>CM021106.1:387810929-387908386 GCA_007115665.2 Sequoiadendron giganteum
TCTTGAATGAATTGTAAACTCTAAAATTGACATTTAGACTATTATATGAAAAGAAAGGAAACTCTAATAAAGCTGAAAAGGCTTGGATATAATCATAGACTTGATTAGATGTTAAAAATAAAATAATAGATAGAAGTGATCGATTAAACTTAATTGATAACGAAGCTTAAGTGTGGGGTAGTATTAAAATTGATAAATGTCTAGGAGCAAGGTTATGCTTGAGATAGACAAGTAATTAAGGTAAAGTACTTTATGGTAGCATAATGAATGTGTAAGTGGCAGATGGAATCGGGTTATGAGTTGTCTAACAATTTAATTCAAAAGAAAGGATTGGACCCACGATGTAGTGTACAATACATCAACATTCCTCTTCCATTTTGGTTATACTAAGGATAAATGCATGAACCAATGAATTTCGATCACTAAGTATAGTTATTATTATATATTGGATGTATTTATAGAATAAAGCTCTTGGGAGAGTATGTGTGAAGCATACAAAATTTCCCTATGTGATAGTAAGGACACTTGAATCAAGGTCTATAAAGGACAAGATTATTGTATAGGATGACTATTTTGAAAATCTTACGTAATTTGGGAAATCATCAAAATTGGCTCCAAGATTGGTGGGACCCTTTGATGTACTAGAAGTCATTAATCAAGTTTCTGATAGACTAGCATTAACAAAGATAGTACTCAGTACAACATCTAGTGGGACTAGTATATTGAGGATAGGGCTACTTGGGAGGATTTTGAGATGATAGACCATCATTTTCCTCATTTTCTTTCATAGATTAGCATTTGTTTTATGCGGAGATACTTGATACTATGGTTTTTGATTCACATGTTGTGAACTTTGATAGCGTGGATTCTACTGTTATTGTTTATGCTTATGTTTGAGAACTATGTTGTTAGTTACTATTTCATTATGATCGATATACTATGCTTTACCTATTGAGATACTATGTTTACTGATTGAGATAGTATGTTTTATTGATGGTCATGTTATTCTTATTGAATGAATAATAAGACATCGAGACAATGTCTCTTCCAAGAGGGGAAGGATGTCACGTATAGATTTCATTTGATTTATTAAATGCAATTATTAATCATTATGTCGCTATTTAAATTGAAGTTAAATGATTATTTTAATGAAAGTTAAATTCAAATTCAAATTGAAATGAAATTGAAATTGAAATACAATTATCATGATTTGGAATGCATTTATAATTAATTTTGGGGTTTGTCATTGCTAATGTAAAATCAAGTGCAAGTGAGCGCAGGAACAGGTGAACATGGTTGAAAGCAAGAACAACGATCAGGTAGAGTTGTTTACCCGATTGACATTTATGAGTTGATGGAATCACACACACTCACTTGGTTAATATTTTAATGTATTTGGTGATTACTATGTTTGCAAATTTAAAATATAGTTTTATTGATTTTCCAAAAATGCGGAAAAATATATGTTGTTTTAAATGATGATTTCATTAAATTGTGAGAAAATGGATCCTATTTAGATAACTGAATTATATATGTTGATATTTTATCATTATTTGAAATATTGATGCTTGCATTTTAAAATGTAATGAAATAGACTTTTATTTCAAAATTTATTAAAATGAAATCAATAAGGTGTTATAAAATTAATAGTTTTTAATTTTAGTTTAAAAATTATGAAAGGAGAAAAGATTTAGAATTTGAAATTTAACAAAATCCTAAAATAGAGTTATTGGAAAACAATTAGAAAACAAACATCCATTCAAATTGAAAATTGGCATTCAAAAAACTTCAGTTAACAAGCTGAAGAAAAATATCTGCAATTAATCAAGAAGCAATAAAAAATTGGAGACTTTGAGTTTGAATTCTGAATTGGAGATCAATGAATATTTTGCGGATCTAGTTTTCTTGATTTAATCAATGCATGGAAGAAGAGAATATAGAGAGAGAATTTCGAAATTGGGGGACAGACAAAAAAATAATTTTAGTGTTCTTGATCAAAAACAAAAATATGACAGAGATTTTATGGTTTTGAAATTGGAGAGAGAGGACTGCATTTGCATGCTTTGCAGCCAACACAGTAAAAAGAAGGTATGCACAAGAGGAGAGAGTTATTCTATTTTACCGGTGGTAAACATTCACCACTCTGCATAGTGTTAGGGACCAACCTACACATAGAGAGGCAAGGTGCAGACTAGTAAGAAGCGCAACAAAAAGACTCCCTTCACCTACTCACACCCCACATAGTGGGCAAACAAAGAGCATGTGGCCAACATTCACACCCCACATAGCCAGGGAAGGATCTCCAACCCACACGACCTATTTGGAAGGCATACTAAGACTTTTCCAAAGGTATCTCCTCACGCGGCCTCCAAATGGATCTCCATTTACAGTCATAAACAACCACAAGAACCCATGCAGCCCAAGGGACTAGCTCCCCTTGAACAACTCACATCCCACATACTTGGAAAGAGGTAGGAAGAGGGCACAGCCAAAGCATGCACAGGAAAAAAGAATAGGGAAATCACCTCTCCTCTTTATTTACCACACATCAACAGGAGGCAACAAGGAGCCACCAGTAGGGTAGCAACATTAATACTTGGGTGATAGAGAGGTAAAGGCATAGGGAGAGAGAAGAAGAGAAAAAATTTGAGAGAATGAATTCAACAATAGAGATTAAGCAAACAGAGAACATAGAGGAGGCACATAAACGAAAATCATTTTCAAATCAGAGAGTTTAAGAGGTAGGATCTTGAATAATTGATAAAATCATGAATAGATTTTAAATTAAATACAAATTTATTTATTGTGTGAATTTTGGAAATTATAAAAAAGAAATAGTTGTTGTTTCAAAGTTTTGTATGAACAGTAAACTGGGATTATTCTTTAATTTCCAGAATAGTGATGAATTTCATAACATAAAACCTTAGGATGAAATTGATAGAAAACATGAAATAAAAACAGTTGATTAAATTTAGGGAGGATTTCAAAACAAATAACAACTTTTAAATTTAGATTCAAAAACATCTTAAACAACAAATGAATGTTTTATTCCGATTTAATAGCAGTTTTAAATGTTCCAGGCAAATATTTTAGATGAAATATCTTTCAAAATTTAGAACGAAATTTCAAGATAGAGTTTAAACTCAGCAAAAAATGCAAACAAAACACAAAAAAGTCAATAGAAATAAGAATGAGTTATTTTAAATCTGTTGAAAGATTATTTATTTATTTTTTGAAAATATGTTAAACAGAAAATAAAACGGTTAAATTTTAAATATAATTTATTTAAAAGCAACAAGAACGAACTTGAAACTGTATTAAATAGATGAGTACAAACGAATGAACATGTTCTCTTGTGTGACTGTTTTATATGTATTTAATTGCATATTGGAGATAGACCTTCATTAATATTGATTATTAAATTTACTCAATTTAAATATTAATTTTATGTCTTTTATGGATTTAAAACAATGAAAAGAAATGACTTTTTAAACTATTATCGCTTCAACAAGTCTTCAGTTTGTTGTTTTAAAAGATTGAATTTGACTATTTAGACCATGCATGATTGATAGATGACTCTGCATGTTATGTGTTTGGGAAAGTTACCTTCTGTGACAGGTGCCGAATATGGGTAAATAGAGAGTGTAGTTTTTCTTTTTCAAAACTGCTTTATTTGTCATGCATGACATTTTACTTGGCCAAGTAACTTAAGGACCATTGAAATAGATGGATTTATTGAACTCTCTACCATATCCTAGTATCGAACTTGCTTATTTCTTAAATGATTTAGAAAAATGAAAATGCTTGTGGTTTTACTAGTTATACTAGGCACACACTAGATTCCATCTTGCTCGTAGACTGCTTTTTGCTAAGCGATTCATGTAGGGTTGGGTATTTTTCTTGATTGACTAAGGAATTCTGGGGAAGCGTAAGCTTTGAGGTTGGG
Organism: Sequoiadendron giganteum; assembly: GCA_007115665.2. NCBI lineage: Eukaryota > Viridiplantae > Streptophyta > Pinopsida > Cupressales > Cupressaceae > Sequoiadendron > Sequoiadendron giganteum. Next base: position 387,814,876 of record CM021106.1, read on the forward strand.
TGGAAAAAGTGCCTGATCCTTGTTCCCGTCTTCTTTATTGAAGATTTGCTTTTGGATGGAGGATCAACGGATATCATCTTCTTATATGCTTCATGTATTCTTTAAATATGTAATGAAGAGCTTAAGGCGACTGAATGCCTAAGTCTCGAATTGTAACTGATATTATTATCATCTATTGTATTTTAATCAAAATTGTGTAATATGACACATGTATGTATTTAGACTAGAATTGTATATGAATTTATCTTATCAACTTTTATGTCGTTGTTTTGGAATCGACTAGTTTCTTTGATGTCTAAATGAATGAGATGACGACTTTATTTTGAATATAAATGAACTTATTTAAAGTTTTGTTGAAGTTTTGAATTTAGATTGTCACTTTACATTTGACTTACATCACTGGTAAGCAAATATGCAAGTTTATCCTTAACTACCTAATATGTCGCTATAGTGTTCCTCAAGCCATTATCACAAAAAATGGAACACCCTTCAAAAATTAGGATGTCTGAGAACTTAACAACCAATTTCATATCCAACACTATTTCTCCACACCCTATTACCCTCAAGGGAATGGTCAAGTTGAAGCATCTAACAAGACTATCTTAAAAATCTTGAATAATATTATTAATGACATTGGTTGGGATTAACACTAACAACTAAATCCCACCTTATGGGCCTACCAGAAAAGTATTAGAACACCCATTGGTGCCACTCCATATTCCTTGGTTTATGGATCTGAAGCCATCTTGTCAATTAAGGTTGAGCTCCCATTTCAAAGGGTTTCATTGCAACATGTGATTGATGATGAAGAGTACCAGATGTCTAGATTGAATGAGCTAGAATTGTTGGATGAGTGACATCTACAAGCATTGAATTATTTGCAAGCCTATTATAATCGTATTTGTAGAAGCTATAACAAGAAAATCAAGGGTAGTTACTTTCAAGTGGGAGACCTAGTTCTTAAGGAGAATAAAAATATAAGTTGGATCAAGAAAACAAAGGAAAATTTAAATCGAACTGGTTAGGACCATTTATTATTATTGCAAGCTATGGATCTAGAGCATATCAGTTAGCAAAACCTGAAGGGGATCCCTTGTAGGAACCTATCAATAGTAGTCATTTGAAGTGGTTCTATGCTTAACCCATGAGGGATATCTTATTCCAAAAAAGCAAAAAATTATAAAATATAAAAATTTCAAAAAAAGGATAAAATAGTAGAGACAAATTGTCTTCTAGTGAAAACAACTTTAGTGGAACTTTGGGTAAGTACCTTGGTGAAAACCTAGAAAATAGGTGTCATTTGTAAATAAGCACCATCTACCATCTATCAAACACTCTTTTTCCATTCATAATAAATCCACATCCATCATCCATCCATCCATCCATCCATCCATCCATCTACATCCCCATCATGGCTTGGTGTTTGACTAGTATCTATCACTATCAGTACCACTTGGCATTGTCCTAAGGTCATCTTATACATCTCATAGCGAAGTAATCTAACATATGATTGGGGGCATCTTCGTGAACCTAGTCATTAGTATGGATTATTTATATATAACCTAAGTCATTTCAAAATCCAAAATATTTAGATAACCTCAAAATCCAAAAACATTCAAACAAGTTCCAAAACTAAAAACAATCTAGATATTAAAAAAAATCCAATTATTTTGAAAATCCCAAAAACATCTAGATAATTGATAATACCAAAAAAACCTCAAAAAACATCAAAAGAACAAAACAAGCCTCAATTTTTTTTTTTAAAAAGACAAAAAATATTTGAAAAATTTGTTCCAAAGAGAAAACATAATCACCCTCATCTTTAATGAAACAAACAAAATAAAATATAATAATTGTTGAAACACAAATGTTTATGCAAAATCCTAAGTCTTGATCATTGTCAACACATGTCAGTCTTCATATCAACAACCTAAAACACTTTTAGAATCCAAATCAACATCCAATGAATGTCTTAATGGATACATATTTCCTACAATAGGCATCATTTTGGATATCACCTAAAAATTAAACTCTCTTTGGCAAGATATATGATGGTATTAATGTGTTTTTCAGTTAGTCTTTTCTTTTGGTTTTATCTTTTGTCTCATTCCATCGCTCACACGAAGTTGCCTTGATCTTCAATATCTTGGTGTGTCTAGAGGGGTACGTGATAGGGGCATAGTCATTTCTTTCATCTGCTATGTTTGTTGGATGTTCTTATAATACGACCTTGGCGAGTGCCTTACTTGTGTGTGCATGGATAGTCTCAAGTGATACAACCACTTGTGCATATTAGGTTCTTTATACCTTTTATGTACTAGTCTACTTGCTTCAATGGCTTTATTCTCTCACATGATCAAACAAGGTTATCATATGTCTGGTATGAACAAGGGTACTCCTATCTATTTGCAAAATCAAATCCCATGCAATGGATAAAATTACACCCTGGTTCTTCATACCTTGGTGCATCCTATCTATTTTCTATATCAAAATAAGGACCGATCTACATTATTTAGCACAATCTAAAAGAAAAATAAAAATCAAATATCCTATCTAAAAATTATCGATTTATTTGTACTTGATCAACATCATTCCATTCTTCTATTCTATCTAATCATTCATTCTTCTAATACTAAAATTTCTATCCAAAGTATCATGACATACACAAAACTATGCATCTCATCCTGCATCCATAAACCATCAATAGCATCGCATATCATCCATCATGCATGATCATCATATATCATATCAAAAATACAAAAAATGAAGAACCATGTCCATATCATATCATACATCCTACATCCACAAATCATTAGCATAAGCATAATCATACATCATCATCACATCATGAAAGAATACATCCATATATCATGTGCATACATCATAGTCACATAAAAAAGGATCTCATCTCATATGTACGAGGCTATCCATATTTGAGGAATGTCTATACATCATAAATATTTATATGTCAAAGTATAAATATAAATATATTTGTACAAAGAGCTACATTGATCTCCCCCTCTCCTCTTGATTAAGAGGTGGAGGACCCATTTGTGGTGGTTGTTGACCCTATGGTTGTTGACCTTGAGTTTGTCCCCATGATCCCTGTGAACAACCTCGTGAAGGTCTACCCATTGATCCTCCATTTGATCCTATTGGACCAATTGCACTCCTTTGTGAAAATTCAGATTGTCTCCTATGGGTTGGGATTGTAATATCATATATATTCCTATAGTATGTCGCCTCATTTTAGAGACTTTGGATCACTTGAATGTGCTGAGCTAGGGGGTCGCCTTTCCCTATTCCTACCCAATAGCCTCTAGCTTTTGTCTTCGTCCCCTCTCCTAGTCACACTCACTTGTAACCTGTGTTAGCTATATCTCTAGTTGTTGTTGGTATGTAATCTCAACATCCCTCTCAATGGTCCACTAGGTGATTTGTACCATGAGGCTATCCTGCTCCTAGTAGTATCTATCATGCTCTCTACAAGACTAATCTCACTCCTACAAAGTGACATGAAGCCTCTGATTGTCGGGTCCACCTCTTGGACCTCTTGTTATGGATGTTATGGGTGGAACCTATGTTGGAACCTATTTAGGACCTTGTCCATGTCCTCTATCATATGCCATGGGAATCTCTACCTTGAACCTTTGTCTCTGCTGATAGGCCCTACCAGTCTCACCCTCACAACGTCGCCTACCTCCAACTGCACCCCAATTTGGGTTTGTGAATCTAAGAGGTCTCCTAGGGACCTACCATGCATCATAATCTAGAGTCGTTCTTAGGTATTCCTATCTATCTACCTAGATCCATTTAACTTGGGCTAACTGGACAAACTCTGCCAAAGCTATCTATGGTACAACCATAGGACCCCAATATTCTATCTCTTGGATAGTCCTAGCAAGCACTGCATGATAATCATCAGTAGGCACATCTTATTGCTTGCCAAATTGTCTCCTAACCCTGTCAGATAGATATCTCTCCAATATATGTTGTGTGCAACTGATGAGCCACCTAGTCTAACTACAATATGGTAGATGCTCATCGTCATCCTCCCATACCGCTATTTGTAACCATGGTCACCACCTGAACTCAACAATATCATCAATCTGGCACCTCTATTGGCCTAGATATCTCATTTATCATTGTGTCAACATGGCATCATATCGATACTCCATCAAATACCTAACCTCTCACTCTGCCTCTCCGATTGGTCTGAGCACAACAATGTGCTCCCAAGCCTAAATGTAAAATAATGTAACTCCACCAGACAAGCAAGTCACAAACCTATACACCACCTAGTGCATATCATGGTACAAGTGGGATAAGATACATGGATCCCATACAAAGATGCATCCATTGTCAATAATAATCTCAAGGACTTTGCCCCATTCAACACTGAAATCCTCAAGACCTCTTGTCTGGCATAAGTTGTCCACAAATAAGTCCAACCATGATGATGATGGTATATCTAAAAAATCCAATATAGTAGTGCAAATCAATCTGGCCATCATCCACCTTGAGATCATCATCTCCCAAGACTCTCTCCAAGGCCTCCTCATCGTAGTCTACATCATAAACCACCATCTCTCCATGAATGGGAACTCATAATATACGCCACACATCCTCAAGTGTGACAGTAGCCTCTTTGGTGGGTAGATGGAACAAGGATGTCTTGAATCTACACATTTCAAATAACGCAGTCATCAAGGCTAGGTGATCCTTGATATCTGACATGTACAAAATATAGTATAATCCAATAGTATCAAGGAACTCTACCTCAGTCTCAAAAAAACCTTTGATCCTCTCCAAGACCTACGATCATCACTATCATGAGAGAATAGGGTCAAGAACAACCTACAAGCATAATGCTTACAATGTCAATTTTTTAAAATTACAAAAAAAACCTAAGTTTGAATGAGCCTAAAGTGAGATTTTCTACAAAAGCATTGCTCAATCATAATCAAAAGTGATCATTTTTTCAAAAGCATTGTTTTCCCAAAACAATGCAAGCATTTTTATAAATGTGTCATGTGATGAAAGTCAAAAGTGTTGTAAAATTTTCTAATCTTAATGCACTTGTTATAACATGATTCTTTTGTCAAAAGCATCGCATCGGGTTACATAAGTGTATCGTCAAGTTATATAAGAATCATTGATAAAGCAATTTGTTTGTTTGCCTAACTTTAACACTACATTTATCTACCTAAAACTATGTGCAATCAAAAAAGGTTAGTCACATATCAGAGCACCTACTCTAGCCAGCCGTTGGAACTGACAGACTGCCTCTACACAATGTGGTGCTTGAACAAAAAGTGCCATAGTGATTAGGTCTCTACAAGGTGTCTAAGGTGAAAAATCACTCAGAGCTCAAATTCTCTCAAAGAAAAGTGTGCAAATGACGTTGAAATGAACCCAAATGCATATATATGACCCCCAAACCCTAGGGTTTTGCTCTACTAGCATACTTTTTCATCCTTGGCTATCCATCCTAATGAGTTTTTGGGCTTCCTAAGACTTAATTTTTGTCCTCTTCTCCGCAGAACTAGTTTGTCATCCTAGCGTGATCTTGACCCAAAAATTATTTTTTTTAGCCAATCTCTCAAGGGGGTGGCCTACCATCCTTCCTTTGTCCACTGGGGCATAGTGGGGTATTAGGTGATTTTTTAAAAAAAATTCCAAGAAGCATTAGGTCTTTGAAACAATGCAATAGATACATTGTCTCAAAGAGGGTCAAAATGTAGACACCTAAAATTTTCTAAACTTATCACACATCTTGATTTTGCCTTTTAACATCATTTTCCTCATTATCCTCTATTTCCTCATTTTAATTAAATAATTTCTAACTATTTAATTAAATTCACTATTTTTCTCTATTAATTGAATAATTAACATTATTTGATTAATTCATCATTTTTCATCATTTTATCACTAATTCCCCTTTGATTAAATAATTTTTAATTATTTAATTAAATCCAATTTCCCTCCTTCCACCATGATTAAATAATTTGGATTATTTAATTATATTTTTCGTCAATCCCACATGATTAAATAATTTCAAATTATTTAATTAAAAATTCTAATTCTCTCTCATCCTCACAATTAAATAATTTTTGTAATTATTTAATTCCCTAATTTTCCACCAATCCTCCAACTTGCACAAAGAATATTCTTTTTCAAAAAGAGAATATTTCCAATTCAAATTCAAATATCTTCTTCCCTCCAAAATTCAAAATATCTTCAACCAATTTTTCATGAAAATAGGGATATTTTGGGCTCTCATGAATTCTCATCCCTTCATCTCCTTGATTTCCTCTCATCCATTGATCCTTAGATTCAATCTCTACCGTTGATAAAAAATCTGAAATCTATAAAACAACCCATTCATTCATGAAAATCATTCACAATTTTCATAAGCATAGACATTCTCTTGAATTCTTGAGCAATCTTGATCACTTTTGCATCCTTTTGTGAATCACATTTTCAATTGAGCTTTTGCAATCATGGATTATGCACAATTTGAGCAATCCACATCACAAATTTTCATCAATCCACAATGGGATTGAAGCTTTGCATGATTTCTTTGGTTTTATTGTATTTGAATTGCATTTCATTTACTTAGTTTAAATATTTGAAACATTTGCAAATAGATTTAATTTTGTATGGGTTATAATGATCTTAATCTTGTGAGTTTTTAGTGATTTCTAACTCTAATGGCTTGAATTATGTTTTCTAACAATCATTCATATTTCCCCTATGACACCTATAACATGTACTTTGCCTCAATTTGGATGTTTGGTAGTTGTTAGGTGGAAAATATCCATATGCTTATTAGGAATTCTCCTGGTTTGTTTGTAAAGGGACCAAAAAGAGGAAAGCTGTTAAATGAGAGTGGCATTTTCTAAGAAAATTTACTAGTGGGATAGAGTTGAAAAACTTAAAGATCTAGGTTGTGGATTCAGACACAAAATGTATAGTTAAGGCCTTAGATGAAAATGAGCCTCATAAAGTGTTTATCAAAAACAATAGACCATGGGATACTCCCAAGAAAGCTAAACATTGGAAGAATCTATATTTGCATGATATTCTATTTAGTAAACTTATGATTAAAACCTTAGATTCTAGTGTATTTATAGGATATAGAGGGCCCAGGGATGGTCTATTTGGTGACAGGGGAAATATTTGTACTTATAGATCTATCTTGTGTTGGAAGAATAAGCCACTTGCATTGTTGCAAGGGTGCTTTGCTAAATTTTGTTATAATAAAAGAATTGTTGGCAAGTTGGTAATATTGTTTATTCTAGGCATTTAAGAATTTGGAATTATCTTCATGATTTTGATCCAATTCATTAGAATGAGTTATTTAGAGAAGATTATTGTTTATCATAGATTGATGATTTTAACCTTTAAAATGATGATCATGATCTTTATTCTTGTAGCATCATAACTTGTCAAACCTAACAATTTCACACTATATTTGGCTCCCCCTTAAGTTCTTGGACCTAATTATGCTTATTATTTTCCCATTTTATTATCATTTTCATAAAATCAAGATAAAACTAGGAATTAAAATTATTTATTTATTTAACAAAAAATTAAATTCCAAAATAGGTCTAGTCTAGGGTACCCTCGCCCTTGACCACCCTATTTTGGCCCAATTCTTAATATGTTATTATTGGAATTAATATGTTGGAAAATTTAAATTCATTTGTCAGCTTCTCAAAATAATTATTGTAGGAAATGAAGAAATACATATAAATATAAGTCTTTTCACCATTTAAAACTACTAGGCAATTTGAATTCCAATTTAGCATCCTAAAAAGTAGTCAAGGCAGTTCAAGAGCGGAATAAGCATCATTTTATAACATTTTCACCAATCAAGATTCATGTTAGCAATGCATCATGTAAGATTGTTTTATGTTTTATGTTCATTACCATTGTGAGTACTAACAATTTCAGGATCTTCAATCATCAATTTCTCCTTGCATGAGATGTGTGGCATGACTTCAGTCCATTAAGGAAAGCATATTTAAGTGGTAAGTTGTAGCACTTGTGATTTATCATTTATTTTATTCATTTGCATTTTCCTAATCTAGGGTAATCACTCTTTATCCAACATCATCATAACAATTGTGGAGGTGGAAACATCAAAATGGGTTTTGAATTAGGCAAGCTCCTATATGAAACACCCCTTTCTCTCCTCTCTTTCTTGTAGGTGGTAGATCTGAAGTAGATTTAGATAATATTGAAGACCTAATATCAAGATAAAAAATTCAAGCACATTCATTCATCAAATTAGGGCAAGATCAATTATTCATCAACATATGAAGTTTCAAAGTTGAGTTTGACAGGGAAGCACCTACATATTGTGATCAATGATATCATACAAATTAAACAATATTTTATGTTGGTTGCCTTGAAGGCTGACAACAACCTTTTAAAAATTCTTATGATCCTCAGTCAACCCGATCACCTCCTTTATGCTCCCGACATACTTCTTCAACTCAACCCAAATTTTGAGAGTAGCAAAAATTCCTTTAATCATTTCTTAGTACTCTTCATCTTTTGGCTCTCAAGGCCAATCTAAATTACTTTTTACAAAAATAGATTCTATATTTTGAATCTTTTATTAGCCATTAGTAGCTGGGCAAGATTCCATTTGAGAATATAATTCTAGATATTGGTATTTGTGCACATGCCATTAACTTTGTCATAAAGAGAAACACAATTCTTACAAGAGAGGGGTTTTGAGATGTCGAGGGATCTTTATGTATGTAATGTCTATGTGATGATTATTTTATAATTATTTGATATATATGATGATGATGTATACATATGATGGTTATATATGATGCTTATAGTGTTATGATTAATGCAATGGATATGATGTGATTACGATGTGATGATGATGTATATGATATGATATTTTTTGATGAAAAAATGTTATGAAATTATGATGTACATGTTATGGTTTTGATATAATTTGATGATGAATTAGGCTAATGATTATGTATGAAGGAAATTTGATGGATCTATGATATGATGATCTATATTGATGATTGTGTATGCAAGGAATATATGGATGTAGTGGGATGTTTATGGTGATTATATTTTTTGTCATGATATATAGATGAAATGGTTACTAGGATGGGATGGGGAGGTCCATGAGTTAGTATGATAGAATAAATGAGTTAGAATGTAGGATAATGAAGAATAAATGATTTTTTTTTGATAAATATCAAACAATGAAAGCTATAATTAGGTAATGGGTGTGGATAATGAATATGGAATGGAAAGGTTATTTGATTTGGTTATGCTTAAAAAATGTAAAGAGAAATCCTTATTTTGATAAAGAAAATGGATACTAGATGTACCAAGCTATGATGAACTAGGGTAACATTGTATCCCTTGCATGGACTTTGACTCTACAAAAAAAGGGTTGTCCTTATTCATACTAGACTTACTAAAACCTTGTCAAATCTATGTGAGATTAATACTTAGAGAAAGATAATCTTAGTGCACAAAAGGTATGAATGGACTGATGTGTATAGGATGTTCATTTATGCAAGAAGCTACCTCAACACATGCAAGGTAAGTATTTTTTATGGTAATATTATAAGAACATTCCACTATTGCAAGAATGGAAAGAGGAATGAAAGTGTTATCACTGATGTCAACTAGTCAACTGGTTATCTACTAGTTGTTATTAATTGTATATGTTAAGGATATTGAGAAAAATGTATTAAAAGAAGATTACATGTATTCAGCTATTGAGGATGTTGGTCTGAATTTATCTTTGAGGTTCTAGAGTTGTGTTGCCTTGGTTCTATTGAAGATGGTTTCAACATTTGGAAGTATCAAGCTTAATTGATCTTTGTTTTACACTGGTTTGGTCGATCGCATGTCAAGCACTATCTTTGAAGTTGATGAAGTGTGTTGGATCTATTATGGGTCCCATTGAAGCATGTGTTTGGGTCACCTCATTCTAATTCCACCCTAAGATGTTTGGCACCGACCTAATTTGAATTTGAAGTTGGATGGTTGACTTTGTATCTTTTCAAAGTTGGAGATGGTATAAATACAAAATGTGCTAGCAATGAAAAGTGTACATAAGAAAAGAAGGAAGATAAGTGAAAGAGCAGACACAACTTTGATGTTATTCTGAAAGTCTGTGAGTTATGTGTGTGGTTGATTAGTGTGAAGCTTAACGCTAAGTTTTTGGATGTAGTGAGAAAAAGGAAAACTCTGTCATTCATGCAAGTTGATCAGTGATTGTTGTCTCTCTATAACAAGTCTTCTTTGTCTTCTTTGTATCTCTGTGGCAGTGAGGCCTCTCGGTTGTAGCCCTATGGATAGTGAGTCCTTATTTTAGGCATGGAGCCTTATCTCAGGAAGTGAGCCTTATTTTAGACAGTGAGACCTTTTGTAGTCGGTTTTGATATTCTCTATAGTGTGAGTTAATCATCATCACAACTTTTCCCTCATTGGGTTTTCCCCGTAAATCTGGTGTTGTGTTTTATGCATTGATATTTGATGTTTTTAGTTTATGGGTTAGTTTCGGTAATTGAATTTTAGGTTATAATATGTGAAAACTGATTCACCCCCTTCTCAGTTGTCCTATCCAACAATTGGTATCAGAACTTGGTTCCTTGGTGAAGAGCTTAACCACTTGAGGAAGGTATAGGATGGCTAGTAAAATGTTCCATGATTATCTGAGGATTGATGGAAGAATATATGGAGTATTGTGGATATAATGTAGTGAAATCTTATAAGAAACCCTACACTCCTCCTGCTAACGGTCCAATTACACCTAAAGAAATTAGAGCACATGAAGCGAATAATAAGGAAAAATTCATCTTGAAGAATAGTTTGGTACATTCCGAGTTGATTAAGGTTCAAAATTTGAAGACAACTAAAGAAGTCTAGGATGCTTTAGAAAGAGCACACAATGGTGATGAGAGGGTAAATGAGGAAAAACAATAGAATTTGGAAACACAGTTTGATCTTATACATATGTCCAAAGATGATAATGTTAAAGCCTATGTATAGACATTGGATGAGGTAGTGGCTGGAATACGATCTCTTGGCACTACTATAGATGAAACCAGAATTGTAAAGAAGATTCTCAAATTTCTTCCTGATGCTTATAGTGAAAAGGTGAGTGTTATTGAGAAAACTATAGATTATAAGAATTATACTAAGGATCTTCTGCTAGGATTTTTGACATCTTATGAGATGAGGAAGTCAAATCTAAGAAGTGGAGGTAAAACATAGACTGCTTTTAAAGCTACCAAAACTAAAGATCTGGATGAAGAAAACTTTGATGAAATCGAGGCTAACTTTGTAAGAAGAATGAGAAAAGGATTCAATAAGTATGAAGGTAAATTTCTCTTTAAGTTTTTTAGTTGTGGAGAAATTGGTCACTATGTTGCAAAGTGTCTGTAAAGAGATAAAAGGAATAAACAAAGATATGAGAAAGAAAATAAAGGAAATAACATTAACAAAGCTTACTATGTTAATGAGAATGCTATTATTTCACATGAAGATTTAGAATATGAAGATCCAAGCTTTTTCTTGGCGATTAAGGATGAACCTACTTTTACTAATTAAAAAAAAGCAATCAAAGGAAAGTCCTCTGGAGAAGGAGAAGGAGAAAAATGAAGGTACATTTATCTCTACCCTACATGCTTAATAAGAAAAGATTTTTTGGTTAGTTGATAGTGGTTGCTCACACCACATGACTGGTGACAAGAGTAAGTTTGTGAAACTTAAGAAATATGATGAAGGTTTGGTTATGTGTGGAGATGATACTGGTGCTAAAATATGTGGGATAGGTTCAGTAAGTTTTGATGGAAAGCATCATAGTGACAATGTTTACTATGTTAAGGGTTTAAGGCATAATATATTGAGCATTGGTTAGATGTGTAGAAAAGGATATGATCTTGTGTTTAAGGATGAGAAATGCGAGATCTAGAAAGGATCTAAAACATTGATTGTTATAGGAAAGAAATCTGAAGGGAATATGTATCAAATCAAAGGTATTGATGGATGATAATTTATGACTCAGTTAAATGACAGTTGGTTATGACATAGGAGAATGTGTCACATGAATTTTGATAACTTGGAAAGAATCAGTTTTGTTCAGGCCGTGAGAGATCTATCGAGGATTATAAAGCATGTAAATGCTATCGGTAGGAATTGCCAGTTTGGGAAGCAAACAATAAATCATTATAGATCAAGAGAACAATCTACTATTGGATTGTTGGATTTGGTTCATACAAATCTTTGTGGTCCCATGAAAGTGAAAATTCTACTTGGTGAAAGGTAATTTATTCTTTTAATTGATGATTATTCTAGATATATATGGGTTACATTTCTAAGAGAGAAATTGGATGCATTAGATAGATTCAAGGAATTCAAGGCTATGGTTGAAAATGAAGTGAATTTGAAGATAAAATTCTTGAGATCTGACAGAGGTGGAGAATTCATCTCCTATGAGTTCAATATGTTTTGTGAAGTGCATGGTATAAAGAGACAACTATCAGCTCTGAGAACTCCTTAGCAAAATGGAGTTGTTGAAAGGAAAAATAGAATAGTTCAAGAAGTTGCTAGGTCAATGATCACTGAAGCCGGATTACCAAAATTTTACTAGAAAGAAGCTCTTTGCAGTGTTGTATATGCATTCAATTGAGTTCAGGAAAGAGAAAACAGTACAAAGACTCCCTATGAGCTATGGCATGGAAGAATTCCTACAGTCAAATATTTCAAGGTATTCAGAAGCAAATTCTATATCAAAAGAGATGAGGAAAATTTGTGTAAGTTTGATACAAGAAGTGATGAAGGAATACTTCTTGGATACTCTACTAAAAGCAAGGCATACAGATGTTTCAACAAAATATTGAGGAAAATTGTAGAAAGCTCGAATGTGAAGGTTGATGAAATATTAAAGAATTCTATTGATATTGATGGGTATGTGTTTGATGAACATGACTGTGAAAAAATAGAAGAAATTATGGAAGAATAGGATAAAGATGAGCAAGAAAAGTAGAATGAACAGGATGAAAGTGAAGAAGATGCTCCGGTGATGTCCCCTAAGACACCAAAATATGTACAGAGGAATCAATTAGAAAGTTAAATTATTGGAGACAAGAAAAAATGAGTGTTAACTAGAAGCAAAACTGTTGCTGAAGTAAATTTGTGCTTATTCTTTGAGATTGAGCCGAAGTCAGTAAGTGAAGCCTGTGAGGATGAACATTGGAAGGAAGCAATGAAAGAAGAACTTTTGTAGATTGAGAAGAATCAGACTTGGGAATTGGTCCCAAGGCCAACAGACAAATATATCATTGGATCAAAATGGGTATTTAGAAATAAGTTGAATGAGAATGGGAAAGTTGCCAGAAACAAAGAAAGGCTTGTGTGTAAAAGCTACTCAAAAGTGGAAGGTATAGATTTTCAAGAGACTTTTGCCTCGATAGAAAGAATGGAAGCTATAAGGATGTTTTTGGCATTAACTAATTGTAAATATTTCAAAGTCTTTCAAATGGATGTCAAGTCAACATTTTTGAATGGTGAACTAGAAGAAGAGGTCTATATGGAACAATCAAAAGAATTTTAGTTAATAGATCAACTAGATATGGTGTGCAAATTGAAGAAAGCTTTATATGGATTGAAGCAAGCTCTTAAAGCCTGGTATGCAAGGCTAGATAAGTATTTAAGTCATTAAGGATCTACCAAAGGTATGAAAAACAATAATTTATATTTCAAGATTGAAAATGAAAAAATCTTGATTGTAATTGTATATGTTGATGACATTATCTTTGGAGTAAACGAAAAGATGTGCAAGATGTTTGTGAAAGAGATGTAGAAGGAATTTGAAATGTCTATGTTTGGCGAAATGAATTTATTTCTTGGACTGTAGATTAATCAATTGGAGAAAGGAATTTTCATTTCACAATCTAAGTATGTGAAAGAGATGTTGAAAAGATTTGGGATGGACGGTTCCAAACTGGTAAGTACCCCTATGGTGACTGGTTACAAGTTGGGTAAGGATGATGATTCACTTAAGGTTGATCAGAGCAAGTATAGATCTATGATTGGTGGACTACTATATTTGACTGCTACTAGACCATATATTATGCATGTAGTTTTTCTTGTAGCTAGATTTCAAGAAGATCCAAAGGAAACACATGTTACTGCAGTTAAAATAATATTCAGATATTTGAATGAAACTCTAGATTATGGATTATGGTATCCTAAAGATATCGAATTTACACTTAGTGCTTATATAGATGTAGATTGGGTCGAAAGAATAGATGGAAAAAATAGTACAAGTGATGGTGCATTCTTTCTTGGATGTAGATTGGTGGCATGGTTGAGTAAGAAGAAAGATTTAGTCTGTTTCTCTACTATTGAAGCTGACTATATTTCTACTGCATCTTGTTGTACACAAGTTTTATGGATGAAACATACATTGAAGGATATATCACAATGTTGTATGATGATCCTATTTCTATATTTTTTGATAATACAAATGTAATTAACATTTCGAAGAATCCTATAATTCACTCAAGAACAAAGCATATATCTATCAAGTATCATTTCTTGAGAGAGAAGGTCATGGAGAATGAAGTCAAGCTTGAGTATGTTTTGATAAAGGATCAGATTGTAGATATATTTACAAAAGCTCTTCCTAAAGATAATTTTGAGTATCTTTGGGATAAGATAGGGGTTATTTCCCCTCCTTTTACAAACTAAGATGCATCAGTTCGGTGGATTCATGGTTCTATCTTTTTGGACTGATGTTTTTTGTGGCTACTTGTAGACATGTAAAATTGACTTAACACCTATCACACACATCAAACAACATCGAAAAACATCAAACAACATTGAATAGCCTCAAACAACATCAAACAACATTGAAAATCATCTCGAAACATCTTGTAACATCTCAAAATAATTGATTTGAATAATTTGATTTAATTATTCAAATTTTGGAGGGAAAATGTCGTAATTAAATTATTATGATTTAATGATTTAATCAACTTAGGGGAATAAGGTTATTTAGCGACGTAATTAAATAATTGACGTTATTTAATCAATCAGGATGAAATAAAGTGAGATTAGAACTTCATTAAATAAATGTGATTTATTTAATTAGTCAAAATGATGAAACATGAATTAATCAAATAATGTTGTTTTATTTAATCAATAGAAAAATTAGGGTTTTTGGGACTTTATTAAATAAAATGAAATTTATTTAATTCGTCCGAAATGATGAAAAAGTGAATTAATTAAATAATGTTGTATTATTCAATTAATAGAGGAATTAGGGATTTTGATGTCGTTTCGTTGTGATGTGGGATGATTTTGAGATGATCTGACACATTGTCAGATGATTCTGAGTTATTTCGGGGTCATTCTGAGATGTTTCGAGACATTACAAGATGATTTTGAGATGTTTTGGGGTGATTTTGAGATGTTCTGGGGTGATTTTGAGATGTTACAGGATGATTCTGAGACATTTCAGCATGGTTTCGAGATGTTATGGGATGTTCCAAGATGATTTTGAGTCATTTCAAGATGTTACGGGATGATTCCAAGTCATTTCAAGATGTTACAGGATGTTTCAAGATGATTTTGAGTCATTCTGAGATGTTACGAGATGTTTCGAGACAATTCTGAGTCATTATGAGATGTTATAGGATATTTCAAGATGATTCCGAGTCATCCTGAGATGTTATAGGATGTTTTGGGATGATGCTTAATGTTTGATGTTGTTTGAGGCTGTTTGATGTTGTTCGATGCTATTCAATGTTGTTCGATGTTGTTTAATGTTTTTTCGATGTTGTTTAATGTTGTTTGAGGTGTGTGATAGGTGTTAAGTCAATTTTACATGTCTACATTTCCCCCCTCTTTGATACAAAGTATTGGTTGCTTTGTTTCAAAGATTCTATTTTTAAGATCATGTTTTTAAAAAAAAGTTATGCCCCACCATGCCCCGACATTCAATGGAATGATGGTAGGACTTTGTGTTGCCCCCTCGAGAGGTTGACTGAAAAATTCAAGCTTTGAGGTCAGGCTCTTGACACTGTTGTATTATCATTTTGATGCTTTCAAATGAAATATTATAGTGCTTCATTTCTTGTTACGATGCTTCTCGAAGCTTCTAATTTGAAAGTAGGAAGATTCCCTAAGTGAAATTAGGGTTTCCTAGATGAAATTAGGGTTTTCTTGAGGTGTTATATAGGAAATTTGTATTCAAATTGGCTCATTTTCGCTTTGATCCTCTTGCCAATTCTTGTCTTTGGATTTCCCATTATGTCAGTTATTGAGGAACAATGCTGAGATTTGAGGGTTCCCCACATCATTCTGAGCTTGTTCAAGAGTTTGGACATCCTTCAAGCATTGGTGGCCCGATATGTACCTTTCCACTTTTCACTTTCATCATGTTTTGTTCTCGTTATGCATGTATGAAGTTCTTACAGTCAAGCACATTTTTTGTGATTCCTACGCGGTTGCATCATTTTTCATGCCTTTGCCTTGCCAAAAATTCACACTCGTCTTAAAACTGCACAATTGACTAAAATTTACGCTCTTGTTTCATGCACTTGATTGAAAATTGCGCTCTTGACCAAGAACTATGTACTTGACTTAAAACTGCACCCTTGTTTTATGCACTTGACCTAAACTTGCATAGTTGTCTTAAAACAATGCCCTTGTCTGGTGTTTTCTAAGCATTTGCTCAAGCACCTAGCTTTTGACTTCTCCTTTTGTTTTTTCTTTTAGCATAAGTTGTTAAACCCTAGCATATGTATGTTCTTCATCCTAAATGTCATTTGTCATCATGCTCATGTTGTTTTGTGTTGCTTTACATGTTTATAGTGAAACCATAACATCCTGGTTTATAATGATTGTAGGTGAGTCTTAGAGCACTTATGATGAGAGAGATACATCCTCACCACTTTTTCGGTCCAATTGCTCATTTCGGTGTGTTGGAGCGGGAATTCCTTGATACCATGGGATTACATTATATTTGTTACATTCCTCCCATTAGGACTCTTACAATGATGATGATTGCACTTGTGGAGAGGTGGCACTCTGAGACATTCTCCTTTCATTTGCCTATAGGGGAGGCTACTATTACTCTTGAGGATGTTTAGAGGATACTTCATCTTCCCATTCATGGTGATTTCGTTACATATCATGTTCGATGAGGTGCCTGCACTATGCAACGTTTGTTAGGTGTTGCACATCTGGATGTACACGATTATGAGGTTGATCTATCTAGGTTTTCTAACAACGTAAATCCTATCGTTCTTGTCCTCTTGGTCTGATACTAGGATTAGTTGTTCTTGATAGCTGAGGTCAACAATTTGTTGTGGGTTGGGGTACATGTATCGAGAGTATGCTAGAGAATGGGATGAGATAAGATTTGGGTGCTTGTTTGCTTGCTCATCTTTATCGAGATATGCACGAGGTGGTGTACCGGGGAGGGAAGTCTATGTCTACAGGTGTTTCACTTATGCATGTTTGGGCATGGGAGCATATTGTAGTGACTCATCTATATGAGATGTAGGATCATTCTCTGAATGATCCATACTCTTATCGTTATGGGGACTTTATGCATTACACCTTGCCTGAGGACCTTCCTTATTAGTGTCATGTGTTTGATGGGATGCCGAGTTTTGTGTGGAGACCTTATATGAGCTATGAGGTTTGGAAAGAGAATGTTGATCATCTTTTTTACTATGTATAGACCCGTTGGTTGATTCATCATTTTCCTTTTGTAATAGAGCGTTATCTACTAGAATGAGTCTGTCACCAGTTCAAAGAGAGAAAAGGATAGGTTCCTGATGTGTATGAGGCTCAGTTTAGTCAGACTACCTGGCAGGTTCATGTATGGGGTCTCCAGGCTGATATAGATATTGTTGTTGCTACATTTAGAGCACTTTTCCTAGTTGGTTGGGGTTGGTTGGTTGGCATGGCAGATCCAGGTACTATTTGTGATTATGATGAGTGGTGGACATGGTGCAGGCCTTTGAGGTTTACTGATCCCGGGGGTGATCCCATTGTGGGTAGATCAGTTATTACAAGTTGTTGCGGGGAGCGATAGTGCATTGAGGTTCTTGCAAAACAACTAGATCGAGCTTGACATGATGAGGCACAAGGTGTTCAGGATGAGCATATGCCTCCTACACAGGGTCAGGGACAAGTTTTGAGTCCTCCTCCACTAGCTAGGGATGTTGATATATTGCTAGCTCAGATGAATTTTGCCAGAGATACAAAGATTGCGTGGTGACAGGTTGTAGAGGCTCTGGTAGAAACTTTGAGAGCTAAGTGAGAGAGCGAGATCAATCGGCGACATCTTGTAGAGGCTCAAGTACTGTTACTAATGGCAGAGAGATATACCCTCCAGATAGAGCGTGATAGTATGCGAGTTGAGCTAGATCAATTTCTATAGATGTCCACCTATTATCAGATCTTATATGATGTTATTGTTCCTAGGGCCTCTCGGCATCCATGTTTTGGGGAGCCGAGTGTTGTGAGCGATGGCGATGGTGGTGGTGCAAGTGTAGGTGATCAGTCTATGAGACAACCAAATCTTTTTGGTGGTCAGTAGGGTTTCATCCTTCCTGTTGGGGTCTTTAATTTTTTGGTACTTGATCTTCATGTTGTTTCATGGCACAAAGGCATTTTGTAGACATGTGTTTTATATATTCATTGGTCTAGTTGAGACCTCGTATATATGTTATGATTTTGTATTATCCTATCACACTTGTGTCACTATGGATGATGTACTTATAACATGTTCCCTTTTTTATGATGATATATATGACATATACCTTCTTCAATTCAACTTCATTTTATGCTTATGTGAAGGTGATACATGATGATGTATGTTTATATATTTTTTTGTACTTTTCTGATGTATGAATTCTGATGTGGATGGATGAATCATACTTTATCCCATTATGATGTGGTTTATGTTGATACAAATACCCCATTCATGATACGTGATGTTTTTATTGGTTTATTATCATCATGATATGTATTGGCAACATTTGTGGATGCAGTATGGATAAGGTGCTAATGATGTTTTATGTAGGATGACTGTTTAATCATAAGAAATATTGATGATAGATAGAGATATGATGTTAATTAGAAGAAATATGGTGATAGATAGATTTGTGATGTTGATTAGATAGAAATATGATGATGGAAGTTAATTAGAAGAAATATTGATGATGGATAGTGATTGATGAGTTGCTTTTGCTTTGCTTTAGAGACTTTGTGGTTTGAACAATCCTGTTTGATGTAGAAAATAGATATGATGCACTAGGGTATGAATTACCAAGGTGAATTTGTATCATTTGCATGGACTTTGACTCTACAAAAAAAGAGTTTATTTTTTATTTTAGATACACAAAAATAAACGTAGTTGAATCCAAAAGCTAAGTATCTAACTACATGGACTGTGGAAAACTCATACCAACTAAAGAGTATCTTTGTTCATACTAGACATACATAAACTTTGTTTAAAGTATAGGGGGTTGTGTGAAAAACATTTCAGACCAGTCACACAGAGATATATAGAACACCTAACATGTAACTGATTCACAAACTATTTTAATACAAGTTCCATACTCAATAAATCAAGTATTCACCATGGTAGTATTGCAAAAATATCTTACAAATAAAAAATCAAAATGACGCACAATTGCCCCCATTCATTCTTCTCCAAATCCTTATGGAAATCCTCGAGAGATCCTAAGAATGAGTCAATATAATAAAACACAAAATAAGACCATAAAAATATAAACAATGTTGTAGTATCACTTGCCATATCTGTTTAGGATGGGGCTATTATCCATTGTTGATCATGTCTATCGTAGTAACGAATCCATTAAGGCATATCTCAAGATGTTGTTGGGACTTGTCAAAAAGATAGGTAGTCGATTCTTTGGCATTATTTTTGTCTATTCATAGTCAGATCTTATGCAATTGGTTGCTTGAGATTTCTAGCTTTTGATGTTTGGTTTGTTTGTTTGTTTGTTTTTTCAAAGGATGATTGTGATAATTTGTTTATTATGGGTGAAATGTTTATCACGGATTTTGATGACAGGATGGGTCTTTTTGATTTTCTAAGTTTTATGATGATGTTTTTTTTCTTTTTAGGGTACTAACCTAGGGCCTCGGGGGCTCATTAAAGATAAGCCTTTCCTACGTTGTACACGTAGAGGCTCGTAGTTCGCTTGGTTTGACCTTTTCTATTTTTTGAATGCTTTTGGATTTTGTATATTGTATATGTTTTTGGGATTTTTGGTATTTTTTGACTAGGTTGAAATAAAGCATGTTGAAAACCTAAGGGGACTGACCTAGGGTCTTTGGGGATAAAAATCCTTACCTACGTTGTACACACAGAGACCACGTAGTTCGACCATTTGACTCAAAGCATGAATTTGTTTTTGGGTAAACAACACCGATAGCTTGGATTGATATCCCATTTCTATGTCTAGAGGATATGTTGTGGGAAATTCACTTGAACTAGCTATGAGGTTCAAGCAAATGTTGATATCTTAGACTATTGAGTGAAGGAATAACCCAATGATGTTGTTTTGTTTTTGATGTTTTTGATTTTTGTTGATTTATGACCATGATCAGATGTTGCAAGATCTAATCCATGACCAACTTCAAGAAGTTTCCCCCAATAAAACAACTTACCTTAATCAGTGAGAAGCCATGTTTGGATACATGATTTATGAAATGTATAGGTGGATGCTGTGAAAAAGTGTTGATAGATAGTGATGCAAGTTTTATTCACACATAGCACCTATTTTCTAGGTTTTCACTATGGTACCTATTCTAGGAGCACCACAAAGTGGTTTTCACTCAAAGAATGTTTTATTTCTCTTTACTATTTTTCTTGCTTTTTGATTTTTTTGTATTTTTTTTCTATATTTTTGGATTTTTACCCTTTTGCCTGGGGTGCAAGATGTTGAAAACCTAGATTGGTACTTCAATTTTTTTCTAGAGGATATGTTGCGGAAAATATTATTGAACTAGTTGTGGGGTTCAAGAAAATATTGATATCTTAGAATTTTCGAGTGAAGGAATAATCCATGTTGTCGTCATCTTTGAAGGTTACCTTGGTAGTGCGTTGGTGGTATACCTTGTTGATGGGATGGATTTGTTTCAAAGGTTACCCTAATAGTGTGTTGGTGGTATAAATTTTTGTTGGGATAAATTCATAGATCGCAATGTGAGCCAGAAGACATAGATCAATATTTATTCTAAATCAAGAGGCAAGCATTTGCCCCTAGTGTCTAGCAATGTAGGTGATGGATTATATTGTGATAGGATAACATGTTTGGATAAATTATTACCTTTGGAAAATGCCTCATGGCTCAGATAATGTTGGATAGGATAGGATCACTGATACGGACCCATGTAAAAAAAAAATCCATAAGAAAGTGTAAAGTGTATACCAAACATTTGTCAAGATCAAGATAAGTTGGATTTGGATAAAAATGGATTGGATTCATTATGGATAGGGTGAGATGCTTCCACTTGAAATGACACATGTAGATTCTCATTTCTTACATATGACGCATGTTTTCTAGGTTTTCATCATGGTAGTTTTCTAAAGTGCCACCATAGTGGTTTTCATTGGAGGATGATTTTTCTCTTGATTGTTTTTCTTGATGTTTTTGATGTCACACAAGATGCCTGTTTATTAGGTTTTCATCATGGTGACCATTTTTTTCTCATGTTGAACCACCTAGTGGTGTTGATGTAGAAGTTGTTGGTGCTAATCTGGTTATTGTTGCTGTCATGATGTGCCAAAGATATCTTGCTTGGAGGAGTTGTTTTTCTAGTATGTAAGCGCTTGAATGTAACCCTTGATAATTATTATCTTCCTTGTTGATATCAGAGTTGACCTTACCTTGATGTGTGCATCACGATAGAGTGCCCTTAGATTCCTTATGATAAAGAGTTGTTGCCAACGCATGGTTAATGTGATATTTAGATATCCTGGATGGAGAAATGTGTTGAGGGATATGTGGATTGGTTGATAGTTTGGAACATTTGACTCTCCAAACTTGGGATGATGAGAAATGATGGGTGGATATGGAGATTTGATTAGGACCGACATATTGATATACCTTGTATGTCACTCTTGAATCTTTCTTTTGCATTATTTGACATCTTTGATGGATGTAATTCCCTTTTTGATTTTTCCCCATAGTTTCTTTGACTAATGGAGTTTGATAAGGATGATTTTCTTAATTTTTCCTTTGTATCCATTTAAATTTTTCTCATCTATTTTTCTTTGCTAATTATTTTTCTTCAATGACTTTTTCCTTTCTTTGATATAGCTTTTTCTTTTATTGTTGGTCCTAATCAAAGGATGGAAATATATGCGGATGACGATTCATGACATGGCTAGTTGTAGCATTGGTATCAATTTCATCATAAGGACTCTTCGTGCTCTCTATGTTGATGCTTGCATTAGATAAAGTTGCCCCAAGTATTATGGAGGTATCACCGATATGCTTAGATTCCTTTGAATAACCAATACCTTGATGCTTAGGATTACCAATAATCTGCACTGATTCTAGGATACCATATTCATGTAGGCCTAATCCTTTGTCTTGACACTGAATATATTGAGAGAGTTTATTTGCAATGGGATATGTCTCACCTTGGAAACAAGGTGCTAATCTTTCTTTGCTCTATTGTGGATCTTTAAATGTGGTAGCTTCCTCACTGATAGGCTCCTTCAGATGTGGGATACCTTCCTGATTGATATCTTTAGCCCAATCCTATGAAATATCATATTTTAATGCTTCTTCAAGAGGTGTTTCTGATTTATTATCCACAAAAAGTCTCCCTCATGATTCAGTTTTGATATGCCTTCATAGGATGTTTTCGATTCACAACTTATGTATAAGTCCTTCCTGATCCCCTTCTAATATGTCTATACAAGATGTTTCTGATTCACAACTTATGTATAAGTCATCTTCATGATCCTCTTCTGATATGTCCATACAAGATGTTTATGATTCACAACTTATGTATAAGTCCTCTTCCTGATCCCTTTTTGATATGTCTTTGGATTCTGCTATGTCTTGACCCTTTGTAGAGATGTTAAGAGTAAGAGGATCTTGTTCCTTGGTAATGATATCAAGAGTATGAGACTCTTGTCCTAGGTGAAGATCATCTACATGTCCATTATGAGTAAGCATCTCATGGGTAGATGTATGTTTTCTTGGTATATGGATTTTTTCTTCTTTTGGAAAGCATGGGATGTCTTGGAATATATATGCCAAGTCATTATAGTATTTTGATGATAGGGATTCTTGATCTTGACTTTGTGTGGTATCATCTTTGATATTCTTTGGATCACATTCTTGACATGGATCAATCTCAAAGAAGGGATTGCTTGTAAAGGATCCTTGGCTTTCCTAAAAAAAATGGACATATGGGTAATGACTCTTGGCTTAGATTTTCTGCATTGGGTATAAGTATTGGATTTAGAGTCTCTTGATCTTCAATATGTAGCACCATGAGGTTGGATGATGTCAATATATCTTGGACTAAATCATTGCTAGAATTGGGTGATTGATTTTAATCGTGCTTGGGATTAAATTCTTGATGTATGTCCTCTTGCTCATTAGATGATGTAGAAACATTGTCAATGTGTTCAGTGATAGATAATTCTTGATCGCTGCTTTCAAATTTTGAGGTTGAGACATTATCATTGTTTTCATTGGTAGATGGCTCTCAAATGCCATTTTTAATAGCTATTTCTCCTTGATCAATGATGTCTTGGATGAGGTTTTTGAGTGTTGTGCATCTGTTCGTTCTATGACCCTTGATTTTGTGGAACTCACATCATTTGTACTGGTTATACCAAGGGAGTTTAAAGCTTGGTTCACCATACGTTGGACTATCATTGATTTTGATAAGTTCTTGTTGTACTAGTTTGTGCATGATTACCTCTAAAGTCTCTCCCAAAGGGGTGAATTTCCTTCTCGGTTGGTAATCTTTCCTCTGTGGATTTTCTCGATTGTTTTTCTCTTGATTTTGTGGAACTCCTTTATTCTTTGCTTGAGGTATATTTTGATATTGCACTTGAGGTACATTTTGGTGTTGCAAAACTTCTTAATACTTTGGCTGAGGTACATCTTGATATTGCACTTGAGGTACAACTTGGTGTTGCAAAACTCCTCGATACTACAAATATTTGAAGTGTTGTTGATTTGGATATTGAGGTGTTTGTGGAATGAAGTTTGTTCATTGTGGATATGTAATGTTTCAAATTTTCACATGGAATTGGCGATGCATCAGTTCAATTTTGTTTAATTTCCTCAAGATCTCTCTCAATTTTATTTAGAGAAATTTGATGTTCTGGACTTATTCCTTGTTGGGGATTTTGAAACCCTTGATGTTATTGCCCTATTTGATGATGTGAGCCTTGATAAGTGTAATTTGGGTAATAAATAAACATGTTTTGGGGATGTTTTTATACTCAAAACCCTATCATAAGGTCACTTGGTTTACATCCTCATGAGTCTCTTCCATTATTTGTGGTGGTTGCATATGGGATGTTTCGTTCTTTTGAAAAATGAAGGTTATCAAGATGCTTATGATGTCAGTTTTCTCACCTTTGATGTATGTGAGACTAGGTTGAAGGATCGGTGCTACAAGGTCTAGTTTTTGAATTGGGGCAGTTGGTCACCAGATGGTCATAAAGTTTGATGGTGTTATGGGGTGGTTGCTATGAAGCTCAAGACCCTAGGGCTTAAGTGCTATTTTGGAATGGCACTACTTTTTGGAAATCAAAATGTTGAAGAACTAGGGTCGATATTCCACTTCCTTGTCTAGAGGATATGTTGTGGGAAATCTTACTTTTACTATATGTGAGTCACAAGTAACTATTGATATCATAGACATCTGAGTGGAGGAATGACCCTAATGGTTTGTTTGATTTTCATTTCAAATAGGTAGGATGGAAATAATGGATGTGGGACTATTTGACCTTCTGGCTTTCCAATTGTTTTGGTTTGAACAATGATCTTATAAACATCTCTCTCTCAACTTTTCTTCGTGTTTGAAGTATGGTAAGTGATAAAAAAACACTTGGACTGACTCAACAATCATGGACTTATGTGACCTTTATGTCTATAACTTAGGTTGTGAAATCACAACACCCAAGCCATAGTTCCCAAATATTTACTTTAATTAATGTAACCTAAAATCAAAGCCGGAATGTTCAAAAACCTTTAAGGAAAGATCAATTCAAGGGGTGAAAAAATAAGGCTTCTTTCACAAGTATGCACTAAAGCAAAGGGTTTGTGCTTGAACAATCTCGTTCAATGTTTATTTTGAATGTGTTCTTTTTCTTTAAATCAATCACAAAATTTGATGTCAAATTGTTTTGAATGTAATGGGAAAGTTTAAAATAAACCAAAAATTAAAACCTTAGGGGATAGAAACCATTCTCTTAGGTACACTTTCATCATGGTCTGAAGAGATGATTTTACATGCAACTTATGGAACAGGCCTGTAGTCGGACATGGCAAGTAACTTCTTGGAAGTAGATTCTGATGCACCACTTTCAAAGAATGTTTTTGGATAATAGGGTGGCCTCTAAAACAATTTGGTTCTTAGTGATAAATGTGAACACATAAATCTGACACTCACCCGCTGGCCACTTAAGGCTCTTTAATTGTTCTCGTTCCACTTAAGGCGTGGAATTAGGTGCAGTCTGTTATCAGCATGACTTGAAGCTACTTTCTTACAATTTCACAACCTTTGATATAGCTCCCCAGTAAACGTGCTTCAAGACCTTGTAATGAGTTCTGTAGCATGAGATGTATGTCAAAGCAAGACCCCTCTTTAAGGTAAACATGAAAATAAAAGGCAATGCTCAAAACTGTTCTTTCGCTCACCCAAGATCACCAAAAGGTGTGAGGGGAGAAGATAAAAAACTTCATATTTTCCAATCAATGAATGCACAAGAGACAATCCATAGCAAATTGATTCTTTTTAAAGACCTTGAGCAGTGTTATCCCCAAAAATATGTTAATAATATAATCAAATTGTTCTTTTTATTTGCACCAATAGGAATTATTAAAGATATCAGTAAAAAATAGCAATGGTGTAGTAAAATAGAAATAACTTGTTCATTTTAAGCTCCAAACTTGAGTGTTTCTAAGAAAACAGTCTTGGTCTTTAATTTGTAATACCCCTCTGTTTTTCTCTTTTGATCGAATAGTGTTCTGTTTGGTTATGCCTTATTTTCTGTTAGTACTTTGAATTTGGTACTCAGTTACTATTTGATCACTACCTATTAAGCGATGTGAATGTTATATTTTGATGTGCTGATATTTTATTCTGATGTTATCATTATGGCATGTTTTGGATTAGCTTAGTGGATATTTGAATCAATGATGTTTTATGCTTTTGATTATGTTAATGATGTTAGATTCATCAGTTAGTAATACTATATTGGTGAAGGGGACGGGATTGCACCACTCGCTTGCGAGTGCCCTACGATTCCTTGATTTCCTCTTCACGGTGTGTCTCATTATGATGTAAATGTAAATGTTGATATACTCTTTGTTCGCAAGTAAACAGGTACAAGACATCGACTCCACCTAGCTTCACAGGTTTGAGCATGTCCATTGCCCAACGATATTCGATTGGGAGATAGTAGCTAGGTTTTCCATGCCAAGTCATTACCCTGGTCATAGTGTGTCATCAGTTTTAGTTTGGTTCAGTGGTTTTAATATTGCTCAATTTGCCTTGAATTTATTTCAATTACAAGTTAGAAAAAGGTAAATAAATGGCTTATGTATTTAAGTTGTTGATTACATTAATCTGGATATAATGTTAGAAATGTTATTTGATTTATTAATTAATTTAATTTAATTAATAAAATGATTTAATCTTGGATTAGATTCATTTTATTGATTAATTAAATTAATTGTGTTGAAATTAAATTAAGTTATGCATTTTGAAATTTATAGATATTTGTGTGAAATTGGAAAATTGAAAAGATTAAATTGGAAAATTTGATAAAGGTTTTAAATTTCATTTTTTGAAAATTTGAGATATTTTTTGTTTTGTTTCTGAAGATTGATTATGGTGGTTGAATAAATATTTTTCCTTTTTTGTCTATTATTGGGATTTTTTCATGAATGGTGAGAGAGGATGAAAATTGGAAAAATAGAGAAGGGAAGAAGATTATTGTTGGTTGTGGGTTTTGGATTTGGTGTTTTCTGGTGGAGCTGAATTGGATTGCTGGGAAGGATATTGAAATTGAGGAGAAGGCTTTGCTCCATTATCAGTTATCAATCTTTTGGAACCAGGTTCTTTCAATTATTTTTTCATTTTGAAAGGTTTTATAGTTTTATTATGTTGTTTGAAAATGTTTAAACTCTATTTGTTGTTTGCAAGAAATACCCATGTTAAATCTTGCTTGAAAATTTGAAAACCTCTGTTTGAGAAATGAATTTCTTCAAAGAAATAATGGTGTTCTTGACTAAAAATAGTTATTTTATGAATGGTTTTCCCAATCTGTTATGAAAATCCCCTTTTGAGAATATATAATATATATACTGATATATATATACATACATGCATATATATTTATCTATATATATTTTATATATCTTATTGGGGTTTACTATCGAATTTATTTTGCAAAATTTTAAACCCTGTTAAAAAAGTCGGATTAAAAATCTGCAGGTTTTTTTTGGCATATCAAATTTCTTTAAAAAAAAATTAAAACCCAAATATTTGGGGGTCGTTGGGGGCTCACCCCCACCGCACCCCCCATGGGAGGCACTGTGGAGGGAGCCACACCCAACGCGCACCCCACACCCTGCGGTCATTGCTAACCAACCGCCGCCACTATTGGGTGGTCGGTTGTGCTAAGCACAACCGCCACCCCACTTGGGGTCGGCTGGGGAAACCGTCGCCCCAAACCTAATGTATGCACGTGTCCCAAGGAAGCAACAAGGTCGATGTTTCTTTAAATTCTTTTTTTTAATTAAAAATAAAAATTATAATATATTTATATATTTATTATTATATTTTTATAATATTTAAATATTTAAATATTAATATATATAAAATAATAAAATATATATTAATGTTTAATATTATATTTATATAATAATAAAATATTAATATTAAATAGTTAATTTTATATATTTATAATATATATACATGTATATGCATATATATAATTAGATGAGTTTATTAATTTTATATATATATATATATATATATATATATATATAGTTGAAATATATATATATATATATTAAAATGTTTAATTTAAGTGATGGTATGATTTAAATTTAATTAAGAAATTTTAAATTAATGGGTAATAGTCAAATTGATTGATTTATTTTGAAAGAATATATTTGAAAGGACTAATGTTGGATTTAAAGGTATTATGTTTTAATAGCAAGATTAATTGATTTTTAAAATGATTTATTTTGCAAATGAGAGATAGTTACTTTAAAAGAATATATTTTAAATCAAAGAAGTGAATGTTTATTTTATTTTTATTTACAAGCAATTAAGGATTAAATATTGGATTTAAATTTCTTCTTATGTCTGAAAGGGACATTATTAAATTAGTTTGATTGTGGCAATAATCTATTGAATTTTATTAAATGAAGTGGATTTAGTAAATCCGAAGTAGATTTAATTTTGATTCAATTGCTTGTTTAAATGTAATTCCTTTTGTTATCACTTTGGGGGAAATTGATCAGAAGGGTTGTTAAGTCTTCCAGAGAACCCTAGAGGTTGGGGGTTGTCATTTTGTGATGTCAACCATTGGTTAATTCTCTTGGGCAGTGTGTCTAACTATATCCAGCTTGTTACCCGGTTATCACAAACGGGGATGTGTTTCCTTTATGTCATATGATGTTTGTCAACCTGTTGTGAATTTCTTGGGTAGTGCATGGTACGTTATTAGTTAATTACTCGATTTCCATGAATGTGGATGTTTTGTGCCTCCTTGTAAGGAGTGGCTTTGTTATTTTTTTTACCTCCAGTGTTTGGAGAGGGTTTTGACTTATGTCACCTCCTGAGAAAGGGGTGTTCGTGATATCTTGTTTGTTTGCACTTTGGTACCCTTGGTGATTGGATGGTTTCTTTTGGTATGTTGTCAAGTAGAAGAATGGCTTCTATTAGGGGCTAGAGCCCAAAGAGGTAAATTGTATAACCTTCAAAGGTGGTTTAATCAAGTGATAACTAAAATAATACTTAGAAGATTAGGTGGTACTTCTCACTAATCAAGATAATTTTGCCTCACTCATAGACACAAGTGCTCGTTTAGGTTTGGGATGAGTGGGAAGGCTTGGAATGGAAAGGTCATCTATCTTTTCTTTATGAAAGGTATTTGATTCCGCATGAGTGAGTATGGGGGTCGGGATTCAGTTGAGGCCACCAGGATAACCCATAGTGGGGGCCGAAGCCTATGAAGATTCTTAGAGGAAAACCCATGATGAGTTGTGCGATGACACTCTGTCTAGGACAATAGTTGGTATTTGATTCTGTGTGTATGGTTCTCTTAACATACTTTTTCTGTTTTATATCTAGAAGGAATGTGATTGGTTCAGTTATGTACTAGCCTGTGTCTAGAGGTAGTTGGTCTTGGCTAGGAATCCTTGTTACTATCTCCTAGCACGGGGGGTGGGCCTTTGGGTACCACTTGGTTGGGTGGAACATGCACCTTACTCCGTTGGGCTTTCTTCTTGTTTGTGTTGACGAGATTTCCAGTTGGAGAGCTCGTCAGATCTAGTTACTCTTTATGATTTTATTCATTTCAGTTGACTCTTGTAATTTATTACCCCTCATTTTTTATCAAGGTGGAAAGTTGTAATTGTAATCATTCTTATTGGATTTACCTCATTCAGGGAATGAGAGATGTAATCTTATTGTTTAATTATTATTATTTGTAGTCTATGGTATTCCTTATTGTGATGATGTAATTTATCTTGTATGGAATATATGCGTTCTTAATATCTTAAGTAGATAAATTTTATGGATTCATTTATGTTTTTTGTGGGTTAATAAGTAATCTTAGTCTCATAACCTTGGGGGTTGTTTGCAATGGGCAGTGAACTTGCATATAAATTGTACTTAAAAAAAAATTAGTTCATTTGAGTAGTTAATTGCAACTTCCTCTAGGGTTACGTGGCCTGGGCGTTACATAATTGGTCAACAAATATAAATCCTGTGTGCATCAAAAAAATGGAAATCGTTTGCGCTCATTTTATGCACCAAATTTAAAGTTCCTAAGTTAAGAAAACATGAATTGGTTCATTTTTCGATCACAAAATAGAAGTGTTTTTTTTTTGTTCTTTTTATGAGCACCAAAATGAGAATTCCTAAATTAAGAAAGCATGAAATTGGTTCAATTTTAAAACACTAAAATCAAATGTGAGTTTGTGTTTGTTCTTTTTAGAGCACCAAAATCAAGTTCCTAAGTTAAGAAAGCATGAATTGGTCCAATTTTAAAATGCTAAAATCAAATGTGAGTTTGAGTCGTTCGTTTTAAAGTTCCTAAGTTAATAAAAATTGATTATAGATCTAAAAATCTTGGACTGATCATCTTCCCTACAACAAACGTGTTAATGTCACTTGAATCCTACATCAAATCTGTTAATATCTATTTACACACTAAAAAACAAGAAAACATTAGTGGAAAATTTTATTACAATAGTGTAGGATCCATGCACTTGTATTTCAAAGCAACTACTCAATTCTTAGAGAAAATTCTCAGAGAAAATTGCAAAAGCATTGGTCTTGAAGCATATGCTCAAATATGTGAGCAACTGCTAACACTGTCAAAACTAGATGCACAGGTCCTGAAGAAAAAGCACTAGTTTTGATGCAACTGCACATTTCCCATGTCAACTACATAGTTCTTGTTGCAATTGTGTGATTTTCTTGACAGTCAGGTGCATAGGTTTTATGGGCAGTGCATGAAAACTCTATCAAGTGCATTTCTGGGACCTACAACTTCAAAAACAACTCAAACAAACGTTAGAGGGGAAAAGGGTCCCACTGAGCATGCCAAAATGTGTGAGGGGGAGAACATTAGACTGAAAGTGGGATTAAACATGCTAATCTAAGAATCTAAACTAAGATCAAACATATCAATCTAAGATCTAAACCTACACATACAAAATGAAACTAAGCTATTTGAACATATAGAAATGAATCTATGATTACAGAATTGAATGTGAAAAATAATGTAGTGTTACCATCCCGTAGTGGAGTGTATTCACCTGATGTTGGGTTGTTTTTATCACCACAAAGACTCTAAAGTTCATGTGCAAAAGCTTGATGAGTGACTATTTTGGTTGGTTGATCGAAAAAATGATGAAGCTCTATCAATGGTGTTCTTGATAACACTTTGTTGCACAAGGTATGTTGATTCTCTTATCCTTATTTGTGAGGAAAGGGGTTTTTTATATAGAAAATGAGATTTGAAATGGATGATCAAGATCATGTTGAAGAATATCCAGATCAACGGTCAGAGTGTGTTGAGAGGATTTAGACTTGAGAAAATTGTGCAAAGTTGATTGCAAAATTTGGGTGATTGAGAAATAGATTTTCTAGTAAGGGATTTAGATTGATTAGTTAGAATTTAGATGGCTTAGCTAGGAATTTTATGGCTTAGTTAGGAATTTTATGGCTTAGTTAGGAAATTTATCGATTAGTTAATAAGTTAGATTGCTCAGTTAACAATTTAGACTGATCATTTAACAAATTAGATTGCTTAGTCAACAATCGTAATTTTCCCAATTAGAAAGTGAGTGAGGAATATGAATTAATTAATTGATTTAATTAATTAATTCCTTTTTGGAGTTGAACATGTAAATCAAGTTTGACTTTTACAAACAAAGTTGCATTAGTTTAATTTAATTTTTGATAATTAATTTGAATAGTTTGATTTAATTATTCAAATTTTGGAGGAAAAGTGTCGTAATTAAATTATCATTTAATAATTTAATCAACGTAGGGGAATAAGGTGATTTAGCATCGTAAATAAATAATTGGCGTTATTTAATCAATCGGGATGAAATAAAGTGGGATTAGGACTTCATTAAATAAATGTAATTTATTTAATTCTTGAAATGATGAAACACGAAATAATCAAATAATGCTGTTTTATTTAATTAATAGTAGAATTAGGGTTTTTAGGACTTTATTAAATAATGAAATTTATTTAATTTGTAAAAATGATGAACAAGTGAATTAATTAAATAATATTGTATTATTCAATTAATAGAGGACTTAGGGTTCTAAATGTCATTTGATGTGGTGTTTCAAGATGTTATAAGATGATTCTGAGACGTTACAAGATGATTCTGAGATGTTCTGGGATGATTCCAAGCTATTCCAAGACATTACAAGATGATTCTGAGATGTTGTGGGATGATTCCAAGATGTTCCGAGACATTAAGGGATGATTTTGAGATGTTACGAGACAATTCCAAGATTTTTTGGGATGATTCTGAGATGTTTCGAGATATTATGAGATGATGTTCAATGTTGTTTGATGTTGTTCGATGAATTTTGTTTGATGTTGTTTGATGTTTTTTGATGTTGTTCAATGCTATTTGATGATGAATTAATTAAACAATGTTAAATCACTTAATTAATAGATGAATATGAGTGCCAAAATGCTAGTTCACAAGCTAGGACATTTTTAGGTGTCTACACTACCTCTTAGGGGGAGCAAGCAGTTTTAAGTGTTGTCATTATGAGTATTCTACTTTCATGTCAAAGGAAGTTTCAATGAACATATCTTTTTCATTTTCCATTGATGTCAAAGGGGGAGAGAGAGTGCATGTGAAAAAGAGAGAGAGAAAGCATGTGAAGAGGAAATAAAGCTAATAAGAGAAAGTAGGTAATGAGAAGATGATCTTCTAAAGGGGAGAAACAAAAAGAAAAATCTTGAGAAGTATTTTTAGAACTGGTGTGTGTCTTTGATGGTTTTTCACATCATGTGTTGCCATCAATGACAAAGGGGGAGATTGTTGCAAGAATGGAAAGATGAATGAAAGTGTTTTCATTGATGTCAACCGGTCAGTTGGTTAACTACTAGTTGTTGTTGACTGTATATATTAAGGATATTGAGAAAATTGTATTAAAAGAAGATTACAGGTATTCAACTATTGAGGATGTTGGTTTGGTACTTGTGAACTATGTTTTTCTATGTTTTAGCCAAGGTTCGGGAGAATTGTTGTTGGTCCATATTTCTCTTTGTGGTTCTAGAGTTGTGTTTCCTAGTTTTATTGAATATGGTTTCAACATTTGGAAGTATCAAGCTTAATTGATCTATGTGTTTTACACTGGTTTGGCTGATCGGTTGTCAAGCACTATCTTCAAAGTTGATGAAGCATGTTGGATCTATTATGGTTCTCGGTGAAGCATGTGTTTGGGTTGTCCTCATTCTAATTCCACCCTAGGATGTTTGGTGCCGACCTGATTTGAATTTGAAGTTGGATGGCTGACTTTGTATCTTTTCAAAGTTGGAGATGGTATAAATACAAAATGTGCTATCAATGAAAAGTGTAAATAAGAAAAGGAGGATAAATGAAATAGTAGACATGAATTTGATGTTATTTTGAAAGTGTGCGAGTTACGTGTGTGGTTAATTAGTGTGAAGCTTAAATCTGAGTTTCAGATGCAGTGAGAAGAAGGCAAACTCTATCATTCATGCAATTTGATTAGTGATTGTGGTGGAATCCTTTGTTGCATTGGGATTGTTGTCTCTTTGTAACAAGTATTATTTCTCTTCTTTGTATCTCTATGGAAGTGAGCCCTCTGGGTTGTAGCCTTGTGGACAGTGAGTCCTTATTTTAGGTAGTGAGCCTTTTTGTAATCGGTTTTGATATTCTCTATAGTTTGAGTTAATCATCACAGTGGTTTTTCCCTCTTTGGGTTTTCTAGTAAATTTAGTGTTGGTTTGCTTTATGCATTGGCATTTGATGGTTTCAGTTTATGTGTTAGCTAGTTCCGGTAATTGAATTTAAGGTTATAATCTATGACAATTGGTTCACCCCCCCTCTCAGTTGTCCTATCCAACATCCACAAACATGACATATAAATAATGGTCATGTTTTATGCTCCTCTAGAAACACCAAGATATTGAAAGATCAAGGTGGCATCAAGTAAGCATTAGAAGGGAACATAAAGATAAATAAAAAAGTAAAAGACCAATTGATAAAACAATTCAAAAATCATCACATCTCTTTCCAAGAGGGTGTTCTTGATATCGATCTAGCCTATTGTAGGAAGGATAAATTCGTCAATGCATGGATTATGATGATGGATCGAATGATTAGACAATAGGTATATAGGTAGTAGGTTGATTTAGCAATGGTATTAGCTTATGCTTATTGTGAAATTTCCTTTTTTTGTGAGATGCATAGTTTTCTTTTAATTGAGTGTCAAATCCAAGCAATGATGGTTTATTATGGGTGGGACGAAAGGGGGTGGATATTTTTATTTATTATGATTTATGATGGATGGATTTATTATGAATGTGGAATTGTGGTAGTGTGAATATTCCTCTTGATAAAATAACAAGGATATGATCCAATGACTAAGTCAAGGAATATGCATTACTTAGGTATAGGATCATTTATTATGGGGTGGGTGGACTAAAATTTATAATGGCATTAGGTAGGATAGATAATAATAGATATTGATAATTATCAAGCCACGATAGGTGGATAAGTGAAATATGGTAGGTAAATGCATATCAATGGGAGGCTTAATTTTATTGTGGTTAGAATGGATAAGAATTTGGTAGATGTTGCTTGCTACACATGGCACCTATAAGAAGGTTTCCACTATGGTACTTATCCAAGGTGCCACTAAATTGGTTTACACTAGAGGATGAATTATTTCTCTCTTCTTTTTTTATCTTTCTAAAAATGGTGCATATAAATAGGTTTTTACCATGGTACTTATCCAAGGCACCATTGAAGTGGCTTTCACCATTGGATGAAATATTTTTTGGATTATCTATTTATTTATTCTTCTTTTCAGTTGGCATACCCTAAGGATCATGGATAAAGATTTTTTAGATGGGATATTCTAAGGGCTCACCTTTAGATTTTGAAAGTTTATAAGCTCCTAATTCATATCTTGATATGATGATGAAATTTCCCAACCAATTAGGCTCAAATTTACCCTTATTTTTTTAGTCTTGTTGATTATTTTAATTTTATTTTAAGACTATAGACACCGAAAATTGGTCTAGGCCTGCGAGTACATATTCGACATAATTTTCTATAGTCTGTGGTCTTGTTTAAATAATGTTTATTATTTAATTAACCTTTCTAACACATATTTCCTCTATTAATTAAATACCCTTTTTAATTAATTCATTAATTCATAAATAACCTTTATTCAACTTGATTAATTAAATAAATCATATTTATTTAATTATGTTGCGAACTAATTAATTCTTCCCCCTTTATCTATCAATTAAATAATTTATTATTTAATTACCCCTTTATCATACTTTTCCAACTATAATTAAATATCTTTATTTAATTATTCATTTAACCCCCTTTATCTATAATTAAATATTTATTATTTAATTATTTATATTCTCCTTTTGAAAAGTCAATTAAATAAATGATCTTTATTTATTTAATTAAAGTATCTTATTTTTGAATGTTGAATTAAATTAACATTTAATTCATATTTAATTATTTATGTCACATTCTTTTGTCAATCAGTTATCTAATCATTCACTCACCTTCTGACTCGAGATCTATTTTTAGTTCTCTAGTTATCTCTGAATTCAATATCAGTTTATCTTTGCGAGAAGACTCTTCGTCATAACTAGTCAGTTAACTAGTTCCAACTCATAAGCATAATCTGTTTTATTAATTAAATATCTTTATTTAATTAATTAACTCATGTTTGCATTCGAATGCATTATTCTTTGAGTTCCAAATTTGGCTTTTTCATACAAAGTCTATTTCTTCTATTTTCGAAGATTCTTAACTCAAGATTAAGTTATCGTTCTAATTTAGTCTTTATCTGTTGTCTTTCCTGACCTCGTGTTCTAACTCAAGTTCTAACTTACATTCTATCTGACACAAAACTCACATTGCATGGCATTCATCAATCTCATCCGTCGATCTCTCTTTCAATCTTAGCCGATCGTTCGAAAACCCAAAATCTATAAAATGGCCCATCATAATCATTATTCCTCCTCTCCCGAAATCATACATTTTTGAGAAGAGACTTATCTTCGATATTTTTCTTAGACACTCGACGAAGTTATACTTGCATTCAAACACATAAATCTGAGGGCAAGAATACTGAAAAGGAAAAATGGAGAAGAACAATCAAGATAATTCGAAGGGGTGAACGCATATTCAGTGAGAGCTTTCCATTAAATTGTTTAGTTTATTTCATCATTCTTTGTTGTTTGATTTTAGATTAGGATTTAACTTTATTATTCTAGTTGCAGATTATTCATCATCATTCGAAAGATACAATCTACTTTTAATCTATGTTACATTTGGTGAACCTGACGTGAACACGCTTCAAATTCGTACATATTTTCATCTTTCTATTTTTCTATTTTTTGTTCTTTTTTGCAGGTTTTTCGTACGGCACACCACATCTGTTCCATAAAACGACGCATCTATATCAGCGAGCCGCATCTGTGAAAAATAGCGACGCATCCGCCATCACAAACTACATCCGCGAAGTCATGAACTGCATCCGCCTGTCAACAGTCGAACTGCATCTATGGCTGCAAAAGCTGCATTTGCCTGGTAATCTTTTTTCTGGTTTTTAGTAATTTCCATACATCCATATTTTCAGTTTTCGCTTTTGGGTTGTGTGGATTTTTGCTAATGTTTGTTTTAGTTGTGTTAAGGAGGAATAACATAATGTTTACAGGACGAAGCATTGAAGACAATTAAAACCAAAGACAATTTTCTGCAGGACGAAAGCTGAAGAACAATGAACTACTAATAAATTTGCATGCAGGACCTAATGCCCTTGTGTCAATTTATTATTTAAGCAAGATTTTTGGTAGATAGATAACCATCGTGTGGGTTAAAAAGAATTTTCTGATTGATAGATAGACAATTGTCTTTTGGGTTAAAAAGAACCACTGTCTTCTGTGTTTGGTGCTTTGCACGTATTTTTCACCCTTACGATTTAGTAATCGAAGTATCCTCTCCCCTTGCATAGTCATGCAATCCAAGGTGTAAGAGAAACGGTTACTGACTCTAGAACTTGGGCCTGTCTTGGTGGGAAAAAGTACTCACCCCAAGATGAATCAGACTGGTAGCATGCTAAAGCCAAGTGACTTCCAGCCGGTATATAAAAGAGGATTCTTGGAGAAACCCAAGAATCATGTGCACTATTCCAACGAGATGGACAAAAATGGACTCTCGTTGACGTTGGATAGTGTCCCATGAACGAAATGACCTTATTAAATACCTTGTTGTAGAGTTACCAAAATCCTACCTACTTGTTGGCATAGCAGGGTCGGCCCTGTGAAGCCGTCTTATATTCTTACAGTTTATGTGTGGAAATGAAATGTATGCCATGGGAGTTTCATGGATACAGTAGCTTGGCTGCCCATATAAGTGAGTGTCGTGGAGGGGAGCCAGTGGGGTCAAGCTACTAGTCATTCGCCATAACTATGCGTAGTTGGAGAAATCCAAATAAGAATTCAAAAAGTATTGTCCTAAAAGCCTAGGTTGTAAATGTTTTCGAGTCTTAACAGTCCTTACATCATAAAAACTGAAAATACATTGATTTTTGTGTTTGTTCTCTACTGTATTCGTCAAAATCTTGATCAAAAAAACAAAGTCAGTCAACAACTTTCGAGAAAATTTCAAATTTTGGGAAAAATCCAACTGTCAAAAAACCGAGTCACAATTGTCAGTTTAATCACCGCATGTGTATTAGCGAGTCACATCTGTAAGGGGAAAATCCGCATTTGTCTATCAAAACATTCACTTTTCATAGTTTGCATATCACGAGTCACAATTTTCACATTCTAAGTCGCATGTGCGCATGTAAACCGCATCTGTCAGTCTCGAGCTACATGTGTATCCATAAATTGCATTTGTCATAGGAAAAACCGCAACTATTAGAAACACCGCATGCACTGTCAAAAAACCACATCTATCAGAATCTGAACTGCAATTGTTTAGTAAACCACATTTGCTTGTCAACAGAAAACATCAAAAACTACGAGCTGAGTCCGAAACATCATTGTCAATATTTGTTTTAGGTTCTTAAGATCAACCTTGGATTAGAAACTGGTAAATTTTGCTCAAAAACCTTGCATCATTAGGTGTCATATACGTCTTTGTCATAGTAAACATCTTAGTCATAGTCATAGCATCCTAAGTCGCATGCATATAGATACTTCCTAGGAAATTTCATATCGTAGAAATAGAGATAACTTTCCTCATCATTGGAAACGTTCATGTTTCGATTTGTCACAATCATTGAACCTTGTCACTTTAGTCCCATTTAGTGGATCTTTTCAGCTCAACAATCTAGTTTGAAAAATTCACCTTATCAACTGTCCTTGTCATCCAATCAGGTTCCTTGGTCAAAAACAAATCTTTGCATGCATTTACTCCATTAGGTGGTAGGTTATACTCATCTTAGACTCATTTATCATCATAATCTACTCGATATTTTTGTATATTGTCCATCATATCATATGCCATCTTAGTATACGTCTTTTTAGAAACCATTTTAGCAACATCATTTAGTGTCAAAAAAATCCAAAAACATAGACATAGGTCATATCAGTTTTTAGACATAGTCTGCATTACCCATTTTGAGCAACTTTTTCATGGTCAAAACAAGGTCCAGAAAGAAACACAAAGCAATGACAGACCCCAACAAATTTATCAATCTGTTCGGAAACCAACCATCAGGAAGCAAACGCCCACACAAGCCTTTACTTGAAAAACATGTCACTCGAGACACACATGGGTAGATTTACATAGAAGACATAGACGCAGTAGTACAAGATCCTAAATTTGCATCCTTTATGGATGAATGTTTGCTAAATGATCCCCAACACTATCTAGAAACGTTGCTAGTAGAAGGTGCCACACTACCACCAGGATTTGATATTCATACTTTGACAACACAGTCTACTCAACCAACACAAACTGCGATATCAAGTGTGTCTATTCCCCAAATTACCGCAGTGATACCAACTAGCGTATCTACTTAGACATCGTCAATTGTAAACACAATCCCTTTCAACATAACACAAGGTTTACAATTTACTGCGGGAGCAACTTCCCCCAACCCCTTTGGCACCGACACAACTGGTAAGAGATCCAAAGTTGGCGGGAATATACCTATACCAAATCAAATCATTCAGACAGGTAGAATTCCTATACCAAATCAGACCATTCAGAAAGGAAGCATTCATATACCAGCTCAGACCATTCAGATAGGGAATATCCCTATACCAAATCAGCACATCCTAACAGGATATATTCCCTCGCCAAATCACAACCCATCACAAAACATGGCGTATCAGAACACCTACATTGATCCAAATAACACAAACACCATGTCATTGACACAAGTCGACGTCCTTCAAAACCAAATGAAAACTCTTCAACAAAAGATGGACGACATGTCTATGTCAGGAAAATGAACTATCTCAATGCAAGACCTATGTCCATGTCCATTCGACAAAGCACTCTATATGACACCTTTCCCCCATGGATACATTATACCAAATTTGCCTAAGTATAATGGGAGGAAGAATCCTTTAGAACACATTAGAGAATTATCAACGACATGCATGGACATATCATATGACCCCATGTACTTGATGCGCCTATTTCCATGAACCCTCATAGGGATAGCGTTGGAATGGTTTTCTAAATTGTCATATGGTATACGATCCTGGGGTAAATTGGCTGAGAAGTTTGTCGAACATTTGCCTTTAACATAGACAACGAAGTAACTATATAAACCTTGTGCCACACGACACAAGAAGATGGCGATACGTTCATCACTTTCTTCTAGAGATGGAGAATTCTAGCTAGCCGCTGTCTAGTCGAAATACTCGAAAAAAAAAAGGTCACAATCTTCCTCGAAAACATCAACCCGAAACTGAGAGGTGACTTACGGGTACACTGTTGCACTTCATTTCTCGACTTGGTACAAAAGGGGATGAATCTTGAAAAGGGACTTATTGACAAAGGCGAAATAAAAGTACCAGGCAAGAGCCCAATTTTCCAACATCCAAAGGTGCCGAATGATAGAAACAAGTTCTGGTCTAGGAATAAGAATGTCATGAATGATGGCATTGTTGATGCTAAACACATACATACTGGACCAGCTATCACACTTAGAGGATACAACCAAAATGCAGACATGATGAATAGTCTAGATCAAACGGCTAATTATGTCCAAAACTCACAACAAAGACCCCAAAGGAGATTTCCTACTCATGAATTTACACCTTTAGGGAAACCAATCGAGGTAGTTTTCAAAGAATTGGTCAAACATAATCTCATCAAACCTTTGGAACCAAGAGAGTATGATCCTGGATAGTTCAAACCTTCATGGTGGGATGATAACACTTTCTATGACCATCATCGAACGAAAGGGCACAACCTACAACAATGTCGCCAATTAAATAATATCATTCAAGACTTTGTTGAAAACGGATCCATAGAGGTAAACGGGCAGAAAAATACTAAAAATAGCGATCATAAGGTCTTCACAAACCCATTACATGACCACACAAAAGGAAACGCCTTTGGTTCGGGAACCAAGAACAATCCCTCTGCCAATTATGCAAACTCCAAGTATGACTATGGAAAAGGAAAGACCATATATAGCCTCTGAGCCGCAAACAAACATGTTGATACCGTCATCATTAAGAAGCATCTAGAATGTAATGTGAACACACGCAGGACTAAAATAATTATTCTAGGTCCTTCTTCTAAACCACCTACACAGAGGCCCAAGTATAGATACAATCTCATCGATCAATTGAGCAAGACCCATGCACAAATATCTATCTTGGAACTATTGACTTTCACTAGAACATCGAGCCATACTTGACAAAGCATTATAGAACACTACTGTTCCCATGGACTTGGATGTCAATCGCTTCGAAGAAATGGTGGGATATTTGACCAAATCGCATCATGCCACATTTTCCCAACAAGACTACTCAACTAAAAAGTCTGATCATAATGACCCACTACATCTTGAAGTCCTAGTCCATCAAACCAAAGTCAGACGAGTCTTGGTAGATGGAGGAGCAGGTTTGAACCTGTGCACCCTAAAATTGGTTAAGGCATTAGGATTCTCAGAAGACTGTGTAGACACTTCTAAGAGTATAGTCATCAAGGCTTATGATGATGAGGAAAGTTCATCCAAAGGAGTTGTCACACTCCCTATCAGAATTGGCCCAGTGATCATGAACACTAGCTTCCAAGTCTTGGATCTCACCCTTCCATACAACTTGTTAGGTAGACCTTGGATACACGCAATGAGAGCCGTCCCTTCAACATACCACCGATGTCTTAAGTTCCCGTATAATGGCACAAAGATCACTATTGATGGTGATCCAGATCCTTTCCAATATTTTACAAGCCTAAGGGACCTTCCACAATGACAAGTACCAGTTAACCAAGAAGCTTCATCATCCACTTTATCCCAATACATTGACCCATCACATCTCACTAAGTCCATTTCATTCAAACCACTATCATCCACTCCTAAACTCGAGATCTAAGACAAGGGTTGTGGCGAATATAATATAAAGGCATCATACTGCATCAGTCAACTGATTCCACCTAAGGCATATGGCCTACCCATGGCAGATAGAAGATAGTCAGTGGTCACATTTCATGTTCCCCCTACAATGACATTAACCAAATGGGGAGAGTTAAGTGAAGAAATTGTGGATCAAGGTGATTCCTGGTTATATCAAGAACATGAATACCCCTCCCCATCTATTCAAATAGCTAAGGACTAGTATGGAAAAGGCTTTAAGATAATGCAAAATGAAGGCTATGGCGAGCACAGTGGGTAAGGACTATATCAAAATGGAAGGACGGAACCGATCACTATCTACCGATGACCAAAATACTTAGGGCTAGGATGTCAACCACTTAGAATTGGGTTTCCTGGTACTTCCTCATCTTTTCAAGAGGAAGTGAGTGCTTGCACATACATCAAGATATCTCATGAACCACTTCCCCCAATTTACGACAAACCCTTAGTTTATGACAAACCTCCAGTTTA
Organism: Sequoiadendron giganteum; assembly: GCA_007115665.2. Taxonomy (NCBI): domain Eukaryota; kingdom Viridiplantae; phylum Streptophyta; class Pinopsida; order Cupressales; family Cupressaceae; genus Sequoiadendron; species Sequoiadendron giganteum. The sequence goes on from CM021106.1 coordinate 387,857,218, forward strand.
TGATGAATCCCCTTACTCAAGCGATGGTGAATGGGAATCCTTTTCATTTACTAGTACCATGAACATAGATGCCCTATTTGGAGAATTGGACCTCAACATGAAACTTGTACCAAAAAAATCTAGTCCTTGTCCTAAGAAACACTTGTCCAAAGAATAATGGCAAGAGAACTATTATTGGGAAACCCTTGATCATGCATCTTGGGCACCTGACAAGCCATCTTCTGATGAATCAGCCCTCACTATAGTCCCACATCAGAGTATACCTACCCCTAGGAGGAAAAACAAGAAGGAGTTGGTCCAAAACTTTTGTGACCATGTCAACCATTCTATACTCACCTTGTTAGCAGCTACCTTTAAGAACTCCGATGATGACATGCCCCTTATATATCCCAAACTTATCAACTGGGATCGACAAGGTACACCTATCATAGATACATTTGAGAACAACGAAGCAATTGTTGAGTTCATATGACTTAGAGAAGGCATACCAAGAGGGGATCATAAGGTAGGTTTTACCATAGACTTGGACGATAAAGCATATTTTGGGGAGTCTATTTACACCTCTAGTCACAAAAATGAGAATGAAAAGAAAAAAGACAATGAAAATAAAAATGATGAGTCCCTAGGTGAAAACTGAAAGGCGCCTTTGGATGATGAAAAAGTCAAAATAAAGGATGTATTCAAGGGTGAAAACCTCTTCGAGGCACCCAAGGATAGAGGTTTAAATATTCTCCCCGTTGAATAAGAAAAGTCACCGATGCTAGTAGAAGAGGTTGTTGCAGTCAACATAGGTACATAAGAGAATCCTCAGATAGTATATTTTGCAGCTTCTTTAACAGAGACAAAACAACATGAGTTTAAGGACTTCTTCAAAAAGAGATAGATAAACTTTGCATGGTCGTGTGCTGATATGCTTGGGCTGGATCCAGACCTAATATTGCACCATTTACCATTATAGCCAGGTATTAATCTAGTCAAACAGAAGCTAAGGAAAATGCATCCGCAAATCGCTCTACTGGTGAAAGCAGAACTTAAGAAACTCTTGGATGTAGGATTCATAAGGACAATAGACTATGTAGATTGGATATCAAATCTTGTACCAGTGACTAAACCAACTGGGGGCATTCACATTTGAACTGAATTTAGAGAGATCAATAAGGCATGTCCTAAGGATGACTTCCCTTTGCCGAATATCGACATGATAGTAGATCTTACAACATAATACGAGATGCTATCCCTCATGGATGGTTTCTTTGGATACAACCAGATTAAGATAGCACTTGAAGACCAACACACGATAGCTTTCACGTGTCCATGGGGCACATACTGTTGGAATGTTATGCCATTTGGCCTTAAGAATGCATGAGCTACCTATCAAGGGGCAATGACTATGATTTTCCATGACTTTGTACATACCCTCATGGAAGATTATGTAGATGAAATTATAGGCAAATCAGAAATAAGGGAAGATCATTTGAAGGTTTTAGACAAGATATTCCAGAGGCTAGAGAATTACAACGTCAGGCTAAGTCTGAAGAAGTGTGTCTTTGGGGTGAAATCAGGGAAACTGTTAGGGTATATCATCTCTCAAAGAGGCATTGAAGTAGATCTAGAGAAGGTAAGAGCTATCATAGAAATGCCTCCTCCAATCAACATTGGTCAACTCAGAACCCTACATGGGAGATTACAGTCCATTAGGCGTTTCATAGTACAACTGGCAGATAAAATACACCCATTTCAGCATCTACTCAAGAAAAGAGTACCATTTGTGTGGACACCTAAATGTCAAGAGGCCTTCCAGAAAATCAAGGACTATTTGCTTACTCCACCAATCTTAATGCTACATACAGAGGGAAAACCATTGATACTTTACATCTCATCAACTCAATCGACATTAGGGACTCTTCTCACACAACACGATGATCAAGGTCATGAGAGAGCAGTCTATTATATTGGTCATACCTTAGTGGGCTATGAATTGAATTATAGAAACATAGAACGTGCCTTTCTGGCAGTAGTTTTTGCTACCCAAAAACTTTGGCACTATATGCTCAATCGACAAACAATGTTAATTGCAAAGATTGATCCACTTAAATACCTCCTAAGTAAGGCAGCTTTAACAGGCCAATTGGCTAAATGGGTTATGATACTTAGTGAGTATGACATTCAGTATGTCGAAAGGAAGGCTATAAAAGGATAGGTGATTGCAGATCAACTAGCAGATGCACCTATAAAGGCGAACCATCCATTAGTGGCATATTTTCTAGATGAATTTCTCTTCAACATTAACATTAAAACCGAATGGAAACTGTACTTTGATGGGTCACATACAAATCGTGGTTCAGGAGTTGGTATCTTATTTGTCACACCTCAAGGTCATACCATTCCTAAATCATTCAGGATTGCTTTCCCTTGTACCAACAATATAGAAAAATACGAAGCCCTAGTGATAGGCTTAAAAATGATAGCTCAGTGGAAAATTAAGAGCCTACATGTCTTTGGAGACTCTCAACTGGTAATCCGATAGGTAAATGATGATTACGAGACTAAGGATGAAAATATTGCACCTTACAAGTGAATGGCTGATAGTTTCAAGTAGTATTTCAATGACATAACTTTTCAACAAATACCACATATCCAGAATAGAGCTGTAGATGCTATGGCAACCGTGGGTTCCTTGTTGGATATTCTGAGTAATGTGCCTAAGTTCGAGTTTCTAGTTGAACATCTTTTGGTCCCCGCTTACGATGTCCTCGATACTGCGATAGTGTGTACCATTGTTGGTCCTATGTCTCCTTGGTATAAAGACATATTCGACTATCTCACTGACCAAACCTTACCCCAAGACTTGTCCAATAACCAACACCGAACCTTTATCCGAAAGTCAACTAAGTACACCATCATCGGAGAAACCCTGTATTACCTTAGATACCGCCCTAATGAGATGTCTCGATGCTGAGGAAGCACAAAAAACTTTGTGAGCAGTGCACGAGGGTATATGCGGATCTCTTTCAAGTGGTCCTACTCTAGCCCATAAGATTATGAGACTAGGTTACTATTGGCCTACAATGGAGAAAGACTCATACATATTTGTAAAGAAATGTAGACAATGTCAAATACATGGAGACTTGATAAGAGCGCCAGCGTAGGAGCTTTGTCCAATTACTTCACCATGGCCTTTTTCCCAATGAGGACTTGATCCCATAGGTAAGATACACCCTTAATCATCCAATGGCCATAAATTCATCATCACCGCCACCAAATACTTCACCAAATGGATTGAAGCTATTCCCATGACATACATAACCGGCACACAAATATCTAAGTTTATCCTAAACTATATCATTTGTCAGTATGGTGTACCTCAATCCATAATCACAGACAATGGCCGCCCATTCAAGAATCAAGAAGTATGCCATTTATGTGAAGAATTCCACATCAAACACCATTTCTCCACCCCATATTACCCACAAGGTAATGGCCAAGCTGAGGCATCTAATAAGACAATTGTTAGAATCCTTAAGAAAACTGTCAATGACGCTAGTCGTGACTGGCACCTACAGCTTAATCCTACCTTATGGGCTTATCACACAAGCATTTGTACTCCCATCAGTGCCACTCCATATTCCCTCGTATTCAGGTCTGAAGCTATCTTACCTATTGAGGTTGAAATACCTTCTGTAAGGGTATCCTTGAAGGGTCATATTGACGATGAAGAATACCATGTCTCTAGGTTACAAGAGTTAGAATTGTTGGATGAACGAAGACAGAAAGCATTAGATCATTTGCAAGCATATCAGAATCATCTTCATCGTTGTTACAATAGGAAGGTTCTCAATAGACACTTTGACATTGGTGACTTGGTATTAATGGAGAATCCTAAGAACCAAGCTGAACACGAGAAACTAGGTAAGTTTGAACCTAACTGGTTGGGGCCATATATTGTCACAGAAGCCTTTGGATCAGGAGCATACTAGCTCTCTACTCCTGAAGGAAAGCCACTTTTTTCCCCTATCAATAGTCTATATCTAAAGAGGTTCTATGCTTAGTCTCTGAGAATTCGTGTCTTAATCTGGAAAAATACAAAAAAATGGTTACCTTGATGAAAACCTAGCAAACAGGCGTCTTTGTAACACCAAAAAAATTGAGAAAATAAAAAAATTAAAGAGAAATAAATCCATCCACTAGTGAAAACTGCTTCGGTGGCGCTATGGATAAGTACCATGGTGTAAACCTGGCAAACAGGCTCCATGTGTAGTCAAACTTGCTCTTCCGTCTACTATCATTCCAATCGGACTTTTTCACCATCACTCATAATAAATGGTTGTCTTATCCATTACTTGGAACGATTGACATCTAACGTCCATTTAGTCATATTACCTACTCCATCTTCCAAATCTTATTCCTGACTAGGGGAAAATCCTTGTTCTAGGCCCTAACATCTTGTACATAACGTCACACCATCGAAAAATGTCCTGAAAAATCCCCAAAACATTAGAAAACTCCAAAAATCCAAAAAATTCAAAAAATGTCAGAAAATCCCAAAAATAGAGTCAAGTCAATCATGTCAAGTCAGTCATGTCAAGTCAATCACGTCAAGTTGGTCATGTTAAGTCAGTCATAGACATAGTCGAACTACGTTGCCTTTGCGACTGGGATGTAGGCAAGGCCATCAATCGATGTGCCCCCGAGGCATTAGGTCTACCAGTCTAGGTTTGTCATGTATCACACACATTAAATCATGACTCTTTGTACATACAAAGTCATTGGTCGTGTTGAACTACGAGGTCTCTGCGTGTACAATGTAGGTAAGGCTAATCAATTGATGAGCTCTCGAGACCACACTAGGTTAGTCCAATAGGGTTCATTCACAATCACTATCACACAAGTTGCATATCATAGTTTAGGGTATCATCTCATGTCAAACACTATCTACACACACATAGTTTATCAGTCAAGGAATCAAAACAAGTCATGCAACAACATGGATAAACATCTCAAAGTCATCAAGTCAATATCAAACACATTGTCAAAGCGATCAACCTATGTCTTAAACAAGATATGTCTTTCTTGTCAAAAGACGTCATCAAATTGTCATTGTCTCATGTGGCTTGTCACTTCAATGTCATTAGAATCCAATGTCTTATATGACACATGTCTTTCTGAAACCAGGCTTTGTCATGCCTTATATAGAAGTCACCAAGTCGAAACCAGACTCAGCGTCTTATGCGGTATGTGTCATTCTCTCACATTACGCTATGTCAAACATCAAACAATCCCACAAGATCAAGTTTTGGTGAATACATTTATTTGGCTTTATGACTTTGTATCTTATTTTGTCTTATATTTTTATCGATTTGTGCAAGATCATGTTACTAGCTTTCTCAAGGATGTCCCTTGAAGGATTTAGAGAAGCAATGATGTCTCAAGACTCTTTTTCTTTGGCTGCTGTCTGTCAACTATCTTTTTAACATTGGTTTTTGAGTCATGTTATTAGTTTCCTCAAGGATGTCCCATCAAGGATTTAGAGGAGCAATGAAGTCTCATGACCCGTCTTTTATTTGTCTGCTGTCTGTGGTTTGTTAAGACAAAACGACTAGGGCATCTTCTCCTTAGTCTGAGTTAAGACACTCCTTGTCTATGACTGTTTGTTTTTCATAGGTGGATAACTTTGTACACTATGGTCTATCTCATATCATAGTGTGTACTATCCATCTGTGTCATGTCCCGCCCAATGATGATAACTAGCAAGTATAGCGTATTTGGAAATATATCGAAGATTATGTCTTTTTCTCTATCGATCAACCTTCATTATATCATTTTCTCAATCAATCAACCTTAATTATTTCTTACTAACATTCTGAATTCATTTTCATCCTAATATTTATCTTCTTTGACATTAAGATAAAAGACCTGTGACACAATAAAAACATTAGATCATTTGCATTCGCATACATTCAATAAGAATTTCATATAGTTGCATTTCATTTCAATATATAGATAGTAACGTTAACATATTCATTACATACATTCAAAATCATTACATAATAGGCATTGTATAATCATAACATACATAATGTAAACATTGCATGCACATATCACCATCACACATAAACCAACATCATATAGAACATTGTATAAATTATCATAAGTAAATTAAGACATCCATAACATCATTATTAAATGCATAATTCATAGACATGTAGAAAAATTCATTCATAGCACATATATATACATCATTTAGGAAACATAATCATCTAGAAATAAAGAATCATCCATAACATAGAACTGCATATCATGTAGAAGCCGCCAAAATCATATATATATAGCTCAAAAAATAGTGTGTCACAGTACAGTGTTTGAATATAACTGTAAATAAAACATGAGCTCGCAGGCTCTTTGATCAAAATACAAATGCCTACATAAATATGTAACCCTATCATCATGTCCTGCTACCATTGCTGTCACGTGGTGATGGTGGTGGGAAAAGACTCGAAGGTGCTCTCTGTGAGGTGGAAGGCCTCTCATATGGACCTATCCTCGATGGTCCTACCACCCCCTCAGTACTCTGTGTCGTCTGACTCCTAGTATGACCCCTGCTCTGACTATGCACCTCTGAAAATTTAGGAGCTCATCTCTCTACTGGCATTGCGGCCTGATAAAGATCCCTGTAATAAGTGGCTCTCTCCACAGATTTGACCAACTCTCATACCATACCATCAGATGAGGACCCACTGCAAAGGTGTCTAACCTCTGTGAACTGCTGCTCTATCTCATGCCTTCGAGCTATCACCTGGTCTCTCTCCATAAGTGCACTATACCTCTCTAAGCGAGCACTGCCCCTCTCTGCAAATGTACTATCCCTCTCTGTGTAGGAACTGTCTCTCTCTAGCCTCATCGCATCAAACTCTACCATCATGAGTCCGAGTCTCTCCTCCAAGGCCTCCCTATCACCATCTCTAGGAGCATCCTCCTCCCATCTCCCCTCCACGATCCAATCTCGGAGCTCTCTCTCCTGCTCCTCCATCGGTGCATCCTCCTCCACATCATCCTCTTTGTATCCTACCAAAACACCCAGAGGGTCTATAGCCATGTCCACATATAAATCCTCTGCCACATCCTCTACTCCAACATCTACCTCTACACGCTCCTCTACCACTACCTTTCCTACAACATGCTCACCCCCAGCCTGTACATCCACTCCCCCTCCGATGTCCAACATCAGTACATCCTGAACCGCTGCCTCACAGATAGGTGATAGTCCACTTACCCGACCCCCTCTCCATCCTCTCTGACCTCACCTGCCACCTCTCCCATCACCGTCTCTCCCACCAACTCTCCCCACTCTAGCATCTCCACCTCTCCACCGTCCTATAGGCCCTATGCCTCGTCTCTCTATAGGTGCCGAATGATCTGGATCCGTGTAAGGAATAGGTCGATGATCTACCCACCATGCGTCATACATAGCTATTGTACCTGGGTCTACTAATCCATCTCTCCACCCCCACTATACTGGCTATAGTGCATATATCTCTGCCTCAGCTGTAGCTACTGGTATCATAGGTCCCCAATATGAAACCTCTCTAGACAAACGAGAAAACTCTGCTCTACTCTGAGGCTCATCCTAAACCTTGCCGAACTATCTCAGAACTCTGTCTGGCAAGTGTCGCTCAATGATATGTACACTAGAAAAAGTCCTCCCAATAAGGTATTGTGTCTGTCTGTAGAATGGCAAATGTATATCCTCATCCACCCACTCCTCACAATCCATGTAAGGTCTCCATGTGAACTGATCCAGAATATCTAATGCATGTCTCCAATACCCCATGTCTCCCACATGTATCTGAGTAATGTGTCCTATATATCGAAACACATAAGGGTGTCTCTCTAATCTCTCTACAGTAACTGGAGGACGAAAAACAACTATCCTCTCCCAACCCCATACCATCAGCAGTGTAGTCCCACACCTCAGTGATTGTGCATCTCTGTAGGCAATGTCGTGCAAATGAAATTATAACATCTCAAGTAGACATGGACCCCATGCATACCTTGTCTCACTCTCTAACATACCAACCAACATAGCTCCCCATCCCACTGGAAATCCATGACCCCGTTTGTCTGGAAAAACTACCCCCCAACCAATGTACATAAAATACAGTCAATCCGCTCGTATCTGTCTGCTAATGTTGGCCATCTAATCTCATAGTGCTTGATCCCGAGCCTATTGATGTTGTCCACCTGATAAAACCTCACCAACTCAGTCAATCCTTGCTGGGTATCATACATAACCCGCTCTCCTTTGATAGGCAGTCTCAAAATCCTATACACATCCTCTAATGTGACAGTGGTCTCCCTAGTCGGTAAATGAAATGACGATGTCTCTAAATGCCATCGCTCGCACAATGCCGTCAGCATACCCCTATTCGCCCAAATAGTGGGCATCGACAAACAGTGGCGTAGACCTAGTCTCCATAGAAGCCGAATCTCTACACTCTTCAACCGATCTTTGAGATCGAATGTGTTTGGTCGTGACTCCCATGTATATATAGGATCTAGAACCACCTACATTTAAACCATGATGTCAATAATTTTCGAATTCTCCTTAGCAAAATTTTTCGATAATTTTACTAGTCAAATGCGGCTCACTTTAACAAATGCGGTGAATTTTTGCAAATGTGTTGCATAAAGCCTCACATGCGGTGCATATTATATATGCGTTGCATATTTTTCTCAACCCCTATCAACCTACTGCACATGCAGTTCACTAAACCACATGCGGTGCATTTTTCACAAATTTGGTGCATTTTTCATCAACCACTTAACTACAACATATGCGTTGCAAAAATGCATATGTGGTTCATACCTACACATGCGTCTATTCCTAATGCATATGCGTCTCCTAACTAAAGATGCGATGCATTATCATACAAATGCGATCATTCCCTAAAACTGCCTAACCTAGCCTAGCCGTGATTTCGCAAATGCATCGTTTCACAGTCAGATGCAGCGAATACAACAGCATATTCGTCATTTACGACACACCGCATTTGCTTGATTAGTTTTCAACTGCCTAAAAATATGTGCAAAAATAAATTTGACAAGTTCTTTTTGGAGTACATACCGGTGGTCCTGTGTCAGCTAGCCTCCTGAACGTCCAGATTCGATAACCACGATGTGCAGCATATGGAATGGGTTCCATTTCCTCAGCTAGTCAGAGCAAAATCTCTTCTTTTCCTATCTCCTCCGAGTGAAAATGAATTCGGTTTAGACCTAATTCCTATTTATAGGTGGATTAAAAATGGCATTTCTTCTGACCTAATCTATTGGCCGCTTAACCTTTCAACTTCAAATGACCCATATTCCTCCGTATCAACTCCAAATTCATTTCCGTCAACTCCATAGCAGTTTTGACTATCAAATTGACTTATCAGGAATATTTCTTGATTTTTTTGAAACTTTCAAAAAAAATTCAATTTTCCTGAGGGGGGCATACCTTAACCTGTTTCATGCTGGGGCATGATCGGGGCATATTTTCTTTGACACAATGCCGTACCAACATTGTATCAAAGAGGGGCAAACTGTAGACATCGAAAATGGTCTAGGCTCGCGAGTACATATTCAACATAATTTTCTATAGTCCGTGGTCTTGATTAAATAATGTTTATTATTTAATTAACCTTTCTAACACATATTTTCTCTATTAATTAAATACCCCTTTTTAATTAATTCATTAATTCATAAATAACCTTTATTCAACTTGATTAATTAAATAAATCATATTTATTTAATTATGTTGCAAACTAATTAATTCTTCCCCCTTTATCTATCAATTAAATAATTTATTATTTAATTACCCCTTTATCATACTTTTCCAACTATAATTAAATATCTTTATTTAATTATTCATTTAACCCCCTTTATCTATAATTAAATATTTATTATTTAATTATTTATATTCTACTTTTCAAAAGTCAATTAAATAAATGATCTTTATTTATTTAATTAAAGTCTCTTATTTTCGAATGTTGAATCAAATTAACATTTAATTATTTATGTCACATTCTTCTATCAATCAGTTATCTAATCATTCACTCACCTTCTGACTCAAGATCTATTTTTAGTTCTCCAGTTATCTCTGAATTCAACACCAGTTTATCTCTGCGAGAAGACTCTCCATCATAACTAGTCAGTTAACTAGCTCCAACTCATATGCATGATCTGTTTTATTAATTAAATATATTTATTTAATTAATTAACTCATGTTTGCATTCAAATGCATTATTCTTCGAGTTCCAACTTTGGCTTTTGAATACAAAGTCTATTTCTTCTATTTTTGAAGATTCTTAACTCAAGATTAAGTTATTGTTCTAATTTAGTCTTTATCTGCAGTCTTTCCTGAACTCATGTTCTAACTCGCGTTCTAACTCACGTTCTATCTGACACAAAACTCACATTGCATGGCATTCATCAATCTCATCCGTCAATCTCTCTTTCAATCTTAGCCGATCGTTCGAAAACCCAAAATCTATAAAATGGCCTATCATAATCATTATTCCTCCTCTCCCGAAATCATACATTTTTGAGAAGAGAATTATCTTTGATATTTTTCTTAGACACTCGAAAAAGTTATACTTGCATTCAAACACATAAATCTGAGGGCAAGAATACTGAAAAGGAAAAATGGAGAAGAACAATCAACATAATTCGAAGGGGTGAACACATATTTGGTGAGAGCTTTCCATTAAATTGTTTAGTTTATTTAGTTTATTTCCTCGTTCTTTGTTTTTTTATTTTAGATTATTATTTTAGATTAGGATTTAACTTTGTTATTCTAGTTGCAGATTATTCATCATCATTCGAAAGATACAATCTACTTTTAATCTATGTTACAAAGACTAGATCACCCACTTGAAATATTTGAATCTTTATATTCTAATGTATCTATGATGAAGGATATTTCAAGATAATCTTGTAAATATTTTATTGCACTACGAAGTATTTTTTCTAGCAACTCTAGCTCATGTAGTTTGGATACTCAATACTCCTCATTGTCTATAAGATGTTCCAAGGATACCCTTAAAGGAGTTCGACCTTGATAGGAAAAATGGATTCAATGCCACAAACTAATGAATATGGAGTGACACCTATGGGTGAATGGATTCTAGTACGGCAGGCCCATAAGATATGTTTGAGTTGAAGATGTCGGTCATGGCCAACTTCATTAACTATTTTCTTAAGAATTTTAGATATAGTTTTATTAGAATCCTTGGCTTCGTCATTACCTTGTAGGTAATAGGGTGAAAAAATATTATATTATATATGGAATTTATTACAAAGGTTGTGGAAATTTTTGATTTTGAATGGCCATTTTCTATGAAAACAAAAAGGGGAACACCATATTGATAAATAATGTAATTAAGGATAAACTTGGCTATTTATTTTTTGGTGATATAGGTTAACATAATGGCTTCTATCCACTTCATGAAGTATTCAATGGCAGTAATAATGAATTTTTGACCATTGAATGAGGTGGGATGGATCTTTCCTACAAGCTTAAGTCCCCATTGAAAGAAGGGCCAATATTAGTTATAGGTTACAAATCTTGAGCTAGTGCATGAATCAGATCTCCATGTTTTTGATATTGAAGGCATTTTTAGCAAAACTTTGTGCATCCTAATCCATAGTTTTCTAGTAGTATCTTATTCTGAATAACTTCTTAGAAAGGCTAGAACCACTAGAATTTTCCCCATAAACACCGTCATGAACCTCATGTATGGAATTTTTTATTCTTTTGAGTTTAGACACCTAAGGAGGGTACCATCAAGACTTATTCAATATAACTTATCACCAATAATAATGAAACAAGATGCATGGAATATGAATGTTTTCTTTTGGTTGCTAGTTAGGATGGATGGAAGGGTATTATTATGGAGGTAAGCATAATGTTGTGATACCATGAGGAATCAAGACCAAAAATCTCAAACATGAGTTCTCAATCTAGGACATTGAAATATGGAACCAAAAGTTTCTCAACTAGAAATTCACAATGTTGGCTATTATGAGGCATGTCTAGAGAGATCCAATGTTATCTATAGAATTGGTAGCTTTATTTTTTAATATTTGTATCTATTCAAAAGAAATATTCATGAAGCTATTAGTCATCCTTTTGTAAGGTAGAAATTAATCATCTTTTATTTGTTATTCATCATTGACCTATTTTGTGACTAATTGTGAATCTCCATAGTCTTAAAGTTCTTTGATGTGCCAATGAATGACCATTCTAATTCTTGTTATTAATGATTCACATTCAAAAATATTGGTACATGGAAATGCTAGTCAATATCCCTTGGGGATACAATCTCCTTGAGGAGTGATAAAGAAGAATCCTTCTCTTGAACCATCCTAGGTGTATGATCCATCAAAGTATAATTTCCAATAATTTTTTGAGGTGATAGTGAAGACTAATTCATCTAGAAATTATGAAATAAGATAATTTTATTCATATACTAGTGCTTATTCTAGTTCGTCAAAAATTACTTGTCCTTTCATGGCCTTGCAATCCACATGTTCTGTTTCAAATTCACTTAGTATCATGACCAATTTAGCCATTTGACATATGAGTGAATCCTTAGATAGGAGATATTTTAGTGGATCAAACTTTGATATGAGATTTTTTTGTTGATTAAGAATATGGTGTTAGATATTTTGTGATGCAAAGACCAAAGCTAAACATGCTTGTTCTATTAGTGCGTAGTTAAGCTCATATCCCATCAATGTATTGCTTAAATGTAATATGTTTCTCTCTCTTTCCCAACATCATCATTTTTTTTGTAAGAAGGCCTCCTAGTGCTAGTGTTGTAGCTGAGATGTATCATATCAAAGGTTTTCCCTAGATCGATGGTATCAACACTAGTGGTGAATCAAGGTAATATTTCAAGTTTTGGTAATTATTATCCCATTTAAATGTGACATTTTTGTGTAGGAGATGAGAGAATGAATGAAACTTATCTTCTAGTTGGGCAATGAATCACTGAATTGACTATAGTTTTCCCTATAGATTACTTAATTGTTTAAGATTAACTAGTGGAGACATCTGAATTATTTCTTTCACTATTGGGTCAACTGCAATACCTCTATGGAAACAATGTATCCCAAAAAAATTCTTGAAATCATACTAAAGACATGTTTCTTAGGATTTAGCCACGTAGACACTAAAAATTGTCCTAGGCATGCAAACTCTAATTCTCCATCATTTCTCCTTTCATCCTTGATAATTAAATAATTTTAATTATTTAATTAATTCATTTCTAGCTTTATATTTCCTTTCCTTGATCAATTAAATAAATTTTATTTATTTAATTATGTCACTAATGGCCCTTTCTACTATAATTAAATATATTTTATGTATTAATTATTTACCATTTTGAACTATAAGTAAATAATTATTTTAGTTATTTAATTATTCATTAAGCCTTTTATGTCATTAAATTAAATAAATGTTATTTATTTAATTGCTTATTTAATTATCACTTTCTTCCCATTTTGAATTAAATTATTATTTAATTTAAAAGTAAACTTGTCACATGTCCTCGATAATTAAATAATGTTTTTGTCATTTAATTATTCACTTTCCCTCCTCAATTAAATAATTTTATAATTATTTAATTTTCTTCAACAACCTCTTTTTTGTGTCATTCTCTTTATCTGTGTCATTCTTATCTCTTCATGTCTCATTTAATTTTCACCCTTGATTGAATTATCTCATAATTCAATCTTAACCATCCATCCTTAACTAAGTCTTATCCTTGCCCTAATTTGGCCCTAACCCTATTTCATACTACAACTTTCATTCTTGGTCATTGATTGTCATGTCATATTGGCTTTTAATCCTATCCCTTCATTCAAAATTGCCTTTTTTTATAAAAGACTCCTATCATTGTCATTTATACATCTTAGACACCTTTGACATCTTATATCTCTAGTTCATATGCAAGTACATTCTGCAACTGTGAGACAACAATCTTCAATATTTTTCTAGTCATTGTCATATGCTTATTATTGCACACTCAAATCTGAGGGAAATTATCATATTAAGAAAAATGGAGAAGGGAAATGGAGGTGAATCAATGAAGGCATGAAAAATTTATGGTAACATTGTTTTATATTTCATTTTTTTATGCTTATTTATGCTCTATTGTTGGTTTAGGGTTAGTATTTTTTCTATTTTACATTAACCTAGAATTTTACCCTAGATAAAATTGGTGAATATGACGTGAATATATCAATATTTTGCAGAAATTCTTGGAATTTTTTAGTTTTTCAGGACTACAACACAATTGCAAGATGAAACGCCACAACCGCCGAAAGGCAATGCGACACAATTGTTACCTGGAAGGTCGCAACTACTTCAACATTAGGGATTTTACTTTTGGTTGTTTTATTTCAGGTTTTTGGTTTAGATCTTGATTATTAGTCATCATTCTTATCATCTAACATTAGTTTAGCATCATAGTTTTCTCTAGTTTGGTCAAATTTGTTGGTCTTTTTGTGTTTTGCAGCTATAGGTTACTATGATGCATCTACTTAGGGAAACAACGCAACTGCCTGAGAAATCATTACATCTTTAGTTTTTATTCATTTTTGGATTTTCCTTTTGTTTCTCATTTTTGGTTTTATCAGTTAATATTTGTGTGAGGGGGATAATGTTAGATTGAAAACAAGATCAAACATGGTTAAAACAAGAATCTAAGCTAAGATCAAACATATTAATCTAAGATCTAATCTTACACATACAAAATGAAACTAAGCTATTTAAACATACATTAAAGAATCTACGATTATTGAATTGAATGTAAAAATGAAAAATATTACCATCCCATAGTGGAGTGTATTTGCCTGATGTTGGGTTTTTCTTATCACTGTGAAGCATACAAAGTTCGTGTGCAAAATCTTGAGGAATGATTGCCTAATGTTTGTTGATCAAAGAAATGAGGTCGGAGCACTAACAATGGTGGTTGCGAATGCCAACAATACTTCATTGTGCAAATGATGTTGATTCTCCAATCCTTATTTGTGAGGAAAGGCATTTTTTATATAGAATATGAGATTCAAAATGGACAATCAAGATTATGTTGAAGAATATCTAGATCAACAGTCAGAGTATGTTGAGAGGATTTAGACATGAAAATATTGTGCAAAGTTTATTGCACAATTTGTGTGATTGAGAAATAGATTGGCTAGTTAGGGATTAGATTGATTAGTCAGGATTTTAGATTGATCAGTTGGGATTTAGATGGATTAGTTAGGAAATTGATTGATTAGTTAAATTAGATTGTTCAGTTCACAATTTAGATTGATTAGTTAACAAATTAGATTGCTCAGTCAACAATCATAATTTTCTCAATCAAAAAGTGGGTGAGGAATACAAATTAATTGATTTAATTAATTCATTCATTTTTTCGGAGTTGAATGTGCAAATCAAGTTTGACTTTTGCAAACAAAGTTGCATTAGTTTTGATTTAATTATTCAAATTTTGGAGGGAAAGTGTTGTAATTAAATTATTATGATTTAATAATTCAATTAACTTAGAGGAATAAGGTGATTTAGTGACGCAATTAAATAATTGACATTATTTAATCAATCAAGATGAAATAAATGGGATTAGGACTTCATTAAATAAATGTAATTTATTTAATTATCAAAATGATGAAACATGAATTAATCAAATAATGTTGTTTTATTTAATTAATAGCAGAATTAGGGTTTTAGGACTTTATTAAATAAATAAAATTTATTTAATTTGTCAGAAATGAAGAAAAAGTGAATTAATTAAAAAATGTTGTATTATTCAATTAATAGAGTAATTAGGATTTTAGATGTTGTTTATGTGATGTGTGATGTTTCAGGACATTGCAAGATGATTTCGAGACGTTGCAAGATGATTCTAAGATGTTATAAGATGATTTTGAGATTTTGAGGGATGATTCTGAGATGTTCTGAGACATTACAGGATGATTCTGAGATGTTTCAAGATGATTCCAAGATGTTTCAAGAAATTTTGAGATGATTCTGAGATGTTTTGAGATGATTCTGAGATGCTCTAAGATATTTTGAGATGCTCTAAGATATTCTGAGATGCTCTAAAATATTCTGAGATGATTCTAAGATGTTCTGAGACATTCTGAGATGTTTCAAGATTATTTCAAGATGTTTCGAGACATTACATGATGTTGTAGGATAATGTTCAATGTTGTTTGATGTTGTTCGATGATGTTTGATGATGAATTAATTAAACGATGTTAAATCACTTAATTAATAGATGAATATGAGTGTCAAAATTCTAGTTCACAAGCTAGGACATTTTTAGGTGTCTACATTTTGCCCCTCTTTGATACAAAGCACTGGTTGCTTTGTTTTAAAGAATATTTCCCCGATATGCCCCAGGTGTAAGAGTTTCCCTAGTATGCCCCAAAAAGGATAGCATGGATGGTGCCCCCTCGAGAATTTTATTCAAAATTCTAGATAATGAACCAAATTTTTGGATAAGTTGATGTGATGTGTTAAGTGCAAGGACTGATAGAAGAAATTTTGATAAGAAGAAAACATTAATAAGAAGTGAAGAATAGTTGATGTTGTTAGTCATTGGCGAGTTTATTTTACTTTGTTTGGAGGCTTCATAGTTTGAACAATCTAGTTTGATGTAGTAAACATATATGATACACCCAGGTATTAATGACCAAGGTGACTTTGTATCCATTGCATGGAATTTGACTCTACAAACAAAGAGTACTCTTTTGCATACCAGGCATATGAAAACCTTGTAGAGTGTATGGGTTAGAAGCTTTAAAACATGTTAGACTAGTAACACAAGATGTATTAAGAACCTAACATGCCACTGCTACACGAAATGCTCCAAAACAACTTCCACACATAGGACAAAGCAAGTATTCATCGTGGTAGTATAACAAAAATATCCAAAAAACATCAAACTAAAATGATGCTCAATTTCCCTCATTCCTTCCTCTCTAAATCCTTATGGACATCCTCGATAGATCCTAGGAATGAGTTAATAATGTAAATAAAAAAGATACGACTACACAAAGATAAAACCAATGTTGTTGTATCACTTGCTCTATATGTTATTGGACTATTATCCAGTGTTGATCATGTCTATTGTAGGAATGGATCTATTAAGACATATCACAGGATGTTGTTGGGAATTGTCAATAGATAGGTAGTTATACTTAGATTTATTTTTGTCTGTTTTCGTTCAAAATCCTTGTGATTTTTTTCTTGAAAGTTATAGCTTTTGATGTTGCTTTGTTTGTTTGTATGTTTTGTCAAAGGGTGAGTGTGACGATCTGTTTATTATGGATGAACCTTTATTGCGAATAGTTGATGGCAGAAATAGGATTTTTTGAGATTTTTCAAATGTTTTTGTGCTTTTTGATGTTGTGTTTGTTGTGTTTTCAATATATCTACAAGTTTTTGTGTTTTGGTTTTGTTGATTGTCAAGGAGCTATAGTGAGGATTTGAGGAGCCTCACATTTTGTGGATGCGTTTCGAGAGTTTGGATTTCTTTTAGGCATAAATCTCCCAACATGCACCTTGTTGCTTCTCATTTTAATTTTGTTACATTCTTGTTATGTGTGTACAAAGTTTCTTCAAGTCAATAGCAAAGTTTTTTGTGATTCCCAAGCACTTGCATCATTTTCCTCGCCTTTGCAAGGTCAGAACCTCACACTTGACACTGAAACCCTCACACCTACCATAAAACCTCGCACCTAACTAAAAAATTCTTCCTTGTTTCATGTACTTGAACTAAAAACTCGTAGTTGACTAAGAACCTCACTCTTGACATAAAAACTCGCACTTGACCTAAAATCTCGCACTTGCCTTAAAACTTCGCTTTTCTTGCTCTGTGACTTGTAATTTTTACCCTATCTTCAAATGACCATATCTTGGTCATATAGAAGTATTTTTCAGTGCATTTTTTAAAAAATGGGGTACAATTTCATGATATTTTTAATGGTGTAGGTGGTTCTGAGTTTTTTATGTAGTTAAATTTTCTATTGGTGTCATGAGCTTACATTTTCTTTTGTTTCATTTAAACCCTATTAGCATTTCCTTGTTGTCATCCTAAATGTCGTTTTTCATCATGTTTTGTGTTGCTTGAAATGTTCAAAGTGAAACCCTAACATGATGGGTTAAAATGATTGTAGGTAGTCCTCAAACTACTATAGCCAAGGGAGAGATGACTTCGGGATCTGTTTGATCTGACTACTAGTTTCGTGGGTTTTGCTATTTTGTGAATGTTTTTGAATTTTTGAATTTTGTATTTTTGACTAAGTTGAAATAAAGCATGTTGGAAACCTAATGGGATTGACCTAATGCATTGGGGGCTATAAATCCTTGCCTACATTGTACACACATAGGCCATGTAGTTCAAACATTTGACTCAAAAGCATGAATTGTTTTTGGATAAACAACATCGATAATCTAGATTGATACTCCATTTCTATGTCTAGAGGATATGTTGTGGGAAATCTAATTGAACTAGCTGTGAGGTTCAAGAAAATTTTCATATCTTAGACTGTTTGAGTGAAGGAATAACCTAATGATGTTTTTTTTTTATGTTTTTCAGATGTATAAGATTTTTGATAATTTTTGTTTTTTTGGATTTTTACCCTTTTACTTGGGGTTTAAGGTGTTGAAAACTTGGTTTGATACTTCAATTTGTTTTTTCTAGATGATATGTTGTGGAAAATATTACTTGAACTAGTTGTGGGGTTCAAGCAACTGTTGATATCTTAGAAGTGTTAAGTGAAAGAATAATCCATGTTGTCGTCATCTTTGAAGGTTACCTTGGTAGTACATTGGTGGTATACCTTGTTGTTGGGACGAACAATTTCAAAGGTTACCCTGATAGTGCATTGGTAGGATACCTTGTTGATGGGATGATGCCTAGATCACACTGTGAGTTAGAAGACATAGATCAAGATTTTTTTTGACGAAAGATGCAAGAATTTACCCCAGTGTCTAGCAATTTAGGTGATGGCTTATCTTGTGATAGGATTTTATTTTGGGATAAAGTATACCTCTTTGGACAATGCATTTATTTCTAAGATAATGCTAGATAGGATAGGATCAATGATAATGAACGATGTCAAGATGTTTCCATAAGCAAGTGTAAAATGTATATCAAAAATTTGTCCAGGATAAGTTGGATTTTGGAAACAATGGCCTGGGTTTGTTATGGATAAGTTGAGATGCTTCCACTTGAAATGGTGCATGTAGATGATCGATTCTACACATGATGCATGTTTTCCATTTTTTCATCATGGTACTTGTCCAAAGTGCCACCATAGTGGTTTTCACTAAAGGACAATTTTTTTCATGATTTTTTTTCTTGATTTTCTTGATTTATGATGTCACACAAGATGCTTGTTTACTAGGTTTTCATCATGGTGACAGTTTTTTTTGCTCATGTTGCACCACCTGGTGGTGCTGATGTAGATGTTGTTGGTGCTGATATGATTGTTGTTGTTATCATTGTGTGTCAATGATATCCTACTTAAAAGAGTCGTTTTGCTAGGATACAGGCGCTTGAATGTAACCCCTGATAATTCTTGTCTTCCTTGTCAATACTGGAGTTAACCTTACCTTGATGCACGCATTATGATAGAGTGCCCTTAGATTCCTTATGATAAAGAGTTGTTTCCAACACATGGTCAATGTGAGATTTGGATATCATGGATGGAAAAATACGTTGAGGGATATGATATTTAGATGGATTGGCTGATAGTTTAGAACCTTTTATTTTCCAAACTTGGGATGATGAGCAACGATGGGTGGATATAGAGATTCGATTGGGACCAACATCTTGATATACCTTGTAAGTCACTCTTGAAGCTTTCTTTTATATTGTTGAACATCTTTGATGGATGAAATCCCTTTTTTTATTTTTCCCCATAGTTTCTTTGAATAATGGAGTTTGATAGGGATGATTTTATTGCTTTTTATTTTGCGTCCATTTGAATTTTTCTTGTCTATTTTATTTTGATAATTATTTTGCTTCAAGGAATTGTTTCTTTCTTGGATATAACTTTTTCTCTTGTTGTTGGTCCCAATTAGAGGGTGGAGATATGGGTGGATGACAATTCTTGATATGGCTAGTTGTAGTGTTGGTAGAAATTTCATTATAAGGACTCTTCATGCTCTCTATGTTGATTCTTGCATTAGATAAAGTTTCCCCCAATATTATGGAGGTATCACTGATATGTTTACATTCCTTTAAACAACCAAGACCTTGATGCTTAGGACTCCTAATAATTTTCACTAGTTCTAGGATACCTTGTTCACGTAGGCCTAATCCTCTTCCTTGATAATGCATCTGTTGAAAGATCTTATTTGCAATGGGATATTTTTTATCTTGGAAACAAGGTGTTAATCCTTCTCTGCTCTGCTATGGATCTTCAAAGGTGATATATTCTTTATTAGTACTATAGTTTTCTTTAACAAAGGTAAGTGATCCAATTTTATAAGTGATAGGATCCTCCATATGCGGGATAACTTCTTGATTGATATCTTTGACCTGATCCTGTGAAATATCATATTTTAATGCTTCTTCAAGAGGTGTTTATGATTTATTGTCCACCAAAAGTCTCCCTCATGATTTATTTTTGATAAGCCTTCATAGGATGTTTCTAATTCACAACTTATGTATAATTTGTCTTCCTAACCCCCTTCTGATATGTCTATACAAGATGTTTTTGATTCACAACTTATGTATAATTCCTCTTCCTGATCCCTTTCTGATGTCTCTAGATTCTGTTGTGTCTTGACCCTTTGTAGAGATGTTAAGAGTAGGAGGATATTGTTATTTGGTAATGATATGAAGAGTATAAGACTCTTGTTGTAACACCCCACCACACAAACCCCAAAGGAAACAACTACAACATTAGCAATTTTTTTTTTATAAAAAAAACAACAATTACATTTAACAAATATAACATATAGCATTAGCCTAGTCCCATGGGGTAACATGGCGTGCTACTCAAATTAACCCAAACCATTTACAACACTAAACGATACCAAACTAAAAAATGAAATAAGTGTGAATAAAAGATAATATAAATATAACATTCATACAACATGAACAAGATAGATAATAAAACATAAATAACATATTATTACATTCAACTTTTGAGTTCAAGGCTACATTCATGGAACCAAAATTACATTACAAAGTTGCTTCCCTTATAACATTGGGAAGAGAACAACACAATACAAAGAGTACAATAATGAAGAGTTGAATACATAAAATGTACAATCTTCTTCGTGTGAAGCTCTGAGATCACTGCAACTACAACCGCACGATGATCACCACCTAGGGACCCAATGGGTGCATTACACATTTCCACCCGACCTTGTGAACCCAAAGGAACCCCCCCCCCCCCCACGCAAGGAGTCGATAAGAAAGAAGCCTCATCCACAAAGTCAAAGCACAAAGGAATAACACCACATGACTCAAGACCACATAACAAAATAAACAACTTCAATGACAAAAATAATTCCAGAGGCAATAAGAACAAGGGAAAGAAAAGGGGCACAGTGGGAGAGTGTCATCGTATGGCCTTACATGGATTCACCAGACTAACTAAAACTAGGAGCCACCTCCATCTATGGTTAACCAAACATCATATCTCAAGGTGCCACCCCATAGGGTGACTCATGCGAAGCCACTTACCTTTCACGGAGACAAGGTAGTGACCTTACTAACCAGGTCTTCCCACCCATCCTTAGCCTTTGAGAGCACTAATGGTAGGGGTGAGGTGTATGTTTTTAATCTTGTTATGTGTTAACTAACCCAACCCACTAGATACATTAATTAGGTTACCACTTATTTAAGGAAACTCTTTCATGGGCGACCACTTGTACACTGGCCCCAAGAACAACCACTCTCCCCTATAATTACCCCAAAACCAAAGTCAAGTAACGAGTGTACCTCAATACACAACCATAAAGGGCCTTATTTCACAACAAGGCACATAAGGCATAACCATCTCGTGACTACACAAAGTATCAAAATCCCATAAAACTAGGAGGTACCACCCACACAAATATTCACAAGGTAACAAGATAGACAAAAAGGTGCAACAACAAAGCACATACACACAATTTCCCCTAGCCTCTGGAGATAAGTACCCATCTACCCAAGCACCAAAATAACACATTACTTCAATTGAGAAAACATCTTTTCACTATATAAAGTTTAACCTGAATTCAACACACAACACATCAAATACAAATTTCCATCATTTTAAAATCCATTCCTACTCATAAAATTCAATACAGAATTAAATATTTCAAATTAAATCTATGGAAAATAGCCATTTACTTAACATTAGTTATCTCATCCAATTTATTTACCAAGTTAGAAAATCTGATATTCTTTAATCATTTCTAAATCAAATTAAATAAAGGCAACTACATTTTCTACAATTATTTAATCACAAAATAAACTTCGGAAATAAAATATTTAAACTTAAACTATTAAAACAATAATAAATAAAAGTATATATATTTTAATCTTAAACAATATCTATTCTCTAGTTTTGTTTCTTTTTCCAAATAAAATATTCTCAAAATTCTGCTTTTTCCAAGCTTGTAAAATCTAATTTGCAATTTTATTTCTAAATACTAGTTTACCAAAAAAATATTTAAATCTGAATTTAGTCAAGAATAATTTTGTTCATAATTTTTCCAAAATTAATAATACTTTCTCATTTCAACAATACATTCTTATCAATATATATATATGCCTTCCATTAAAAGAATATTAAATTTAAAGTTACTATTGCATATCAAATACATAATTAAAAGCACATATGTATATAAATACATATACATATATACATATATACATATATACATATATACATATATACATACATATACATATATACATATATACATATATATACATATACATATATATATATAAATATTATAATATTAAAACTGAAATTCCAAATCCATTTAAAATATTAAAACTGTCATTTCAAAAAAACCCATTTATAATGCTCTGACCACAATCATCATATATATAACTAAATAAAACCCACAGTAGAGAAGGATAGGAACAAGCCCCTTCTTGGATGGTTGCACACAACAACCATAGGTTGTTGCATAGCCATCCAAGTGGGGATGGCTATTCCAAAAGGGCCGCCAACCAGACAAAAAAAAAGAGAGTTGTGCATGGCAACAGGAACATGAACAAAGAATTACTAGCCCGCCAAATCAATACGCACGATAAACAATTTCGCAGATATATATATATATATATATATATATATATATATATATATATATATATATATATATATATATATGCATAAGTACAGGAAACAAATGGGGCATAGCCCACATCCGACATCTCTCAGGTAACAAAATCAAATTGGTGAATTACTATGGACGGAAAATGAAATACATTTGAAACAAGAGGAAGAAGATCTCTAACAAATAAAATTATAGAGTACATGATTGGGAATTAACAATGGATGGATTGAAGCGGAAATAAATTTATTCAAATATATAAAAAAAAAAGTTTCCAACCAGCCAAACTTGAATCAAAATATTAAATAACATCCTTGATAGAAACAAAGGGAAGCGAAAAACTAAAGGCTGGAGATAACAATTATAGAGCAATGATTTCACCAAAATAATAACTTCAAGCCTCACAACAAACATATTGAAATTTTGAAATTCACAATCTTTTCTTTTCAACTGAAAATTACCAAGGATATTCAAGGATTATAGAGCTACCTAGAGTCCTTTGCTTGAAGTTGAATTGGAGACGAATTGTTGTGTCATGCGTATCCAACTAACCCCTCTCTTCACTAGATTCAAAGATCCACAACCTTCAGAAGAAAATTCGAAGAACAATATCCAACACAATATATATATTTCTAAATTTTGTAACTATTTTCGAAAGAAAGATACATAGATTTTCAATTTCCAGCAAAATTTCAAAATTCTAATTACAGACAAAATTTTACTTTTCTTCTCTCTTTCTGATTTTTCCGAAAAAGACAAGGTTGGATATAAAATCCCAAGAAGGAAAAAATCATAACATTACTAATTATTTCTGAATTTCACTGTAAATAGAAAATAGCCATTTGCCTTCAATTTCAGTTTTACTAATTTTTGAATAGGCATTTTCTTCCAAAATTACTATACTAACTATTTCTTCCCAAAATTTAAACATTATATTTCCCTTTAAAGTATAATTAACTTTTGAAAACAAATAAATATCATTAAAATAAATAAATCAACATTTTAACTCAAGCAATATTTTATATTTAAAAATATAATATTAAATTAACTACTTGATGATAAAATCAATCATAATAGTAATATTTTCAATGACTTGATTTAAATAATCAATAAAAAAATTAATTAATTAATATTTATTTAAAATTAAATGATATTCTAAGCTAATTAAATTTTTCAATAATAATAAAACTATTAATGTCATCCACTATAACACAAATTTAATTTATTTAACTATTCACATCGAAGGACAACATTTAATTTAAAGCAATTATTCATTAACATAGCTATAATCGAAAACCTTTAATAAACATTACTAAAGCCATGAAAGTAAATAACTTAAATTAAAAATCATACCCACATGAACAAAGTACAGATATAAGACATGAACAAAAACTGACCCAACCACAAACACATACGGGGGTACTTTCTTATCAAATCCCTAACCACATCAAACCATTGGGTATGTAGGGCATGCTAAGACTCCAAAATGTGGTTGGAGTCGACACCTAGTACCTGCATTCCTGCATAACACCAAACGTCGAACAACATATACATATACATATAAACTCATAATCAAACTCATTGTGAAAGAGAATTGCGGTGAGGCAGGGCGCTCACGGATGAGCAATGCAACACAATCTCCCTCACCCGAATCAAATACAATAATAAAAACCTAAACAACATCATCATAAAAAAATCAGTGACATCATCATAAGTATAAGTATCCAACACATGTGTCCAAATATCATAAGCAAAGAAATAAAACTATCTGCCAATCCAAACAACGTGGCAAAATAGATGTCTATCAAAGTATCAAGCATGCATCAGGACATAACCAGAAACCAAACAAGATCAAAACACACACAAATAAGTATCAATAAAGTATCAGTAATATGAGAGACACTACATCATATTCATATATATATATATATATATATATATATATATGATGATTATGGTCAGAGCATTATAAATGGTTTTTTTTGAAATGATATTTTTAATATTTTAAATGGATTTGGAATTTCAATTATAATATTATAATATTATAATATATATATATATATATGTATATATATATATATGTATGTATATATATATATATATATATATATATATATGTATGTATATACATTTGTGCATTTAATTTTGTATTTGATATGCAATAGTAACTTTAAATTTAATATTCTTTTAATGGAAGGCATATATATATATATATTGATAGGAATGTATTGTTGAAATGAGAAAGTATTTTTAATTTTGGAAAAATTATGAAAAAAATATTCTTGACTAAATTCAGATTTAAATATTATTTTGGTAAACTAGTATTTAGAAATAAAATTGTAAATTAGATTTTACAAGCTTGGAAAAAGAAACAAAACTAGAGAATAGATATTATTTAAGATTAAAATATATATACTTTTATTTATAATTGTTTTAATAGTTTAAGTTTAAATATTTTATTTTCGAAGTTTATTTTGTGATTAAATAATTTTAGAAAATGTAGTTGCCTTTATTTAATTTGATTTAGAAACGATTAAAGAATATCGAATTTTCTAACTTGGTAAATAAATTGGATGAGATAACTAATGTTAAGTAAATGGTTATTTTCCATAGATTTAATTTGAAATATTTAATTATGTACTGAAATTTATGAGTAGGAATGGATTTTAAAATGATGGAAATTTGTATTTGATGTGCCATGTGTTGAATTTAGGTTAAACTTATATAGTGAAAAAATGTTTTTTCAATTGAAGTAATGTGTTATTTTGGTGCTTGGGTAGATGGGTACTTATCTCCAGAGGCTAGGGGAAATTGTGTGTATGTGCTTTGTTGTTGCACCTTTTTGTCTATCTTGTTACCTTGTGAATATTTGTGTGGGTGGTACCTCCTAGTTTTATAAAATTTTGATACTTTGTGTAGTCATGAGATGGTTATGCCTCATGCGCTTGTTGTGAAATAAGGTCCTTTAAGGTTGTGTATTGAGGTACACCCATTACTTGACTTTGGTTTTGGGGTAACTGTAGGGGAGAGCGGCTCTTCTTGGGGCCAGTGTACAAGTGGTCGCCCATGAAAGAGTTTCCTTAGATAAGTGATAACCTAATTAATGTATCTAGTGGGTTGGGTTAGTTAACACATAACAAGATTAAAAAAATACACCTCACCCTTGCCATTAGTGCTCTCAAAGGCTAAGGATGGGTGGGAAGACCTAGTTGGTAAGGTCACTACCTTGTCTTCGTGAAAGGTAAGTGGCTTCGCATGAGTCACCCTATGGGGTGACACCTTGAGATAGGATGTATGGTTAACCATAGATGGAGGTGGATGCTAGTTTTAGGTAGTCTGGTGAATCCATGTAAGGCCATGCGATGAAACTCTCCCACTGTTCCCTTTATTTTTCCTTGTTCTTGTTGCCTCTGGAGTTGTTTTTATCATTGATGTTATTTATGTTGTTATGTGGTCTTGAGTCATGTGGTGTTATTCATTTGTGTTTTGACTTTGTGGACGAGGGTTCTTTCTTATCGACTCGAGGGTGGGGGGGCTTCTTTCGGGTTCACAATGTCGGGTGGAAACATGCAATGCACCCATTGGGTCCCCAGGTGGTGATCATGGCGTAGTTGCAGTTGCAGTGATCTCAGAGCTTCACACGAAGAATATTTTACCTTTTATGTATTCAAATCTTAATTACTGTACTCTTTGATTATGTTGTTCTCTACCCAATGTTATAAGGGAAGCAATTTTGTAATGTAATTTTGGTTCTAGGTTGTGTTGTATCTGTGGAAATATGTTCCACGAATTTAACCTTGAACTTAGAAGTTGAATGTAATAATATGTTATTTATGTTTTATTATCTATCTTGTTCATATTGGATGAATGTTATATTTATATTATGTTTTATTCACACTTTTTCATTTGTTAGTTTGGTATCATTTAGCATTGTTGTTGGTTTCGTAATGTTTTGAGTAGCACACTATGTTACCCCATGGGACTAAGTTAATGTTATATGATATATTTATGTTATTTAATTATGTTAAATGTAATTGCTGTTTTTTTTATAAAAATGTTTTGTTATTGTTTGTAGTTGTGTGTATGGGGTTTGTGTGGCAGGGTGTTATACTTGTCTTAGATAAAGATCATTTACATGTCCATTAGGATTAAGCATCTCACAGGTAGATGTATGTGTGCTTGGTATATAGATTTGTTATTCTTTTGGAAAACCTTTGATGTCTTGGAAGATATCTGTCAAGTCATTGTAGTATTTTGATGATAGGGATTCTTGATCTTGACTTTGTGTGGTATCATCTTTGATATGCTTTGGTTCATGCTCTTGACATGGATCAAATTCAAATAAGGGATTGCTTGTAAAGGATCCTTGGCTTTTCTCAAAATGTGGACATATGGGTAATGACTCTTGGCTTATATTTTTTGTATTGGGTATAAGCATTGGATCAAGAGTGTCTTGATCATCAATATGTACTAATATGAGGTTGGATGATGTCAATATATCTTGGATTGGATCATTTCTATACTTTGGTGATTGATTTTGATCATGCTTGGGAATAATTTCTTGATTTATGCCTATTTTTCACTAGATGATGTAGAGATATTGTCAATGTGATCAATGATAGATAGCTCTTGATCATTGATTTCAACTTTTGAGATTGAGACATTATCATTGTTGTCATTGGTAGATGAACCTTGAATGTCATCTTCAATAGCTATTTATCCTTGATCAATAAGGTCTTGGATGAGATGTTGGAGTGTTTTGCATTTTTTCATTCCGTGACCATTGATTTTATGGAACTCACATCATTCTTATTGGTTATACCAAGGGATTTTAAAGCTTGGTTCACCATAAGTTGGACTGTTTTTGATTTTGATAAGGTCCTGTTGTACTAGTTCATGCATGATTACCTCTAAAGTCTCTCCCAAAGGGGTGAATTTCCTTCTCGGTTGGTAACCTTTCCTCTGTGGCTTGTGTTGATTGTTTTTCTCTTGATTTTGTGGAACTCCTTGATACTAGGTTTGAGGTACATTTTGATGTTGCACATGAGGTACACCTTGGTGTTGCAGAACTTCTTGATACTACGGATATTGGAAGTGTTGTTGATGTGGATATTGAGGTGTTTGTGGAATGATGTCCATTGATTGTGGATATGTAATGTTTTGACTTTGCACATGGCATTGGTGATACGTCAGATTTCTATTTCATTGAATTTCCTCAAGATATCTCTCAATTTTATTTAGGGCAATTTGATGTTCTGGACTTATTCTTTGATGGCGATTTTGAAACCCTTGATGTTGTTACCCTACTTGATGTTGTGGCCCTTGATAAGAGTGATTTGGATAATAGATTGACATGTTTTGGGGATGTTTTGATATTCAATACCCTATCAAAAGGCCACTTGGTTTATATCCTCATGGGCCACTTCCATCATTCATGGTGTTTATTGGTGGGATACTAGTGTTATTTTTGCTTTCTTTCATTTTCCTCTTGTGTTCTGATCTTGTAGTTGTCATAAACAACTATCAAGCTTTTTGTGACTATTTTTGTAACTCCTAGTCTCTAGAAAATATTTGGAACCTTTGGCATACTTTTTTTTGTAGGGAAGTTCTTTGAAAGCCATAGTATAGATTTATGCTTAAGTATCTTGCTTTTTCTAGACCCAAGGATCTTTTTATTGCCAAAAAGCATGAGGGATGTATGTCTATTTCCATGCAGGTGGTGGTAACATGGGTCTTCCGGCTGCTATGTCTGATTTCTCTTCCTCTTTGTCTAAGATGATTGATGCGGTGAGAAACTGATGTGGTGTTTTGTTCTTCTGAAATATGAAGGTTCTCAAATTGCTTATGATGTCAGTTTTATCACCTTTGATGTGTGTGAGACTAGGTTGAAGGATTGGTGCTAAAAGGTCCAGTTGTTGAATTGGAGTAGTTGGTTGCCAAAATAAGGTGTAATGGTGTTATGAGATGGTTGTTGTGAAGCTCAAGACCCTAGGGTTGGAGTGCTATTTTGGAATGATACTACTTTTTAGAAATCAAAATGTTGAAGAACTAGGGTCGATATTCCACTTACTTGTCTAGAGGATATGTTGCGGGAAAGCTTACTTGTAGTATTTGCAAGTCCCAAGTAATTGTTGATATCATAGATGTTTGAGTGGAGGAATGATCCTAATGGTTTGTTTGATTTTAATTTCTAATAAGTAGGATGGAAATAATGGATGAGGGACTATGTGACCTTCTAGCTTTCTAATTGTTTTGGTTCGAACAATGATTCTATAAATAAATTTCTCAACTTTCTCTGTGTTTGGAATATGACAAGTGATAAAACAACACTTGGACTAACTCAACAAGCATGGAATTATGTGACCTTCATTTCTATAACTTAAGTTGTGAAATCACAACACCCAAGCCATAGTTCCCAAATGTTTACCTTGATTAATGTAACCTGAAATAAAAGCTGAAATGTTCAAAAACCTTTAAGGAAAGATCCTTTCAAGGAGTGCAAACATAATGCTTCTTTCACAAGTATGCACTAAACCAAAGGGTTTGTGGCTCAACCATCTTGTTCAGTGTTTGTTTGAATGTGTTATTTTTCTTTAATTCAACCACAAAATTTTGATGTCAAATTGTTTTGAAATGTATTGGCGAGTTTAACATAAACAAGCAATTACAACCCTAGGGGATAGAAACCATTCTCTTAGGTAGGCTCGTCTCATGCTCCGAAGAGACGATTTTACATGCAACTTATGGCATGGGCATGTAGTTGAACATTGCAAGTAACTTCTCAGAATTAAATTCTGATGCACGACTTTCATAGAATATTTTTTGATAATAGGGTGGATTCTAAACAATTTGGTTCTTAGCGATAATTGTGAACTTAGAAATGTGACACTCACCCGCTAACCACTTAAGGCTCTTTAACCATTCTCATTGCACTTAAGGTGTGGGATTATGTGCAGTCTGCTGTTAGCATGACTTGAAGCTAATTTCTTACGATTTCACAACCTTTGATATATCCCACCAGTAAATGTGCTTTGAGACCTTGCAATGAGTTCTCCAGCATGGGATGTGTCTCAAAGAAAGCCTCCTCTTTAAGGTAAACTTGAAAATAAAGTGCAAATCTCAAAAAATGTTCTTTCACTCACCCAAGATCACTAAAAAGGTGTGAGGGGAGAAGATAAAACACTTCAGCTTCCCAATCACTAAATACATGATGAACAATCCATAGCAAATTGATTCTTTCTAAACACCTCAAGCGGTGTTAAACCCAAAAATATGTGAATAACATAAAAAAATTGTTCTCTTTATTTGCACCAATATGAAGTTTTTCAAGACATCAGTCATTCAAGATAGAAATGGTGTAATACAAAAGAAATAACTTGTTCATTTTAAGCCCCAAGCTTGAGTGTTTCTAAGAAAACAATCCCGGTTCTAACTTGGTCAACAAAAATGGAAATCATTTGCACTCTTTTTATGAAAACATGAAATGTGTTCATTTTTAGAGTCCCAAAATTGAATTGTTTTCTTGTTCTTTTTATGAGCACCAAAATCAAAGTTCCTAAGTTATGAAAACATGAAATTGGTACAATTTTAATAACACTAAAATCAAATGTGAGTTTGTGTTTGTTCTTTTTAGAGCACCAAAATCAAGAGTTCCTAAATTAAGAAAACATGAACTTGGTTCAATTTTCAACAACACCAAAATCAAATGTGAGTTTGAGTTGTTCTTTTTAAAGAAACAAAATCAAGTTGTCCTAAGTTAATAAACATTTTTTTTAGATCTAAAAATCTTTGACTAATCATCTTCCCTAAAAAGAAAATGAGTTAATGTCACTTGAATCCTACATCAAATCTATTAACACCTATTTACACATTAAAAAACAAGAAAACATTAGTGGATAAATTCATTACAATAGTGCAAGATCTGTGCACTTGTCTGTTAGAGCAACTACTCAGTTCTTAGAGTAAATGCTCAAAAAAAAATGCAAAAGCGCCCTATCAAAAACAAATGCTCAAATTTGATAGCAAATGCTACCACTGTCAAAAACTAAGTGAGGTTTTTAGAGAAAGTGCATTGATCCTGTTGTAAGTACATAATTCCCATGGAAAGTGCACAATTCTTGTTGTAACTGCTGAATTTTCTTGATAGTCAAGTGTGCAGGTCTTCTGGATAGTGCGTGAAAACTTCATCAAGTGCACTTTCAAGACCTAAAACTTCAAAAATGTCTTAAAAAAATGTTAGAGGAGGGGACAAGGGTCCCACCGGGTGTGCCAGAATATGCGAGGGGGAGAATGCTAGATTGAAAATAAGATCTTTAGAACATGGTTAAAACAAGAATCTAAGCTAAGCTCAAACATATTAATCTAAGATCTAATCCTACACATACAAAATGAAACTAAGCTATTTGAACATACATTAAAGAATCTACTATTATTCAATTGAATTTACAAAGGCACAATATTACCATCCCATAATGGAGTGTATTTTCCTGATGTTGGGTTGTTCTTGTCACCGCGAAGCCTCCAAAGTTTGTGTGCAAAATCTTGAGGAATGATTGCCTAATGTTGGTTGATCGAAGAAATGAGGTTGAAGCACTAAAAATGGTGGTTGTGAATGTAATAATTACTTCATTGTGAAAATTATGTTGATTCTCCGATCCTTATTTGTGAGGAAAGGGGTTTGTTATATAGAAAATAAGATTCAAAATGGATGATCAAGATTGTGTTGAAGAATATCTAGATCAACGGTCAAAGTGTGTTGAGAGGATTTAGACATGAGAAGATTGTGCAAAGTTGATTACACAATTTATGTGATTGAGAAATAGATTGGCTAGTCAGGGATTAGATTGATCAGTCAAGATTTTAGATTGATTAATCAAGATTTAGATGGCTTAGTTAGGAAATTGAATGATTAGTTAACAACTTAGATTGCTCAGTTAGCAATTTAGATTGATTAGTTAACAGATTAGATTGCTCAGTGAACAATCGTAATTTTCTCAATCAGAAAGTGGGTGAGGAATACGAATTAATTGATTTAATTAATTAATTCCTTTTTTTGGAGTTGAACGTGTAAATCAAGTTTGACTTTTGCAAACAAAGTTGAATTAGTTTGATTTGATTTTTGATAAATGATTTGAATAGTTTTGATTTAATTATTCAAACTTTGGTGGGAAAGTGGCATAATTAAATTGTTATGATTTAATAATTCAATTAACTTAGAGGAATAAGGTGATTTAGTGACGTAATTAAATAATTAACATTATTTAATCAATCAAGATGAAATAAAGTGGGATTAGGACTTCATTAAATAAATTACAATGATGAAACATGAATTAATCAAATAATGTTGTTTTATTTAATTAATAGTAGAATTAGGGTTTTTAGGACTTTATTAAACAAATGAAATTTATTTAATTTGTCAAAAATGATGAAAAATGAATGAATTAAATAATTTTGTATTATTCAATTAATAGAGTAATTAGGGTTTTAAATTATGATATTGCTATCAGGATTCAACCGTGTAGTTTTCGAGTCAAACTCATTGACCCAAGATTCATGAGTAGTGATTCACAAGAACCCATCTCTCATGATAATGAATGGTCCACTTAGCACTCATTGCATCTAGGTGATGCTCACAGAGGTGAAGCATTGGTCCATCCTGGGAGGTCACCCATCCCAGTATTGCTCCAGCTCAAGCGCGCTTAACCACGGAGTTTCCCCCAAGGTTAAGCCCACTTAGCTTGCTACCCCATTTGCAAAACCTTCAGCAAGTGTTGTGCCTTATGAACCATTCATTATAGAGCCCCTTTAGCTCATCAATTGATAAGTAGGAGGTTTCTTCCACAACATGTCAAATTATGATATTGCTATCAGGATTCAACCGTGTAGTTTTCGAGTCAAACTCATTGACCCAAGATTCATGAGTAGTGATTCACAAGAACCCATCTCTCATGATAATGAATGGTCCACTTAGCACTCATTGCATCTAGGTGATGCTCATAGAGGTGAAGCATTGGTCTGTCCCGGGAGGTCACCCATCCCAGTACTACTCCAGCTCAAGCGCACTTAACCACGGAGTTTCCCCCAAGGTTAAGCCCACTTAGCTTGCTACCCCATTTGCAAAGCCTTCAGCAAGTGTTATGCCTTATGAACCATTCATTATAGAGCCCCTTTAAATTTTATTTGTGTGATGTTTCGGGACATTACAAGATGATTTTGAAACGTTGCAAGATGATTATGAGATGTTACAAGATGATTTCAAGATGTTCTGAGTCATTCTGGGATGATTCTGAGATGTTCTGAGACATTACAAGATGATTTTTAGATGTTTCGAGATGATTTTCAGATGTTCTGAGATGTTTCGAGACATTCTAAGATTATTTTGAGATGTTCTAAGACATTTTGAGATGTAAGACGATTTCAAGATGTTCTGAGAAAATACAGGATATTGTGGGATGATGTTCAATGTTGTTCGATGATGTTCGATGTTGTTCAATGTTGTTTGATGATGAATTCATTAAACGATGTTAAATCACTTAATTAATAGATGAGTATGAGTGCCAAAATGCTAGTTCACAAGCTAGGACATTTTTAGGTGTCTACAATATCATTATCATATCAATTTGGTCTCTAGTATGGTCGAAATTGGTCATTTTATTGTGTTTTTGCAGCTACAGGATTTTGTGCCACAAATATTTTGGTAAACAACGCAATCACTCTGACCTTCACTATATATCCATGTGACATAGTCGCCATGCCGAGATCCACAGTCGACAATTTCTTAGATACATTTTCTGAGTTGCAACTGCCTGATACAGTGACACAACTTCCTGTTTCCAGAATCTTTCAATTTTCTTAGGATTTCTCAATTCTTCTTTCTTTCATTTGATAGAGTAGGATTTTTTTTATACTAATGTTTTCTCTACAACTTGTGGCATAGGTGAAAAGGAGGAATTTCATTTGATCTTTCTAAATTATCTATCTTTTTTCATTTTCATACATTCATTGGACATAAAATTAACCTTGCATTCACATTTCATTGGGCTTAAAATTTACAACAATTTTGATTTCTTCACTCATTGAATAAACTTGCATTTTCACTCATTTGGGACTTAAAATTGATAAACAATCTTGCATTGAGTTTCTTTCTCACATTTGGATTTGGGCTTAAAAAGAAATAGTTTCTTCATTATCTCAAGTGGTTTGTAACTTGTCTTAAGGTGTGTATTCTCTTCTCTCACATCATTTGGTGATCTTGAGAATCAAAAGAATCTTTTAGGCATTTGCATAATCTCCCACATTTGGTTTTGGGATTTTTCTTTTTAGAATGAATATCATGTGAGTTTGAGAAAAAGGTGTTATGTATGCTCTCTCCTTGCACTTCGTGCTATCTTGGGGATAAAAAACAACATACATGTCTCACTTTTATTACCCTTAGAGGGTCTGCCTCCCAACTTGTGAGAGGGAACGACCCAAGCGGTACTTTTTTTCGGTTCTCTATATAAATAATTGTGATTGTTGGGAAAGTCTTCAATCACCTGGTGTAGATGTTCTATATTGATAAGTGTCTCCCTCAATATCTGTGAGATACATCAAAATACTTAAGAGGGGACTAGGAGGCCTCTCAATTGAGCTAATCTCACCACATGTATAGGGACTAGTATTACCTTGAAACATAGATTAAAAACCACTTGTTGTAGAGGCCAAAAAACCTTTTACTTGCTAGTGCAGGAGATTAGACCTCTGAAGCTGCCCTAAATTTAAGTACACATTGTAGACACAGGAAATCCGTTGGTTCACAAGATCTTAGGATCTTGAAGGGTAAGATATTTTGGTGTGCCCGTGTTGTGTAAGGGGGTTCCAGTGTCACCAAGATCTCTAGTTGTCCACTTTGTCTAAGTTTTTGGAGCAATCCAAGTAGGGACTCAACATGTAGTATATTTTCTAGCCTAGGTTTTGCATTGTTTACAAGTGTCTTCATACATATTGAAATTACACATTTTCACACTTAGACTAGATCAAACAAGTGCCTTCAAAATTTTTGTTGTGTTTTCCAAAATTAGTTTCACAAAATCACACCAAAATTGGTAAGTCAAAACCTAGCAAAACACACTAAACACCATAATTGACTGTCATTCTCCACAAATGTAATCCATAAACCCACAACTGAGATTTCTAGAATGACACAACTATATCTAGAAAACCACAACTGAGACTTGAAACAACACAATTTCCTGCCATTAATTTTTTTAGGGAAAATCGAGACAATCCATTTTTTGATCAAATCCTGAGCATCACCTTGACCTTTGATCATAGAATTGCACTATTCCATAGCTGTCATTTATAATCCATCCATTCTTCCATCATTTCATACCTTGCATTAACCATAGGTCAAACATTAGGTCATCCTTTAGCTTGCATACACCTTGTTGTAGGTTTTAGCTTTGGAAACTTGTCAAACTTTAGAGTATTCCATAGTGACAAAATCATATTTATCTTGACTTCACCTTTTCTATCATCTTAGTCCTTTGTCATTTGGGCTGGCTCCTCAACTCACAAGGCTAGTTTGAGGCCACCTTTGTCAACTTTTCATTTTAGTCCTTACCATCATTGAAGTCTTGATAAATTAGGTTTTAAACCTTGTCTATCTTAGTTTGATTAAGCAACCTTATCTTAGATTTTCCACAAGGTGCTTAGTTTTCATATCCTTAGTCATTATCTTAGGTCATATTACCACTCACACCCATCATCCTTCCACACTTGCATCACATTTGGCATACCTTTGACATACCCAAGATATTGACCTCATTGCGACACTCTTGACATTTGACTATTGTCACTTTGATCCTTTGTCTTGGTGTTATCCTTAGACATCATTTTGCATAGACATTACCATAGATTTGGACCTCATTGTGACATTTATACTATTGACATCTTGACATCTTATCACCTTGAAATCCATATCTTGGTACCATCATTAGGCATATCCTATACTTTGATAAATCCAGAAACATAGTTGCATAACCTTGGTCTTAGTCATACCTTGGTCATACCTAGGCATAATCATACCTTTACATAGTCACCATAGACATTATATCATATCATACTTTCACATCCACCTTCCTCTTGCAAGTATTTTACAGTCGGAACAAGGTTGCAAAGGAAACAAAAAAGGAGATGTCTTTCCAACAAGATGATGAGTTTGTCAACCCATTTTCCAATTCCTCCCATGAGACACCTCGACCACAAGGATCATTTTTTAACCCATTTGGAAAATTCATCATTAGATACATACAAGGGAGACCAATTGTAGAAGAAGTAGTGGTTTGTACACAAGATCCTGAAGTAGCCTCTTTTGTGGATGAGATTGTGGCATTATACCCTCTACGCTTCCTAGCAAAACTCTTGTGAAAATCAGCCACATTACCCCATGGTTTTGACGTCAATACACTACAAGCGAAACCTTTTCCAAATAAACAAAACCAAGGGCACAATGCACCT
This sequence comes from Sequoiadendron giganteum, assembly GCA_007115665.2. Taxonomy (NCBI): domain Eukaryota; kingdom Viridiplantae; phylum Streptophyta; class Pinopsida; order Cupressales; family Cupressaceae; genus Sequoiadendron; species Sequoiadendron giganteum. The sequence goes on from CM021106.1 coordinate 387,894,053, forward strand.
ATTTCTAGTGGCTCCATCCCACAATTCGACACATGTATACCATTAGGAGAATCCACACTTCATTATTTGGCACCCAAAGCATGACACAAGGAATGACACCAACCATGACACAATCTATATCATAACCCTTTGGTGCCTCACCGAAACCATTCTCCACATCAAAAACAACAGGGGAATCATCTTCCAATCCACTTGGAATAAACACTTCAATCGAGAGACCAAAAATTGTCATCGATAAGACCCAAAACAATGCCATACCAAATATAGGGGCCTTTGAACATACCATTGTGTCACAACAAGGGCCTACTCATACACATGTGCAAAACAATACTCAAGGCTCTATTCCACAAAAAACACAACATGGAAATGATGGATCCTTCATGCCACATGGTAATCAAGGACCTTTCCTATAATATGGAAACCAACATCTACATGGTCATACATTTACTAGTTCATGGCATACACAATCCAATCCTCCCCACAAAAATCATATTCCAACCTATAATCAGAACATTCATAACCAAACACCACCTTACATAGATATGTAAAACTGAAACCCGTCATATACACACATACCCAATCAAAACCCATCTAATAATATTGGATTCCAAAATGCCAATATGAACTCTCAAAATACATAAGACCCATCATTGACCCAAATAGATGTTCTACAAACTCAAATGCTTGCCCTACAACAACAATTAGAGAACATGCAAGTTTCCAACAAGAAGACTTACTCCACAAAATACTTATGTCTCTATCCATTCAAATAGAGTCTATACATTCCAACCTTCCCACATGGTTATGTCACACCTAACTTGCCTAAGTATAGAGGGAAGGGAAATCCTATCGAACACATAAGATATTTTTCCATTTCTTGCATAGACATTGAATATGAACCTACATATCTAATGAGACTCTTCTTGTGAAGTCTTACAAGGTGAGCACTTGAGTGTTTGCACATTTACCAACTGGCATAAGAACATGAGGGGACCTAGCAGACAAATTTATGGAGCACTTTCCCTTCAAAATTGATAATGATGTAACAATTTCCACCCTATGTCATACCACACAAGAAGAGGGTGAATAATCTATGACCTTCCAATGATGGAGGGGTTTGGCTAGTAGATGTCTCATCAAAATATCTGAAAAAAAAAATTTGAAATGTTCATAGAAAATATCAACTCAAACTTGAAATGTGAGTTATGAATGCAATGTCAAGTCATTCGCAAAACTAGTTGAGAAATTAATTATCCTTGAGAAATCCCTCATTGACAAGGGAATTCAAACAAAAACATGACCTCTCAAAACACATCTAATGACAAAGGAAAATATTGGGCTCGTAACAAGAATGTGACCAACGATGGAGTCGTTGATGCCAAGACATTACATACATGCCCTACCATTAGGCTAAGAGGACCCAATACATCTAACAATACACCAAGATCTCTCCATAAAATAGAAAATGACATCCAAAATACTCAAGAATAGAGAGTCCAAAGGAAGTTCCCTAGTAGATGAAAATACACTCCTCGTGGGGAACCAATCGAGTTAGTCTTTAAATAAATTTTTCAACATAACGCTATAAAACTGCCTGATCCAAAATAATATGACCCAAGATAGTTCAAACCATCATGGTGGGATGATAATGCCTTTTGTGACTACCACTGAGCTAAAGGACATTCCACCTCACAATGCTGATAATTGAAGAATATCATCCAAGACCTTGTTGAAAATGCCACTATTGAAGTCAATGGGAAACAAAAATCATCTAATAGAAACCATAACATCTTCACAGACCCTTTACATGACCATGGAAAAGGAAAGGCCTCCAGTTCGGGTAATAAGACCAACAATTCTGCCAATTAAACAAATGCCAAATTTGACTATACCGCCATAGTAAATCACATTCGCACTGTTGATGATCATGTCAATACCATTACCATTAAGAAACCACCAGAATGTGCCACTAATACTCACTGAACAAAGGTGACAATCCAAGGTCCTCCTCCAAAACAACATTGTTGATGGTATTTTTATGCACTTCTCAACACAGGTAATGCATAGGTACATCACTTCTCTTGAAAGAAAATCTTCCACAATCAAATTGCAGAACACTATCCCAAGGTCTCTCGGATGTCAGGTCTTGAAAATGCTTGGAATATCTTAGTTGATTTATGTGATTTGCTGGAATCACAAGGTGGACTTACATATGAGTTACAAAGTGGAAAAGTTGGATTTGTAAATGGATTTCTTAAGATGGGATAGTTGTTGAGTGTTTGTTGCAGGTTCAAATAGCAGTCTAGAACTCCATTTCAACATTGGATTTAGCTTTATAATGTGCAATGAACCTTGCCTAAGGTTATTTATTAAAAAAAGGGAAAAAGGGCAAGGAAGAGAGAAGGTTCTTGGATATGAAACTATGAATGAACAGTGATCATAGAGGCTGCTACAGTAGACAAACTCCCTAAACTGGGTTTTTCTTGGCCAAGAGGATGCTACAGTTACACAAAACTAGTGCAATTTTCTAAGGACTGCAGATTTTCAGTTTGCATACACACATCATGAACATGCAAGTGAACTAGGTTGCAACAATCAAATAAAGAAGCCCAAACTAACTTTACACAATAGCTTGTCATCAACAAGTGCCAAAAGTATGGGTTGGAAATTCATCAAATACTGAAACAACAATCACCATTACCACTTCCATTCAAGAAACTACAACTAAAACTAACTTGGAAGGTAGAAACTGTAGACACTGAAAAATGTCCTAAGTCTATGAGCATCATTTTTCCTAGTCATCATCTTTCAATAATTGAATAATTTTAATTATTCTATTATGTTCGATCATATTCCTTTATTAATTAAATAGTTTTTAAATTATTTAATTGATTCACCTTCTCATTTCTATCTTGATCAATAAAAATTATTTAATTGCGTCACTAATACCCCTTTCTTCAATAATTAAATAAATCATTATTTATTTAATTATTTATCTTTTATCACATGTCTATAGTTAGATAATAATAATTATTTGACCTTTTATTTTTCTATAATTAAATAATTAACGAAATTATTTAATTATGTGTCATTCTTCTCCTTTAAATAATTGATCCTAATCAATTATCCATATTTAATTTATATCTCCTCCTTTAATTAAATTTATGAATTTAATTAAATCTCCTTTTTCATTTCCTCCAAATAAATGATTTAAAATAAATTATTTATTTGCCACTTGTCCTTCTCCTCCATTTTCGAATAAATAATTTAAAATAAATTATTTATTTGCCACTTGTCATCCCCTTCCATTTTTGAATAATTTAAAATAAATTATTTATCCCTCTATTTTGGTCAAAGATCCCCTGTCATTATTTCACGTTATAGTCTGCATGTCTGTCATAGCCGTCAGGCGTCATAGCCGTTGGTGTCATATCTTTTCCATGCATGGCATATTATGGTTGCATCAATTCTCAACCGTAGATCTTGGCATCTTTCTAGAAACTCGATCTTGGCCATCCATTTCGTAACTTCCCTCTCATGAATCCTCATCCGTTGATCTTAGAATCTTTCTGGAAGATCAATCTCATCCGTCCATTCGAATGGTTGTCTATAAAAGAAACCCTTCCCCTCCATTTTCAATTTAACAGTCATTATCTCCAACTTTCTTGCTTACTATTTACAGGTATTTGCACAACTTCATCAACAAATCTGAGGACAATATTGGCATAAGAAGAAATAGGAGAGACAAGAGAAAGAATCAACTTCAAAGAGGAGTGTTTTATTTCATTTGCTTTCATTTTGATTGCTCTCTTTGTTTGTATTCTCTTGTTTAGATTGGGATAATAGTTTAGAAGTGTTGGCTATCACTTTATCTAATGCTATTTGATTTTTCCCATTCTTACATTGGTGAACCTGACGTGAATTGAATAATATTGAAAAAAATCATTTGTTTTCTTGTTTGTTTGGTTGTTTTACAGGTTATAGCCAAGAATTCATACGAAATCCTGTCATCTTCTTTTGAGCACAGAAAAATGAGCACATAAATTCTTTAAAAATGATCATCTGGGTTTTGTAGCCCTCATTTTCAGCTTTCCGAAACTTCAAACGGTTTAAAATTTCATTAAGATTTGAGAAAGTTATGGCTATTTTAGTATTTACTATTTTTTTAGTTTAGCTGTTAAAACCAGCGTTTTCTTTTGCCTATAACATTTTTTTCATGCAAAATCTTGGAAAAATAATTTCTAGGTTTTGAAGGTTTGAGTTTTAGCTTTCCATGGATATAAACCAATTGAAATTTTGTTAAGTTTTAAGAAAGTTATGATTATTTTAATTTGCTGGTGTCATTTTCTTTTGAGTTACTAATCTCTTGTTTTTAGCATGTGGCACAACTTGGAGGGAGTCTAAAAAAATTATTTCTTTATAAACAAAAATCGAGCTTTTAATTTTTTTAGGCATAATCAATTTTGTTTGCTTTCAACAACTACAACAAATTGCATTTACACTCATCGGTTAAAATGAATATGCATTTCATGTCATGGGCTTAAAATGAACACAAATTGCATTTCCACTCATTGATTAAAATGAACATGCATTTCATTTCATGGGATTAAAATGAACACAAATTGCATGCACACTCATAGGTTAAAATGAACATGCATTTCATGTCATTGGCTTAAAATGGACTTTGTTTGTTTCACATTAAGTTAAATTTTTAAAATGAACAAAGTGTCTTGTGTATCCTCCTCACATTATCATTCGGTAATTAAAATTTATAAGTGTCTTCAATTTTGTGTTACCCTTTTATGCAATAATCGAAGTATCCTCTCCTCTTGTGCATTTATGCGGTCCTGGGTGTAAGAGAAACGGTCATTGCCTCTAGAACTTGGGCCTTCCTTGGTGGGAAAAAGTACTCACCCCAAGGTGACTCAGACCGGTAACGAAGCTTTTTGGCCGAGCTACCCCCGACCAGTATATAAATGTGAATCCTAAGGGAAAGCCTAGGATTACTAGTGCGGATGTGTCATACGGACCAAGTAGTACTCTCCAAAACCCTGTTGAGCGTAACCTCTTCAGGCTGGAGTGCCTCCTAAACAGAGCTTAATCTTGTGCCCCATATATGGCCACTCGAACGGGGGTCCCGAACTAAAAACCTTTGTGTAGTTGCCAAAATCCTTCTATTTGCTAGCGCAGCAACGGTCGTTGTGAAGGCATCCACATTCTCGCAGTTCTTAGTAGAGGTGATCAACTTGCCATGGGAGTTTTATGGGGGTTGGAAGCTTGGTTGGCCTGAGAAGTGAGTGCAATGTAAGGGGGAGCCCGTGCAGCCAAGCTTTTGGATTCACACGCTGAGAATAAGTGCGATTGGGGAAACCCACATGGAATTTAGCAAATATTGTCCTTGCTTAACCTAGGGTTGTGCTTGTCTTCATTGTGCATGTTTTCAAATTTTCAAAGACAAGATATTGTGTTTGCCAAGTGTTTTTCTAAGACATTGAGACAAATAAACACCTTTCACAAACTTGGAAACAAACATTCAACTTGAAACAATTCCAAATTTTGCAACCCAAGACAAAATTTGTCCAATTTGATATCAAACAACATCTATCGAAAATCAAAAAACAATAAAAATTGCTCCAATCTTCCATTAGTGACATCTTTAGTTGCATTCACCCATAGGTTCATCCTTTCATATCATATCCTTGGTAATAGGGTCATTATCATTCCACCATTTCTTAATCTTGGTCTTAGGTACATTGGCACTTTGCATCCTTATATCCTTGAAAATCTCCAAAAAAAAATAATAAAAAAAAAATAGCATAGTTTCATATCCATTTTGCATTAGAACCTTGCATTGCCATCCAAAGGTCACAAGTTTTTTTATGGTCCTCACTAAGTTTTCTTTATCCATCATAATCCAAATTCATGACCATGTCTTCACTTTACCTTGATCTTCTTCGTAGTCAAGCTGAATACCAATCAATCCTCAATCGTCAATACCAACCACTTACATACCCTTCATACCAAAAATCCATAAGCTTCAGTCCTTCATCCATCTACCCTCACTATCAAGAGTCACTTGACACAATCCATACCATTAATCCCCCAAAAATGGCCATTAATCATCCTTATCCTAGCCTTGAAAAGGGAAACCAACCTTCCACTAGTCCATTCCAATCCTCCACATCCTATCATAATCCATCATCCACTAGTCCATTCCAAACCTCCACAACTTATCCTAGTCCATCATCCACTAGCCCATTTCCATCCACTCCATCCCAAACTACATTTGGTCATAAAAATACATTTGGTCAGGGTCTCCAAAACCACATCACATTGCCTACACCTTGGGATACATGTCAAAATAAAATTCCAAAGCATGACATCATAGCTTCACCTTCATGTCAAGATCAAAGTAGTTCCTCCCATGATCCCATCCTTAAGTCCATCCAAGAAGTCCTAGATAATCATGGCATCCAAAATAGACCTATCCTTGTTCAAGAGTCTATTCACAACCATGTTCTCCAAGATACACCTATTTTTGACCAAGATCCTACCATTGAACAAGAAATCCAAAATGATCCTCTCGTCGACCTTTATACCATCCATGATCAAACATTTGAAGATGATCCCATCCAAACACAAAACAACTCCATTCCCCAAAATGAGACACTTGCCTCCTTTGGACACATAGATAATCAAATCAATGATATGGATAACATCAAAGAAGAGCATAAATCAACTACTATTGATCAAGTCAAAGGAGAACACAAAGAAGCTACTATGGATCAAGTCAAAGAAGAAGATACAAAATCTACGACAAATCAAATTGATATCCCAAATGATCGAGAAGAGATAAGCATGATGAATGATAAAGCCAAAACATCCTTTCAATTAGGAGTGTCCACCTTTGTCAAAGCAGGATTTCTTGTAGATGAGGAGATTCCAAGTAACAAAAACCACATACAAAATGATGGGTTAGCATCTTGTTTTCAAAATAAAAAATACCTCATCGAAAACAAAATTTGTCAGAGCATGGAGTATCAAGGAAGAGGACTAGGTCTACATGAGCAAGGCATTATAGAACCAATACAATTTTATGCAAATCCTAGACATCAAGGTTTTGGTTATTTTTCAATCAGAGAATCAAATGATGTTAGTGGTACCTCCTTGATATTGGGGGCAACTTTATCTGATATAAACATAAAAGTGGGGGCCATGAGTAGTCCTTGTCATAAGGTTGTTGCCAACACTCCTTCCATCCACACCATAAACCATCATTCCAACATGAATAAATCTTCCATTTGGAACCAACAAAAAGAAAATTATTATAAATCCAAAATTCAAAATCAAATGTCAAAGACCACTGAATCAAACAAAAATTCAAGTGGACAAATGAAGTTAAAATGGATCCCAAAGAAAAATGGATCAAACAAAAAAATATTTCAAATCCAAAAGTCAATCAAAATATGGAGCCACAAGAAAAAAGGACTCCCACATATAGTAAATGTCCACCTCCTTTAAAATGGTCATCAAGAAAGGCATATAAAAATGTTGGTTCCAAACACTATCCTAATCAAAATTCCAAACTCCATCATCCACCATCCCAAGTTTGGAAAATAAAAATTGATACATCCAAAACACCAAATTGTCCATCCACACCTACCATCATCCATCATAATCTTGCATCTCGCCTAAAGTCTAAAAATCCTACTTCACAAATCCATCGCATCTTGGCAGCAACCCTTTATCATAAGAACTCCCATGCTACTCTATCACGATGTGCATATTCTGATAAGGCCAACACTCATATCAGAGAGGATCACAATGACATATTTTGATAAGGCCAACACTCATATCATGACACCAGTATCTACATCAACACCATCAAAAGATTCAGAACAATCAATAGTCATTCAAACTATCAAATCGATATAAAAAGTCAAAAAATATGTCACCTTGATGAAAACCTGGCAAGCAGGCGTCTTGTGTGACATCATCAAAAGGAAAGAAAAAAAAATATAGTAAAGAGAAATTTCGTCCAATAGTGAAAACCATTTTTATGGCGCTTTGGATAAGTACCATGATGAAAACTTGGTAAACAGGCATCATGTGTAAGAGAAATTATCTATGTGGATTATTACACTTGGGGGCAAGTTGTCTCATCTTCCATGCCTTTCTCATGAAATTTCCATCTATCTATCCAATCCATATCATTTCCATCCATTTTCCTACCTACCTTGATCTTGATAAGAAATGGGGTACAAACATAAATCATGCTTTGAAATTTTTTTTTGGACATGTCTATCCTTTGGTCATACACTACACATTAAATATCATGTCATTTCCCTCATAGAATTTATCCACACCCATATCTTGGAGAAAACAAATTGTTCCTATGCAAAATATTCCTTAGAGATCATTTCCTAATTCTTCCATCCAATAATCCTCATGTCTCTTATCCTTTGCCAAAAGCAATCCATTATCTCTTCATACCTACTGTTGGACTTGGTTTCCCTTGTTATTTGTTTAAGGATTAAAACTCAGTTATCCAAGTGCCCTCCATAATCCCATCTAGTTCTAAGGTTAGTCATTCCAAATGCAATGAATCTAATCCATACAATCTTGCTATGCAACCTAGCACATCATCCAAAACATTCCTCGGATTTGTTCCTAGCCTTGCTGCAAACTTTGATCCTTTAGTCACATAATCATCATCCTCATGTTGTTTTGGGATGTGTCTTTCCCCTATCAAACAACATTTTCATCATCATCATCAACTATCAATTGGTTTTCAGCTTGACTAGGGGCAAGATCATGTTTGTCCTTAGATTCGTGTGCATGCCTTCCTAGTTGATTGTCCTGAAAAAATCCAAAAAAACCATAAAATGTCTTGAAAAAATCAAAACATTTCAAAATCCAAAAAATAATCAAAACATTTCAAAATCCAAAAAGTCATAAAATCCTCAAAATCCAAAAAACATCAGAAAAATTCAAAACTCCTGAAAAACAGAGTCTGACTCTAGGTTTGAGTCTGAATCAGTTTGGTTAGAGTGGTCGAACTACGTTGCCTCTGCGCATTTGCTACATAGGCAAGACTCATCTTAAATGAGCCCCCGAGGCATTAGGTCAGTCCCTTTAGGTTGTCCAAATAAAATCATGACCTAGTATTTTGTCAAATAAGACAAATTCAAGTCGTGTTGAACTACGAGGTCTTTGTGCACTGCTACATAGGCAAGGCCATCTATCGATGAGCCCCCGAGGCCCCCTAGGTCAAGTCCTTTAGGGTTCATCGAGTTGGGTCGTGTGCTTGATCCGAAAGCAATCATCATTCAAACTACATCAAGAAACAACAAACAAATTAAATCTTTCATCAATCAATTATCCTATCATCAACTCAATCAAGTCACTAGTCTTATATCGGAATGGGGCATCATGTCATTTGTCTCATTTGGTCTTATCTCTTGTCTTTTATCTGGATACATCCTTCCTGGGATTGGACTTTCTCAACCTTGTCATTCACCTTAAGCAAGATGTGTCTTTTTTGCAGTCAGGGTGTCATGTCAACACTTGTCACTTGGTCAACTTTATTAGATGTGTCCTCTCCCTAAATAGGATGTGTCCTTCCTATGGTTGGGTATTGTCACATCGCTTGGTCATATTCATCAATATTTGTCAAACAATCAAACAATCTTGTCAACTTTTTCAATCAATTTTGTCTTAATCAGGATGTGTCCTTCCTGAAATCGAGCATTATCATTATCAATCAACTTTGTCACACCACTCAATCTTATCAGCTTGGTCAATCAATCTTTCCTTCATCAAGATGTGTCCTTCTTGAGGCTTAGCATCATCAATCAAATCATTTTATCAATCCTTATTAACCTATCAATCAACTCGATCATCGTGGTCAACCTAATCAACCAATCAAACAATCATCATTATCATTGGAAAACACTATCTTGGCAAACACTTTGTTGGTCTGGATTTTCTTATCTTTTCGATTGGTTTTGGGTCATGTTACTAGTCTCTTCGAGGATTTCCTATCAATGGATTTAGAGGGACGATGATGGATCATGGCCTCTTTTCTTTGATTGCTGCCTGTGGTTTGTCTTGGCAAAAGGACTGGGACAATTGGGTCCTTAGTATGAGCTAGGGCATTCCTTGTCTTTTTGACTATTTGTCTCTCCCAAATGGTCACCTTGCACACTTTGGTCTATATCATACCATGGTGTTTGTGGTCCATTTGTGAAATTTCCGATGCCCAATGATGATAAATATAAATGTAAGCATGGAAGTTGGTTCTATTATCATTTCCTATCTATCTTCTTTCCCCTTTTCATGCTAACATTTCTTCTATCCTTCATCCTTTAGTCTTATCTTCCATTTCAAGAGCACATTCATGTTCTTTGAACCCGCATGTCCTCTCGAGGGGGCATACCACAACCCTATTGGTCATCCTTCCCCTTTCTCTTTACACTGGGGCATATTTCAGAATTAAATTTCTTTGACACAATGCGATGAACTACATTATGTCAAAGAGGGGCAAAATGTAGACACTGAAAAATGTCCTAAGACTATGAGCATCATTTTTCCTAGTCATCATCTTTCAATAATTGAATAATTTTAATTATTCTATTATGTTTGATTATATTCCTTTATTAATTAAATAGTTTTTAATTATTTAATTGATTCACCTTCTCATTTCTATCTTGATCAATTAAAATTATTTAATTGCATCACTAATACCCCTTTCTTCAATAATTAGATAAATCATTATTTATTTAATTATTTATATTTCATCACATGTCCATAGTCAGATAATAATTACTATTTGACCTTTTATTCTTCTATAATTAAATAATTGATGAAATTATTTATTTATGTGTCTTTCTTCTCCTTTAAATAATTGATCCAAATCAATTATCCATATTCAATTTCTATTTCTTCCTTTAATTAAATTTATGAACTTAATTAAATCTCCTTTTTCATTTCCTCCAAATAAATAATTTATTTTCCACTTGTCATCCTCTTCCATTTTCGAATAAATAATTTAAAAAATAAATTATTTATCCCCCTATTTTGGTCAAAGAACCCCTATCATTATTTCATGTCCTGCATGTCTGTCATAACCGTCAGGTGTCATAGTCGTCGATGTCATATCTTTTCCATGCATGGCATATTCTGGTTGCATCAATTCTCAACCATAGATCTTGGCATCTTTCTAGAAACTCGATCTTGGCCATCCATTTCGTAACCTCCCTCTCATGAATCCTCATCCGTTGATCTTATAATCTTTCTAGAAGATCAATCTCGTCCGTCCATTTGAATGGTTGTCTATAAAAGCAACCCTTCCCCTCCATTTTCAATGGAACAACTAATTATCTCCACCTTTCTTGCTTACTATTTGCATGTATTTGCACAACTTCAACAACAAATCTGAGGGCAATATTGGCATAAGAAGAAATAGGAGAGACAAGAGAAAGAATCAACTTCAAAGGGGAGTGTTTTATTTCATTTGCTTTCATTTTGATTGCTCTCTTTGTTTGTATTATCTTGTTTAGATTGGGATAATAGTTTAGAAGTGTTGGTTGTCACTTAATCTAATCTATTTTATTTTCCCCATCTTACAATTGCTTCGTAATCCATTTACTGAGTGCTCTCCTTTTTATATTCTTCAATGCAAAGTGATAAATGATAGTTCCAACTTGACTTTTATAGCTCACTCACGTGCAATAAATGCATTTTCCATAAATTTTTGGAGACTCTATTTTCCCAAACAGCGATAGAAAAATCTTCTGCGGACCTATGAATTGTCTGAATTATTTTTGCTAAAGTTATCAAAAAATTTTATACTCTTTCTTGAATATTCTCTTCATTCCGGTACCACCCATAGATAGGGGAGGAAAGATTTCTTGAAAGACTCCCCCTAGACCAATGGCCTGAAATCAATTACCAAAAGAATTACCAGAAGCATGTTCTAATATGGAACCATTTCTAGCATCATAATCATTCTTCCTTACCCATGTCTTTTTCATCTGATCTCTAATTTCATCCGTAGTCACCTTTTCTTTTCATTTATCATTTTTCTCTATCTTTGTGCCTCTGTATACCCGACCTCTTATGTCTACATTTTTGTTTCTATAGAATCTTGCAATGTGACCATACTTATTGCAGTTGTAGCACACAATGCTTTCTTGTCTATTCCATTGGTTTCTTCTTGATCTACATTGATTAGAAACATGCCCAAGTTTCCCACATGTATATAATTCAACATTTCTTCTATCAACAGAGTAACTTGATACATTTATGCATTCAATTGATTTATGACCAATTTTTTTGCAATTGAAACACTGACCAAAGAATGATGAAACTCTTGAATTCATATTACTTCTACACTGAGCAACCATATGACCAAACTTATTACAAGAAAAACAATACCTATTAAAATTTTGTGCATTAAGTTGTCTTACTAGATACCTTCCATTTTTGTTCTATCTGAAATTATTTTTTCATGATCTGGAAATTTCTCCCTTTTCATATCCAAGACCTCTCTTATCATTTCCACTCTTTTTTCCTTGAGTCATCACATCAATATTTATTGAACTGATCTTAAAATTTTATGTGTATTCATTTGCAAGGACAAGATCATTCCTAAGAGTAGCAATCTTCTTACCAATTTCTTCTTCATTGTTTCTAGTTCTTTGTAATTCACTTTCCAATTGTGTGAATTCCCCTTTTGTTCTACAACATTCATCAGATTTCTCTTTCAGGGTCTGAGCAAGATTTTCTTCATTTTTATCCCTTTCTTCAATCTCTTTAGTCATCTTCATCATCATAGATTCCATCTCATGTTTTAGGTTTGTATTGTCTCTAGCAAGCTTTTCACATTCTTTGGTTATTTCCTTCAAGGTTTGATTCAAGTGAGCATCATCCATATTTTTGTTCTCCTTCTGTTGTATCTAATCACATATATCCTTTCTTTTCTCCCTAGATTTAACAATCTAATCTTTCAATGACTGAATTAATTTCTCAGCATCTCTAAGGTTTGCTTTTAATCCCTGTACTTATTATTTAGACTAGTCAAGGTCATCAAGTGCCACCAAAAGTTGTTGTTGAAGACTACCAGAGTCCATCACATTCCAAGATCCACCTAGAGCTGTTAAATTCTTTAGAGGAACTATGCTTTGGTACCAATTGTTGGACTCAAGGGAACACTGAGAGGGGGGTGAATCAATGTTCAACAAATCTTAACTTTTATTACTCTAAAACTTAAGCCATTTTGTCATTACATTAAAAGAAAGATGCAAGCATTCAAAGAGAACATTCTTAACACCATGAATTTTTTTTTTGCATGAAAACCCTTGTTAGGGTAAAAACCATGGTGGAGGTTAATACACAATTTGAGTACTCAAATATAATTGTTTACAAAAGAGAATGCACTTGCATTCAGGCACACTGCCTAGAGCTCACTGCTCAAAAGGGAAGGCTCACTGCCTTACAAAATTTAGATTAAAACCATCTGAAGGTTGAACTGAGATAGTAGCATCTATTTATGCCAAGTTACAGTTCCGGTGAAGCTCATAGATTTGATTTTGGATCTGGTTTCTGATTATGCACTTCGCTCTGCTTTTTTCTTCTCATCGCATCACTTATAGAGAAAATCGCCCTACTAATATCCTAAAATTTGCACCATATTCCCATTTCATATATTCGCTACCTTTACACACTTCTCCACATCTGATACTCACGAAGCATAATAGAACCGATCTCATATATATTCGCTAACAAGGATTTATTCATCCATCAATCAACTTCATAAAGTATTAAGTTACTTTCATGTTGTCGGCTAGATCCACCACTAATTATTTATGTGCATCCTCCAAATTTGGTTAATACAAAGAGAGGACCCAAAAAAAACGTAATCAAGCATGAAGAATTTTAATTAATTACATCTTATACATCCGTGATTACTATACTTCACTGGGTCAACCTTCTAACACAGATAACCAACAAATTAGTGCATCAGATCTTCTAGATCACGTACTAGTGAGTGTGCATCAAAAAAATCCTTCACCAAGGTATTACAAACATCAATAGACCTTCCTTAGACATTGACAACCCAAAATATATGTTCGGTAAGGTGTTTAGATCAAATTTTATGCCTATATCTGGATGCCCTGTTCTTTACTCTATTTTGCTAGTAGAAACCAAAAGTATACTGCAGAATGGATATAAGACTTAGGATGCCATTTAGGTTGCTTAGGTTGCCATCAATGACAACACTTACAAGCCATATGCCAAAAATTCCAACTAGATAACATTCTTGACATGAAA
>CM021106.1:387908486-387996607 GCA_007115665.2 Sequoiadendron giganteum
TATTTGCTAGCGCAGCAACGGTCGTTGTGAAGGCATCCACATTCTCGCAGTTCTTAGTAGAGGTGATCAACTTGCCATGGGAGTTTTATGGGGGTTGGAAGCTTGGTTGGCCTGAGAAGTGAGTGCAATGTAAGGGGGAGCCCGTGCAGCCAAGCTTTTGGATTCACACGCTGAGAATAAGTGCGATTGGGGAAACCCACATGGAATTTAGCAAATATTGTCCTTGCTTAACCTAGGGTTGTGCTTGTCTTCATTGTGCATGTTTTCAAATTTTCAAAGACAAGATATTGTGTTTGCCAAGTGTTTTTCTAAGACATTGAGACAAATAAACACCTTTCACAAACTTGGAAACAAACATTCAACTTGAAACAATTCCAAATTTTGCAACCCAAGACAAAATTTGTCCAATTTGATATCAAACAACATCTATCGAAAATCAAAAAACAATAAAAATTGCTCCAATCTTCCATTAGTGACATCTTTAGTTGCATTCACCCATAGGTTCATCCTTTCATATCATATCCTTGGTAATAGGGTCATTATCATTCCACCATTTCTTAATCTTGGTCTTAGGTACATTGGCACTTTGCATCCTTATATCCTTGAAAATCTCCAAAAAAAATAAAAATAAAATAGCATAGTTTCATATCCATTTTGCATTAGAACCTTGCATTGCCATCCAAAGGTCACAAGTTTTTTTATGGTCTTCAATAAGTTTTCCTTATCCATCATAATCCAAATTCATGACCATGTCTTCACTTTACCTTGATCTTCTTCGTAGTCAAGCTGAATACCAATCAATCCTCAATCGTCAATACCAACCACTTACATACCCTTCATACCAAAAATCCATAAGCTTCAGTCCTTCATCCATCTACCCTCACTATCAAGAGTCACTTGACACAATCCATACCATTAATCCCCCAAAAATGGCCATTAATCATCCTTATCCTAGCCTTGAAAAGGGAAACCAACCTTCCACTAGTCCATTCCAATCCTCCACATCCTATCATAATCCATCATCCACTAGTCCATTCCAAACCTCCACAACTTATCCTAGTCCATCATCCACTAGCCCATTTCCATCCACTCCATCCCAAACTACATTTGGTCATAAAAATACATTTGGTCAGGGTCTCCAAAACCACATCACATTGCCTACACCTTGGGATACATGTCAAAATAAAATTCCAAAGCATGACATCATAGCTTCACCTTCATGTCAAGATCAAAGTAGTTCCTCCCATGATCCCATCCTTAAGTCCATCCAAGAAGTCCTAGATAATCATGGCATCCAAAATAGACCTATCCTTGTTCAAGAGTCTATTCACAACCATGTTCTCCAAGATACACCTATTTTTGACCAAGATCCTACCATTGAACAAGAAATCCAAAATGATCCTCTCGTCGACCTTTATACCATCCATGATCAAACATTTGAAGATGATCCCATCCAAACACAAAACAACTCCATTCCCCAAAATGAGACACTTGCCTCCTTTGGACACATAGATAATCAAATCAATGATATGGATAACATCAAAGAAGAGCATAAATCAACTACTATTGATCAAGTCAAAGGAGAACACAAAGAAGCTACTATGGATCAAGTCAAAGAAGAAGATACAAAATCTACGACAAATCAAATTGATATCCCAAATGATCGAGAAGAGATAAGCATGATGAATGATAAAGCCAAAACATCCTTTCAATTAGGAGTGTCCACCTTTGTCAAAGCAGGATTTCTTGTAGATGAGGAGATTCCAAGTAACAAAAACCACATACAAAATGATGGGTTAGCATCTTGTTTTCAAAATAAAAAATACCTCATCGAAAACAAAATCTGTCAGAGCATGCAGTATCAAGGAAGAGGACTAGGTCTACATGAGCAAGGCATTATAGAACCAATACAATTTTATGCAAATCCTAGACATCAAGGTCTTGGTTATTCTTCAATTAGAGAATCAAATGATGTTAGTGGTACCTCCTTGATATTGGGGGCAGCTTTATCTGATATAAACATCAAAATGGGGGCCATGTGTAGTCCTTTTCATGAGGTTGTTGCCAACACTCCTTCCATCCACACCATAAACCATCATTCCAACATGAATAAATCTTCCATTTGGATACAACAAAAAGAAAATTATTATAAATCCAAAATTCAAAATCAAATGTCAAAGGTCATTGAGTCAAACAAAAATTCAAGTGGACAAATGAAGTTAAAATGGATCCCAAAGAAAAATGGATCAAACAAAGAAAATATTTCAAATCCAAAAGTCAATCAAAATATGGAGCCACAAGAAAAGAGGACTCCCACATATAGTAAATGTCCACCTCCTTTAAAATGGTCATCAAGAAAGGCATATAAAATGTTGGTTCCAAACACTATCCTAATCAAAATTCCAAACTCCATCATCCACCATCCCAAGTTTGCAAAATAAAAATTGCTACATCCAAAACACCAAATTGTCCATCCACACCTACCATCATCCATCATAATCTTGCATCTCGCCTAAAGTCTAAAAATCCTACTTCACAAATCCATCACATCTTGGCAGCAACCCTTTATCATAAGGACTCCCATGGTACTCTATCACGATGTGCATATTTTGATAAGGCCAACACTAGTATCAGAGAGGATCACAATGACATCGATCAGTTGTATGCAAGTGCTATGATCTTGACAAGACAATTACTCCATAAAGGTCACTATTGGCATATCATGACACTAGTATCTACATCAACACCATCAAAAGATTCAGAACAATCAATAGTCATCCAAACTATCAAATCGATATAAAAAGTCAAAAAATATGTCACCTTGATGAAAACCTGGCAAGCAGGCGTCTTGTGTGACATCATCAAAAGGAAAGAAAAAAAAAATAGTAAAGAGAAAAAAATTCGTCCAATAGTGAAAACCATTTTTTATGGCGCTTTGGATAAGTACCATGATGAAAACCTGGCAAACAGGCGTCATGTGTAAGAGAAATTATCTATGTCGATTATTACACTTGGGGGCAAGTTGTCTCATCTCCCATGCCTTTCTCATAGCATTTCCATCTATCTATCCAATCCATATCATTTCCATCCATTTTCCCGCCTACCTTGATCTTGATAAGAAATGGGGTACAAACATAAATCATGCTTTGGAAATTTTTTGGACATGTCTATCCTTTGGTCATACACTACCCATGAAATATCATGTCATTTCCTTCATAGAATTTATCCAAACCCATATCTTGGAGAAAACAAATTGTTCCTATGCGAAATATTCCTTGGAGATCATATCCTAATTCTTCCATCCAATAATCCTCATGTCTCTTATCCTTTGCCAAAAGCAATCCATTATCTCTTCATACCTATTGTTGGACTGGTTTTGGTTTCCCTTGTTATTGGTTTAAGGATTATAACTCACTTATCCAAGTGCCCTCCATAATCCCATCTGGTCCTAGGGTTATTCATTCCAGATGCAATGAATCTAATCCATACAATCTTGCTATGCAACCTAGCACATCATCCAAAACATTCCTCGGATTTGTTCCTAGCCTTGCTGCAAACTTTGATCCTTTAGTCACATAATCATCATCCTCATGTTGTTTTGGGATGTGTCTTTCCCCTATCAAACAACATTTTCATCATCATCATCAACTATCAATTGGTTTTCAGCTTGACTAGGGGCAAGATCATGTTTGTCCTTAGATTCGTGTGCATGCCTTCCTAGTTGATTGTCCTGAAAAAATCCAAAAAAACCATAAAATGTCTTGAAAAAATCAAAACATTTCAAAATCCAAAAAAAATCAAAACATTTCAAAATCCAAAAAGTCATAAAATCCTCAAAATCCAAAAAACATCAGAAAAATTCAAAACTCCTGAAAAACAGAGTCTGACTCTAGGTTTGAGTCTGAATCAGTTTGGTTAGAGTGGTCGAACTACGTTGCCTCTGCGCATTTGCTACATAGGCAAGACTCATCTTAAATGAGCCCCCGAGGCATTAGGTCAGTCCCTTTAGGTTGTCCAAATAAAATCATGACCTAGTATTTTGTCAAATAAGACAAATTCAAGTCGTGTTGAACTACGAGGTCTTTGTGCACTGCTACATAGGCAAGGCCATCTATCGATGAGCCCCCGAGGCCCCCTAGGTCAAGTCCTTTAGGGTTCATCGAGTTGGGTCGTGTGCTTGATCCGAAAGCAATCATCATTCAAACTACATCAAGAAACAACAAACAAATTAAATCTTTCATCAATCAATTATCCTATCATCAACTCAATCAAGTCACTAGTCTTATATCGGAATGGGGCATCATGTCATTTGTCTCATTTGGTCTTATCTCTTGTCTTTTATCAGGATACATCCTTCCTGGATTGGACTTTCTCAACCTTGTCATTCACCTTAAGCAGGATGTGTCTTTCTTGCAGTCAGGGTGTCATGTCAACACTTGTCACTTGGTCAACTTTATCAGATGTGTCCTCTCCCTAAATAGGATGTGTCCTTCCTATGGTTGGGTATTGTCACATCGCTTGGTCATATTCATCAATATTTTTCAAACAATCAAACAATCTTGTCAACTTTTTCAATCAATTTTGCCTTAATCAGGATGTGTCCTTCCTGAAATCGAGCATTATCATTATCAATCAACTTTGTCACACCACTCAATCTTATCAGCTTGGTCAATCAATCTTGCCTTCATCAGGATGTGTCCTTCCTAAGGCTAGGCATGGTCAATTAAATCACTTTATCGATCCTTATCAACCTATCAATCAACTCAGTCATCTTGGTCAACCTAATCAACCAATCAAACGATCATCATTATCACTGGAAAACACTATCTTGGCAAACACTTTGTTGGTCTAGATTTTCTTATCTTTTTGATTGGTTTTGGGTCATGTTACTAGTCTCCTCGAGGATGTCCTATCAATGGATTGAGAGGGACGATGATGGATCATGGCCTCTTTTCTTTGTTTGCTGCCTGTGGTTTGTCTTGGCAAAAAGACTGGGACAATCGGGTCCCTAGTATGAGCTGGGGCATTCCTTGTCTTTTTTGACTATTTGTCTCTCCCAAATGGTCACCTTGAACACTTTGGTCTATATCATACCATGGTGTTTGTGGTCCATTTGTGACATTTCCGATGCCCAATGATGATAAATATAAATGTAAGCATGGAAGTTGGTTCTATTATCATTTCCTATCTATCTTCTTTCCCCTTTTCATGCTAACATTTCTTCTATCCTTCATCCTTTAGTCTTATCTTCCATTTCAAGAACACATTCATGTTCTTTGAACCCGCATGTCCTCTCGAGAGGGCATACCACAACCCTCTTGGTCATCCTTCCCCTTTCTCTTTACACTGGGGCATATTTCAGAATTAAATTTCTTTGACACAATGCGATGAACTACATTATGTCAAAGAGGGACAAAATGTAAACACTAAAAAATGTCCTAAGTCTATGAGCATCATTTTTCCTAGTCATCATCTTTCAATAATTGAATAATTTTAATTATTCTATTATGTTCGATCATATTCCTTTATTAATTAAATAGTTTTTAAATTATTTAATTGATTCACCTTCTCATTTCTATCTTGATCAATTAAAATGATTTAATTGCGTTACTAATACCCCTTTCTTCAATAATTAAATAAATCATTATTTATTTAATTATTTATCTTTTATTACATGTCTATAGTTAGATAATAATAATTATTTGACCTTTTATTTTTCTATAATTAAATAATTAACGAAATTATTTAATTATGTGTCATTCTTCTCCTTTAAATAATTGATCCTAATCAATTATCCATATTTAATTTATATCTCCTCCTTTAATTAAATTTATGAATTTAATTAAATCTCCTTTTTCATTTCCTCCAAATAAATGATTTAAAATAAATTATTTATTTGCCACTTGTCCTTCTCCTCCATTTTCGAATAAATAATTTAAAATAAATTATTTATTTGCCACTTGTCATCCTCTTCCATTTTCGAATAAATAATTTAAAATAAATTATTTATCCCTCTATTTTGGTCAAAGATCCCCTGTCATTATTTCATGTCATAGTCTGCATGTCCTGCATGTCTGTCATAGCCGTCAGGCGTCATAGCCGTCGGCGTCATATCTTTTCCATGCATGGCATATTCTGGTTGCATCAATTCTCAACCGTAGATCTTGGCATCTTTCTAGAAACTCGATCTTGGCCATCCATTTCGTAACTTCCCTCTCATGAATCCTCATCCGTTGATCTTAGAATCTTTCTGGAAGATCAATCTTGTCCGTCCATTCAAATGGTTGTCTATAAAAGAAACCCTTCCCCTCCATTTTCAATTTAACAGTCATTATCTCCAAATTTCTTGCTTACTATTTGCAGGTATTTGCACAACTTCATGAACAAATCTGAGGGCAATATTGGCATAAGAAGAAATAGGAGAGACAAGAGAAAGAATCAACTTCAAAGAGGAGTGTTTTATTTCATTTGCTTTCATTTTGATTGCTCTCTTTGTTTGTATTCTCTTTTTTAGATTGGGATAATAGTTTAGAAGTGTTGGCTGTCACTTTATCTAATACTATTTGATTTTTCCCATTCTTACAGAAACATGCACACATAATGAGAAAACTCAAAAGTAACACCCATAGATCATGCAATGTTGCTTTCTATTGCTGCAGAATGTTTTTACAACAACTCTCCAACCCTTTACAAATGAGGGGGAGACCCCTATTTATACTTTTCCAAAGCCCAAATGAATGGCTAGGATTGATTTACATTGTGTGGCTCAGATTCAATTACATTAGGGCTTCACCTACCCCACAATATTCAGAAATTAAAATACATCTTTGTCTTTTTCCTATTTTGTCTTGTAGTGGCCAGTCACTGTAGCAGTTTTGTCTTCTAGCTAATTTCCCTTTTATTGTAGCTAAAACTGGCTGAAAGCTCCCTCCTCCCGATGGAATTGCAAAATTCTTCATTGGATCAAAATGGTTTTATCAACAATTGGCATCAATGGATTGGTTGCCCCTGATTCGAGCAGACAACCCCAAAGATCATCATCATTTGGTGAAAAGTAGGACAACCTCCCTTGCATTTTGTCATTGATGCCAGCTCTATTGATGGGTACCACGAGGGGAGGTGGGCATAAAATGAATGGTGATAGGATCCAAATTATTTTCATTGTTCATCGTTCTCAATGGGTCTCCCGATGGACCCGCGGTAGGCTTCTTGAAACCGAAAATGAGAGGCTGGAATGTCATTATGGAAATGCTCTTTTGAAAATGACGAACAGAGAATGAAACTCCAGATGGTATCTCCTAGGTGTAAATTTGGAATTTGAAAATTCTGAGGAGGATAAGATCCAATTTTAGCATCTGGGTCAAAGTCCATTTTCAAATCAGAGGTGCGCTTGGACATTCCAGAGACAAGAGGCCAAAATGTCATTCTGGAAGCTGCTGCAGAAATGCTATTTTGGAATTTTCAAAACTTCCTGAAACTTAATGAAACCTTGTCAGTTTACTTAGGCACCATAGAAACATCCAAAATCCACAGGAAACCTATCCCCAAAGTGAAAAAATGAAGGAAAATGTGAATCGAGCGAGCGGGGGGGCGAAGCCCGAAAAACCCAAGACTTAGCAATTTTTTATTTTAGGGCAAAATATGGTCAGCCAAAAATGATACTTTGAAGGGCATGTTGACCAAATGGGATAGAAAAATGAGGGGCACACAAAATGAGACAAGAGAAAAGAAGCCTGCCGAGAGCGAAAAAAGAGGGTCCCTGCCTACGGCGGGCCGTGTGTGCAAAACATGCACAACAAACATCAACCACCAAAGCCCTAATATAATTTACTTGACCATTTAGGGAAGAATCTAGCATAGATCTCTATCTTGGATTTATTGCATATCTCACCTGACCATCAATCCATTCTTGACAAGGCCTTGCAAGACACTACCATTCCCACAAACCTTGATGTCAATCACTTCCAAGAGATGGTGGTTACTTGGCTAACTCTAATCACGTCATCATTTTTTACCAAGACTATTCAACTCAAAAGACAAACCATAATGATCCTTTACATCTGGAAGTCCTTGTCCACAAACACAAATTTATATGAGTCTTGGTAGATGGTGGATTAGGTTTGAACATTTGTACCCTCAAACTGGTTAAGATATTAGGATTTTTGGAAGCATGTGTAGACACAACAAAAAGCATTGTTATCAAGGCATATAAGGATGAAGAAGACTCTTCTAAAGGAATTAATTCACTACCCATTAGAGTTGGACCTACAGTTATGGACACTAATTTAAAAGTCTTGTATCTTGACCTCCCATGCAACCTTGTCCTAGGCCGACCATGGATTTATGCCATGAAATTTGTACCATCCACATACCACCAATGCCTCAAATTCCCATACAATGACACCAAAATCACAATAGTCGGTGATCCCGATCCATTCTAGTATTTTACCAATCTACATAGAACACCTCAACAACAGGTGCCTGTCAAACAATAGGCCACATCACCCACTCCATCACACTACATTGATCCCTCTACCTTATCCAAATCATCCACTTCTAATACTTTGTCCTTCGATCCCAAGGTTGAGGTCCAAGACAAAGGGTGTGGTGAATACCACATGAAGACATCCTATTGTGTCAACAAACTAAAAACTCCAAAGTCATATGGAAAACCAACAATTGACAAAAGACAACCCAAGGTCACCATTCACTTATCTCCAACAACTAATTTCACAAAATTGGGGGAGTTAAGAAAAGAAGTAATTAACGAAGAGGATGTGACCTCCTAGCTATACAAAGAAGACAATGAAGAAGATCCTCCACCCACACAAATACCCTCAAAAAAATATGGAAAAGGTTTCAAGATCATGCAAGACAAAGGCTATGATGGACATAGTGGACTTGGATTGAATAAAAATGGGATGACTAAACCTTTGTCTGTGTCTAAATGACCAAAATGCCTAGGGTTGGGGTTTAAACATATTAAGATTGGTGCTCCTCATACTATGGTACTTTCAACTAAGGAAGTAGGTACTTTTGAAAATATCGAGACATCTGCAACACCTGATACCCATGAAAAATTGGATGAATATGATGACGACCACATTGAGACCAATTCTGATGAATACGAATGTGACTCCTATACAACTAGTGAATATGAAATAGACAGAGTCTTCATTGACCTTGACTTATCTAACACCATGAATCGAGACCATGAAAGTACTTTTGTCTTTACTATATCCATCTTAAATCTTGACAATACCAATGATGGTATGCCCTTAGTATACCCTCAACTCATCGATTAGGACCAACAAGGACCTCCCGTCTTGGATGTATTCAAGAATGATGAAGCAATCATCGAGTTCATGGGATTGAGAGAATGAATTCATAGTGGTGATCATAAGGTCGGATTTACCATCAACCTAGATCATATGGCATACTTTGGGGAGTCTATCCAACCCTCTAGTTACAAAAGTAAAAATGAAAAATTAAAAAAAAGATGAGTCTCTAGGTGAAAACTACAAGGTGCCTTTAGACCATGAAAAAGTAAAAATAAAGGACATATCCGAGGGAAAAAAACCTCTCTAAGACACCAAAGGATGGAGGGATGGATGTTCTCCCTATTCTCTAAGAGAATTCACCAGTACTAATTGATAAATCTATGGAAGTTAACATTGGCACTGAGGAAAATCCTAGAATTATTGATTTTGTAGCATCACTAACAGAGTTTAAGAAACCTAAGTTCTAGACATTCTTCACAGAGTGACATATTAAATTTTCTTGGTCCTATGTTGATATGTCAGGGCTAGACCCTGAGTTAGTATTACACCATATTCTGCTACATCCCGACACCAAACTAGTCATGAAAAAGCTCAAGAAAATGCATCTGTAGATTGCTCTTTTAGTCAAGGATGAAATAAAGAAACTATTGGATGTCGACTTTATCAGGTCTATTGACTACACAAAATGGATTTTTAATCTTGTGCTAGTTACAAACCCAACGGTTGGGATTTGTATCTGCACTAAATTTTGTGATCTAAATAAGGCATGTCCTAAAAATCCCTTTACCAAACATTAACATCATTATGGATCTGATAGTTGGATACGATATGTTGTCCCTCATGGATGGCTTCTCAAGATATAATAAAATCAAAATAGCACTAGAATACCAACATAAGACAACTTTCACTTGTCCATGGGTAGCTTATTGCTAGAATGTCATGCCCTTTGGACTTAAAAAATGTTGGAACAACATATCAACTCGCCATGATGATAATTTTTCATGACTTGATGCATATTTTGATGGAAGACTATGTAGATGACCTACTAACCAAATTATTGACATGAGGTGACCACTTGAGAGTTTTGGACAAGATTTTCAAAAGACTAGAAGAATATAAAGTCAGATTAAATCCTAAAATGTGTGTGTTCGGAATGATATTTGGAAAGCTCCTAGGTTATATAGTTTCTAGATGAGATATTGAAGTAGGCCCAACAAAATTCAAAGCTATAATAGACATGCCTCCACCTATCAACATAAGTCAATTATGGACACTACAAGGATGGTTGCAATCCATTATACGATTTATAGCACAATTGGCTAACAAGATACCTCACTTTCAACATTTGCTAAGAAAAGGTGTATTATTCATATGGAATGAAAAGTCAAGAATCCTTTAAAAAAATCAAGGATTATATGTTGATGCCACCAATTTTAATTCCACCAGTTGATGGAGACATATTATTCTTTATATTTCAACAACTACATTCGTACTGGGGGAATTACTGGCACAAAATGACAATGAAGGTTGTGAGCAAGTGATATACTACATCTGTTGCACCCTAGTTGGTTATGAATTATATTACAATCCAATAGAACATGCTTGTCTTGCAGTAGTCTTTGCTACTCAGTGACTAAGGCACTACATGTTGAACCATCACATAAAGATAGATCCCTTGAAATATCTTCTCAATAAAGGAACACTGACAAGAAGGTTAGCTAAATGGGTCATGATACTCAACGAATATGATATTCAATACATCAAGAGAAAATAAATAAAAGGACAAGTCATTACTGACCAACTTGCAGATGCACCAACTAAGGCTGATCACCCATTGGTATCTGATTTTCTAGATGAATCTATCTTCACTATGGACACACCAACGACATGGAAACTATAGTTTGATGGATCTCACATGAACCATGGTTTAGGAGCAGGCATAATTTTTTTCTCAACCCTCAAGGTGATACTATTCCTAAGTCATTGAGAATTTCCTTTTCACATACAAACAACATAACAAAGTATGAGGCCCTTCTCACATGACTTTGTATGGCAATCAAATGGAAGATGAAGAACTTGCAAGTGTATGATGATTCTCAGCTGGTAATCCGATAAGTCAACAATGATTAGTACACCAACGATGAAAAAATAACCCCATACAAATGGATGGTAGACAAATTCATATAGTATTTTAACATAATACTCTTCCATCAAGTTCCTCATATTTAAAATAAATCAACAGATGCAATGACCACCATTGGCTCTCTTGGACATACCAAAAATTGTGCCTCAATTCGAGTTTCTGATAGAATGGTTATTGGTCCTTTCATTTGAAATCCTTGAATTTGAGATGGTTTGTGAAATTGTTGGTCCCAATCCCCCACAGTACCAAGACATTTATCACTACCTCCATGACCATGTCCTATCCCTTGACCTTTATACTAAACAATGCAAGACATTTATTCACAAAGCATCCAAGTACGCCATCATCGATGACACCCTTTATAGACACGCCCTAGACAATACACTATTGTGATGTCTCAATATTGAAGAAGCATAAAAACCCTTGCATGAGGTACATGAGGGTGTATGTGGAGCCCATTCTAGTAGTTCAACCCTGACTAAAAAGATCAGGAGAGCGGGCTACTATTGGCCTACAATGGAATGCGACTCCTATCTCTTCATCAAAAGATGTCAACAGTGTTAGATCCATGGAGACTTGTTACATGTGCTACAACAATAATTGCATCTGATAACATCACCATGGCCCTTTGCCTAATGGGGACTCAAAATCATAGGTAAAATCCATCCCAATCCTCCAATGGCCATAAATTAATTATCATCACGATCGAATACTTCACTAAATGGATTGAAGCTATTCCTATGGCATACATAACTAGAAATCAAATATCTAAGTTTATCCTTAACTATATCATTTTTCGATATGGTATCACTCACTTCGTCATCACTGATAATGGTCACCCATTCAAAAACCAAGAATTCCACCACCTTTACAATAAATTTCACATCCAACACCATTTCTCCACTCCATACTACCCACAAGGTAACGACCAAGCTGAGGCGTCTAATAAAACTATTCTTAGAATCCTTAAAAAGACTACCAATGACGTTGGTTGTGATTGACATCTTCAACTTAACCCTATCTTATGGGCCTACCACACCAACATCCGCACTCCTATAGGCGCCACTCTATATTCCCTAGTCTTCGGTTCTAAAGCTATCTTACCTATTGAGGTTGAACTTCCTTCCCTAAGGGTATCAATGTAAGGGTATACCAATGATGTGAAATACCAAGTATCAAGGCCACATGAGTTAGAATTTCTAGATGAGTGGAGATAGAAGGTGTTGGACCATCTTCAAGCATATCAGAATTGTCTCCATCGTAGCTATAATAAGAAATTCTTGAACCAAAATTTTGATGTTGGTGACCTGGTCTTAATGGAGAATCCGAAGAACCAAGCAAAACGATAAAAGCTAGGAAAGTTGGTTGGGTCCCTATATTGTCACAACAGTCTTTGGATCAACAACTTATCAACTTTCCACTCCTGAAGGGGAACCCTTGTCAGAACTAATCAACAGTTTGCACTTGTTCAAATTATACACATAGCTTCCGAAAGTCTTGTCATAACAATAAAAATATTAAAAAATAGAAAAATAAAAAAATAGTTATCTTGATGAAAACCTAGCAAATAGGCATCTTGGTAACACCAAAAAAATAAATCAAGAAAATATTAAATAGAAATAATCCATCCAATAGTGAAAACCACTTTGGTGGGGCTTTGGATAAGTACTATGGTGAAAACCTGGCAAACAGTCGCCATGTGTAGTTGAATTTGCTTCGTCATCTATCATCATTCCAAGCTGAATTTTCTTGTCACTCACCTTCCTACAATATCCATAATAATGTATGGTCATCCTTCTCATAACCTAGAATGGTTGACATCATGTGTCATTTCACCTTTCATATCACATTTCATTCCACTCCTAATAAATTGGTCTTATACTTGAGTGGGGGAAAATACTTGACCTACATTGTTGGATCTTAAAATTGTTATCAAAAGGCCACTTTCATCAAAAAGGATAAATTTATCAAATATTCTCAAAAGAAAAACAAATCATAAAACCACAAAAAGACAAAAACATCCAAATAACTTGCAAAAATTTTAAAAACATATTCAAATTCAGTCATATCAGTCCAAGTCCAGTTGAACTATGTTGCCTCTATGACTAAACGTAGGCAAGGCCATTTGTCGATGATCCCTTGAGGCACTAGGTTAGTCCCTTTGGATTTTTCAAACAAAATAAAATCATGACTCAGTCCTTTTACAGTAAAACAAAGTCATGTCATGTCTAACTACAAGGTCTATGTGCATTGTTACGTAGGAAAAGGCCATTTGTCGATGAGCCCCTAAGGCCACCTAGGTCAATCCTTTAGGGTTTGGCATGCCAGTCATAATAAATTAGACACTGCCATCCTAGACATAAGAAGTCACCAACACATTGAACAAGTCACACATCAACAAGACAAAAAACCAACAAAGTCACCCTATCAAATCAAATAAATTGTCAAAACAATCAAACAGTCAAACATCAAATCAAATTTATGTCTTATACAAGATGTTCCCTTCTTGAAATAAGACATTTTCATCTAATCATAAATTGTCATTCGCCTTATACAGGTAGTCACATGGTCGAAACCAAACTTGACGTCTTATACGACATGTTTCTTTCCTAAAATCGAGCCTTGTCAAACAATCAACCTGTCAATCAACCCGTTAATCACCTAGTCAACTAAACATCAAACAATCAATCTTTGGAAAACACTCAAAACAAATATTGACTTTGTGTGATATTTTGTGTGATATTTTTATATTTTTCTTTGAGTCATGTTACTAGCCCTCTCAAGGATGTCCCATGAAGGATTTAGAGGGGCAAGGATGTCTCATGACCCTTTTTCGTGATTATTGTTTGTGGATTATCTTGACAAAAAGACTGGGGCAGCTTTTCCTTTAGTACGAGTCAAGACATTCCTTGTCTGCAACTATCTATTTGGTAAGTGGATGACCTTGCACACCTTGGTCTATGTCATACCCTAGTGTTTTTTGTCCATTTATCACATTTTACCACACAATGATGATTAATGCAAAGCCTTGCATAGAAAAATATTCATCTTTAAGTTGTCTCTACTAATGCCATACTAACTTCCATATCCTTCATGCTAACATTTCTTCTATCCTTCATCCTCTAGTCTTCTCATCCATTTCAAGAGCACACTTGTGTTCTTTGAACCCACATGTCCTCTTGAGGGGGCATACTACTACCTCCTCGTCATCCTTCCTTATCTTGTTCACATTGGGGCATGTTTTTATTGATTTTCGTTGACACACCACGATAGACTACATGTATCAAAGAGGGGCAAAATGTAGACACTAAAAATTGTCCTAGGCCTACGAACTCTAATTCTCCATCATTTCCCCTTTCATCCTTGATAATTAAATAATTTTAATGATTTAATTATTTTCTAATATCATAAGTCCTCTATTTAGTAAAATAATTTTAATTATTTAATTAATTCATTTGTAGTTTTATATTTCCTTTCCTTGATTAATTAAATAATTTTTATTTATTTAATTATGTCACTAATTGCCCTTTCTACTATAATTAAATGCATTTTATTTATTTACCACTTTCAACTATAATTAAATAATTATTTAACTATTTAATTATTCATTAAGCCTTTTACGTCATTAAATAAAATAAATGTTATTTATTTAATTTCTTATTTAACTATCATTTTCTTCCCATTCTTAATTAAATTATTATTTAATTCAAAGCTCAACTTGTCATATGTCTTCTATAATTAAATTAAAAAATTATTATTTAATTCTTCACTTTCCCTCCTAAATTAAATAGTTTTTTAATTTTTTAGTTTTTTTCAACAACCTATTTTTAAGTGTCGTTCTCTTTATCCGTGTCATTCTTATCTCTTCATGTCTCATTTAATTTTCACCCTTGATTGAATTATCTCATAATTCAATCTTAACCATCCATCCTTAACTAAGTCTTATCCTTGCCCTAATTTGGCCCTAACCCTATTTCATACTACAACTTTCATTCTTGACCATTGATTGTCATGTCATATTGGATTTTAATCTTAGCCCTTCATTCAAAATTGAATTTTCTATAAAATAATTCTATCATTATCATTTCTACATCTTAGACACCTTAGACATCTTATATCTCTAGTTCATATGCAAGTACATTTTGCTAGTGTGAGACAACAATATTTAATATTTTGCTAGTCATTGTCATAGGCTTATTACTGCACACTCAAATCTAAGGGAAATTATCATATTAAGAAAAATGGAGAAGGGAAATGGAGGTGAATCAATGAAGGCATGAAGACTTTATGGTAACATTATTTTATATTTCATGTTTTTATGCTTATTTGTGCTCTATTGTTGGTTTAGGGTTAGTATTTATGTTGTTTTACATTAACCTAGAATTTTATCCTAGATTACAAGCCATATTTGGTAATCTTCTAATTTATCAAATATTTGATTAAGAACATCCAAGTTTCATTCTCTAGCGATTAATTTTCCTGGTAGGTCAACTACATAGTCTTCCATTATGTTTTTGAATAAGTCATGGAATATTATTGTCATTGTTCTTTGATAGGTTGCTCCAACATTCTTTAGACTAGAAGGCATTATGTTCCAACAATATGTACCCCAAGGACATGTGAAAGCAATATTGTGTTTATCTTTAGGTGCAATGTGGATCTAGTTATATCTTGAGAAACCATCCATTGGGGAAATAATTTCATATCCAACTATTAGGTTTATGATGATATCTATGTTAGATAATGGAAAATCATCTTTCAAATAAGATTTGTTCAAATATTTAAAATTAGTGCATATGCAAATGTCCTAAGTAATTTTAGAAATAGGTACAAGATTGGATACCCATTATGGATAGTAATAGATCAAATGAATCGAACATAACACAAGTTTTGAAGCTCAACTTTGACCATTGGTGTAATCTAAGGATGCATCTTATGAAGTTTCTATTTCATTGGTTTAGCATTTGGAAAAATTTTAAAGTGATGGACTACCAAAGAGGTATCTAGTCCAAGAATTTCTACATAAGACCAAGAAAAGTTGATGTTTCATCTTTTAATCAATGTTGTAAAATCCTTTTTCTCCTAAGGTGTAAATTATGTGGTAAATAATATGATCTTAAGATTCTTTATTATGTCAATGTTTATCTCTTGCGATTCTTCAACTAGTACTAGAGATCTATCTTGACACATATAAATAGTAGGAAGATCAAATCCTCCATCCTCAAGCACCTCAGAGAGGTTTTCAACTTTGGATACATCCTTCTATTTTTTACTTTTTCTTGATCTAATAGTTCCACATTGTGAACAAGATATTTTTAGAGCAGGAAAATAATCCTTATTGGACCAACATAGTTCAAGGAAGGTGGCATGAAACACATGAAAGGATTCTGCATCTGGATTTGGTTGGGTTCCACATGAGGTTGTGGAGGAGGTTCATCCCTTCTCCACCTTAGACTAATATTTTGGTGGTGCAACCCATCAATTCCCTTTATTTTATTTCATTCTGGCTATCAAGTTAGTGCCTTTGTATGTGTGGTTTGTGGCTTTGGATTGGATTTATCTCCTTCTACATGTGTGTTTAGTCCAGATGGGTTAAGATAATTATGGAGGGGGATATGGACCCCCTTGATGTCTTATCAAAAGGGCTTGAAGGGGTTAATGTAGAGTATCTGCAATCAAAATCAATTAGGGACATTTTTGTGGAGGAAAGCTGTTGTCTGCCACTGGGTGCTATATTTTTGGTGGAGGGTTTTGAAGATGTTTGAAGAGATGTGAAGTGGAGGACAAGGTAAAGACCCTTCGGCCTCCCCCAATTTTTTTTTCTTAATTCTGAATGTGGAATTAGACAACACAATTTTAGAAGAAGCTAATAGATTAAAAAAGTTTCATTTTTTGTTGTTGTGGAAACATCTAAGGTTCTAGCTAGAAAATACATGGATGAATGCCTATATAATGTTGGTAAAAAAATTAGGCTTTCACTACTCATATTGTAGAATGGTGCAATGGGGGTTATTTTTAATCTTTTTTAAAAGCCAAAAATCTCAAAAAAAAAGTAATAAGGAAGCAATTTTGGTATGTGGGTAAGGTGATATTATGTGCTTTATCAAGGAATCCCAAAGCCCTAAATGAAGAGGTACTAGCTCTATCAAGCCCCAAAGGGGTTGTGCTAAAAAATGTTCCACCTAGGGTTTGGGAATTCATTCCACTCATGTTGGAACCATATGGAAGCATTCTTAGGGTGGAAGATACTAAGGCTTCACTCCCCCATTCAGATGCATGAGTTTTGGTATCTCTCCTCTCGGGAATAACATTCCATAAATTCAAAAAATTAAACTTAATTCTAGAATAATTAGCTATGCCCTATAAATCCTAAGAGGGATCAATTCTTGTTATCTATGCCAAAGAGAAGGGCATGTAATAAGAAACTACTAACTAATATGAAAGAAAAAAAAAACTCTACCCCAACTAGGGGTTACCATTCCCAATTCTCTTTCGTTCCCCTAGTTTCAATACATTTTTTTATTTTAACAAGGTGATTCCATAAAGAAGAACCACTAGGCAGGTCGGATATACAGAGAAAACAACCAAGATTCTTGTTCTTCAAGTACTTGGCTTGGAAAATCTTCACCCAACCTTTAGAGCCTTCGAGGAGACTCCACCCAATTTTAGCAATTAGGGATTTATTTAGCAAGGTTATTCTCCTTATACCCAATCCACCCACCCTTTTAGGAGTGCACACTTTTTCCCAGCTGACCAAGGATAGTCTATTTTTTCTTTAGTTCTAGACCACAAAAATATTCTCTAAATTTGTTCTATCTTCTCTCTTATAAAGGAAAGAATTTTAAAGAGAGATAAGTAGTATATAGGAATATTCTCTAAGGAGGCTTTCAACATTTGGATCTTCCTAGCCAAGCTAAGAAGATTCCTCTTCCATCCAACCAACTTGTTTTGAACTCTCTCAATTAGCTGATTCCAATAATTATTTTCCAAATTCTTGGATATCAAAGGTAACCCAAGATAGGCATTAGGTAGGGCAGCTTCCTGACATCCCAATATTTTAACTACTTTGTCCTTGATTTGTTTGTCAGTATTAAAGAAGTATATCTTTATTTTTTCATAGTTGATAAACTAGCCAGAAACAACATCATAGTAATTAAGAACTTGTTTCCAAAGCCCTACTTCTCCTATTGAGGCTTCCCAAAACATGAGAGTATCATCAAAAAATTATTGGTGGGAGTTAGGCAAAAGAGATGAGGCAACTTTAACTCCTTTTAGAGCTTTAGAATGTACTAGTTTTTGAATGTTCCTTCGAAGGACCTCAACAATAATAATGAACAGGTAGGGTGATAGGGGATCACCTTGTTTGAGACCATGACCACAAGAGAAAAACATTGGGGAACACCATTAACCAAGACATAGCACATGGGGGAAGTAATACAAGCAGAGATCATCTTAAGGAATCTTCCCTCTATCCCAAACTTCCTTAGAACAACAAAGAGAAATGACCAAGAAACTCTATCATAGGCCTTGGATATATCTATTTTGAAGGCCATCCTAGGATTTTTGGAATGTTCCATTGAGTGGATAATTTCATGGGTGGAGATGACAACATCAAGGATATTTCTTCACTAGACAAACCCTTTCTGGTTTGGGGCAATCATTTTACTAAGCACTGGTTTGAGCCTTTACACCAAAATTTTAGAGAAGATTTTATAAACCGTATTGCATAGACTAATAGGTCTATAATCCTTCATTGAAGAGGCATCAATGTTTTTAGGAATAAGGGATATAAAGGTGGAATTCACTTGGTTAAGCAACCTACCCAATCGACCATTCCTCATCCTCTTTATCACTTGGTTGAGGGGGAAAGCCCAACAAATCTAGAGAGTTACTCAGATTTCCTACCTCCTTATGTGATAAGAAATGTAATTCCTCCAAAGACAAGTTGGTGTTGGAGTGCACAAAATATCCTTATTCAAAATCCTCACCCACTCTTGAAACTTGAAACCTTTTCCAGGGGCTCCCACCATTTATCCTTTTTAGGGAGAACCTCCTTTGGTTCTTCCCCACTATCCGACATC
The DNA here is from genome assembly GCA_007115665.2 of Sequoiadendron giganteum. NCBI lineage: Eukaryota > Viridiplantae > Streptophyta > Pinopsida > Cupressales > Cupressaceae > Sequoiadendron > Sequoiadendron giganteum. The sequence goes on from CM021106.1 coordinate 387,927,992, forward strand.
ACCATTTTCGGAAAGGCAAGGGTTGGAAAACTGGGAACAAGGGTAGAAACCTTAAGGTATAGACTACCTGAGTCATTAGAAATAGCAAGAATTTTAGCCTGAACTGCCTCCCAACCTGAGATTAGGTTTTCCATTTAAAGGGTGATGAAAACAACATGGGCAATAGGAATTATAGAAATTTGAGCAACTGAAGCAAGTTCATTAGTTGAGGTTTCTTCCACAATATTTTTCTCCTTTGCAGAGGTACCCTCAATAGGTTTATTCTCATAAGAGTCAATGAGGTGACCAAATTTCTTGCACAACTAGCAGAAGAGATTGGCATTTTCATATTCTAGAGGTTGGGTCCAGTTATTAGATTTTTATTTAAGGAGGATTGAAGAAGGTAATACCGAATTCACAACCACATTGGAACATATACGAGAATAAACCAGTCTAGATCTCTCTTGAGTTATCTTATCAATAGCCAATAGACTACCAAAGGAATTGGCTATACCTTTCAAAATACCCATCTCCCAGAACTCCAGAGGCAGTCTAAGAAGGAAAACCCAAGTTGGAGTCGAGGCACCCAAGTCAGGTGAGGGATCAAAACCTAGTTTCCATTTATAGAGGGAGATAATGTTCTTAAACCCAGAGTCAAATTCCTAGGGACCTCTAGTTAAAACCTTTAGCATACCTTCATAAACCACAAAGGAGAAAAGGAAAATACCTCTTGGAATGGCATTTATGGTAACACTACCTTTGAGATTCCAAGTGGAAGCAACCCATTGACGAACCAATTCAATATTTGGCCTATAATCCAAAAACTTACCAACCAACGCCAGTTTGAGATTGTCCATATCCTTCAACATCAAAACTTCAGGGATACCTACTTCCCAGCTAGTCACAAAGTAGGAAGCATATTCCAACACTCTTTTACCTGAAGTTGGCGAGTCAAAACCCACCAATTTATCCATACAATAAACTGGTTCTTCCACAGAGAAGAAAGAGTCAAGCCTAAAATTTGGAGATATGGGAAACTTCACAAAAATACCCCCAATCTTTTCCCTATAGGAAAGGACGAAGGTACGAGGTGGGGACATCTTATGGGGAATAGAAAGACTAGTCGCTACCACCACGAGCCCAATGCCAGACAAGAGGAAAACATTCTTGGAATGGGGAGCCTTCTCGGGCCCCCTTCCAACCATCCCATGAAATAGTCTAATCAAAGTTGGGGCCAAAAATTCAAAAAAATAGCTAGAGCGAGAAGGTTGCAGAGCAGAGCCAACCAGAAGGTTGTAGAGTAGACCTAGAGTACACAAAACTTGTTGAAGGGATAGACATTCCATCTTATATTTGTGAGACATATTCATCTAAATGTTTAAAAATAAATGGAACCTACAATTTGGAACTCTGAATATTTCCCCTACTTCTTCTTTGTTATAGAAGGTGCTTTGAGGAGCTACAAGTTTATAAGTTATGCCATCCACACAAGTCAATGAGTTCCTACTAAACACAAAAGATGCATCTTAGTGACCCACCTTATAGCTTCAAGTGGGTAGGTTTTCACATCACTTTTCTTGCCTCATAGGTCTTCTTGGAATGAAGTAACTCTTGTATGTAGTCTCCATAGAAGAAACCTCCCTTGTTTTCTCATTGCATCCTATGTAAATCTATTGAAATCAATGGACTTCATTGTAATGAGATTGATATGTAATTAACAAATACTAGAAGAAATTACATCGAAAGGAGGTGTAAATTCTTGCATCCATTGTGTTCTATGGAAAATTGGATGGGTGTTGAACTTGACATGTCTCAGGGTAAGCCAGGATTTTCTAAGGAAATAATTACTCATTTTGTTTGTTTGTTGATTCCAAAATGACTTTATAATCAACATAACTTGGAATTTTCCTCTAGATTGATCTTATCATGACATTGGTGCATAAACCTGGTAGTAACCTAACCATTTAGTAACTAAAGTCTGGAGATGGAAGGATATTAGGTTGAATCTCAATATTTATTATCATATAAAACTATACGTAGTTGATCTAAGAAAACACGCCTTAGACAACATTAAGGTCTAGGAACTAATAGAAAAATTAGTTATGTTCCAAACATAGATTATTCTAAATATCCAATATTATAAAGTGAAACAAAAAGAAAAGAAAAGAACTCAGGGAAAATAAAATGTAGATGTGGATTTATAATTTGACAAGCTTGAGTGGTGGGGTCTCTTCACAACCTACTTTTAATTCTTTTATTTAACACAATTACACACAAAAGTGTTGTTGGCTTCCTAAAACCGAATTGGGCAATTGGTCCAGTTTATATTAGAGCTCAAAAATTATGTTTCCATTGTATTACATAACTTTGAATGGATTGTAGGTGCATAGCTATAGAAGTATTCATATAGAGCCTGAAATCAATATTTGAGACCTAGACAATATCCACTTATCTATCTTAGGTATTAATTATAGAGTTAGAATAAATTCAAAGAAAAGTGAAAAGCCTAAATAAATTTAACACCTAGATAATAGAGCATAAATTCTAATCACATATGAAATTTTATCATTGGTGGGCTTATCTTTCAAGTTATCTCAAAATTGTACCATCACAAATTGTCACCCTTTATAATTTCACACTATGTTTAGCTCACTCTTTAAGTGCTTGGGCTTAATTATGCTTATAAATTACCCATTTTATTGTTATCTTCATAAAATCAAATCAATTTTAGGAATTAAATATAATTATTTATTTCACGAGCAACTTAAATTCAAAATAGGTCCAGTCAAGGGTGCCCTTGCCCTTGTCTGCCCTATTTTGGCCCAAAATTAAATATTTTATTATTGATATTAATATGTTTGTAAATATAGATTCATTTTTCAACCTTTCAAAATAATTATTATGAGAAATATTGAAATGCATATAAAAACAAGTATTTTTCACCATTTGAACACTTGGGAAAAAGAAAGCAATTTGAATATCAATTGAGCATCCTAAAAGGCAATTCAAGAGTAAAATAAATAGAATTTTTACAACACTTTCATTAGTCAAGATCATGTTAGAAATGCATCATCAAATCCATGTTCATGTTTTGCAAGGAATTTCATGTTTTATGTTTATCATTTTTATGAGCACTAAAATTTGTAGGACCTTCAATTAAATATCAAGTTCTCCTTGTATGTGATGTGATAAATGACCTGATCCATCAAGGAATGAAAAATTGAACGGTAAGTTGCAATGTTATGATTTATCATTTGTTTTTATTCGTTTTCCTCTACATGACCTAGGGTAAGCACTCTTTATCCAACATCATCATAGTCATTGCAGAGTTGGAAACACCAAAACGGGGTTTGACTTAGGTAAGCCTCTATATGGCACAAACCTTCCTCTCTTCTCTTTCTTGTAGGTTGTAGATCTTAAGTGTATTTGGAGAAGATTTAAAATCCCAAATCAAGATCAAGCATACAAGAAAATTCCTTCATCAAATTGGGGCAAGATCAGTTATTCGTTGACTGATGAAGTTCCAAAGCCGACTCTAGCAAAGAAGCACCTACAAACTATGATGCACCTATGCAAGTCGTAAAATATAGAAAGCCCTAATTTTTAGACAAGGGTCCCCTTTCCATTTTATAGCTAGTTTGAATCCAAATTTTGATGTTAGGTTCCTAATCTCCCGATCTTTGCTTTCCTATTCTTGTTTTTGTTCATCAGTTCTGTGTTTTTTGAATTAGTGACATTTTTTTGTAGTTGCATAGTTGCCCTATTTAGAAATCATAAATCACACACAAATCGCAAATTACACCATTTCATCCCTCTCACACCCAAAAGGGGACCAAAACCTTGATCAACCATGTTGGCTCTTCCTTGAGGATTGTAGCCAAGTGGCCAATTTTGATCATTTTTGTGTCCCCCAAATGATAAAGGTGAAAAGTGTGATTTAGGTTAGCCTTAGCTCTAGATCCCTTTTCCATCGATTTAATTTTGGTGAACATGATGTCTCTTATAGTTACAAAATTTTGATTTACATGTCTATTATTCTTAATTTTCAGTAAATGATAGATTATTTGAAAGTGTCATTATTTAAAGAGCATTCATGTCATGTTAAAATAATTAAAAAAATTAAAGCTTTGCATCTCATTATTCCTTTCATAAATTTAAAAAGTCATATCTTTGCAGTATTTTAGAGATAGATCCAGTTAGTTGTCATATATTGCATTCAAAAAATTATCATTTATCAAGTGATTTGAACTTATTTCAATTATTTAATTTCTTTAAAATATAAAAATTCATGCATGCATGTTCTAATTATAAATAATTTTCGGCACCTTGAATATTTTTGAGTTTTGTTCAGTCTTGAACCTAGACTATCACAATTTGAGATATGTAGAGATTGTTTTACCTATTCAAAAACTTTAATTTCAAAACCCTAGATTTTTGGACTAGGGGGCCCTCACCCTTGTCCTAAAATTTTGTCTAGATTATAGTGTCAATACCATCTTTGTGATTTTTGTTTGGATCTTCTCCGTATATCTGTGAACTGATCTATAACAACTATATTCTATCACTTTGAATCATTATTCATATAGAATTAAGTATTCTTGTCTATTGTAAATAATTCTAAATATGAAGTATTTCATTTTGAAAAATCACTTTCTTTTCAAAATGTCTGGTTGTTTTAGAAAAGTAATCTCTTCTCTAAAAGCCTTGGTTGATGTTTCATTTTGTTCCTTTGGTAACACTCCTCCAACAATCAATGAAGCTTAGTTTGTTCCTCTCCCAATATCTCTCTTCCTAGAGAAGATATCTTGGAGCAAGAGGATGTGATCATTGATAGCTTCCTTCATACTAATTTACCTATTGGTCATTCACCAAACATTCCTCTTCAAAACATGACAAGTATACATGAAGAATCCATATACCAATCTCATCCAAACCATAATCCACCTCACACAACTTACATTCCTCATCTTCACCAAGAGCTTGTAAAACCTATCATACAATCACTCGATATGCTTTCTTCTTCTCACAAGTTGAGTTCCTTAAGCTTCATTCCCCGACAATTGCTTGTAAGTGATTCCCCTCAACATCATATGCAATCATGTAACCAACATCTATTTAAATGAGTTGATCCTCCTTACCATACCAATAATAATACCTCTTCTTCCCAAAATATTAATCCACCTCATTTGAACAAAAATAATAACATGCCTTTTGATTTGGAGACACACTATGACCATGGTTTCAAAATCCTTTCCAAACAAGGCTTTAATAAAAATAATTTAGAACATAATTATCCAAAAAAGGAATAAGTTATCAACAACCTCTTCTCCACCCTTGTGTGATACATTTAGTCTAGCCTACACCTTGCCATCAAACTATCATTTGCATGAAGTAGGATTACCTCTTGCTCCACACCCTTTATCTAAGATAGAACACACATTATAGAAATTTCTAGAGGTTGGCATGATCACCCTTCCACCTCCATGTGAAAGAAAATCTACCAAAAAAATTTCAACATAATTTATATTTTTGTGCATATCATCAAATGTTTGGGCATTCTACTAATGAGTGTCATGCTTTAAAGAGAGAAATACAATTTTTTTTCAAGAAAATGGCATAATTGAAGTATCACCAGACATGGAGATTTACCATTATATTATTTAGTTATTATTGTGTTTCTCCTCACTATGTGGCATTTGTAGCTCCATATGTTTGCTCATTTCCATTCATGGTGGTACAATCTTATGTGCAACCATACTTCATCAATGGGGGCAACACGATAGTCTCTACCATGATTGTCCTTGCTCATTAATTTGGGGGGTAAGAATAATTAATCTTAGGAGGTGTGTATTATTCTTGAGGATCCCCTCTTCCCCTGTTATTTTCCTTAAAATATCAACATATAAAGTATGCTAACATTTTAAGGGGGGGCATATCACCCTATTCATTTCCATGCATCAACCTCTAGTGAAGATTGAACTTATTCATGTGCCCATTTGTTGGTGGTATTATGCATAATACCCCCTAAGGTGTGGCTTTCATCTCATTCATGTGCCCCTTTGGTGGTGATATTGTGCATAATACCTCCCAAGGTGGGGCTTTTAATTTAAATATTCATGTGCCCCTTTGATGGTCATATTGTGCATAATACCCCCTAAGGTGTGACTTTTAATTCACTCATGTGCCCCTTTGGTATTGTGCATAATACCCCCTAAGGTGTGTCTTTTAATTTGTTCATGTGCTCCCTTTGTGGTGGTGTTATTTATAACACTCCCCGAGGTAGGGTTACTAAGTTCATCCCCTATGACATTAAACATTTATGCACCCCCTTGCAATGTGATTATCGAATTTTTCGGCCTCCATGATGTTAAATCATCCCTTGTGACGTTAGAAATTTATGCACCCCTTGAGGTGTGACTACCAAATTCATCCCCCATGACATTAAACATTTATGTGCTCCCTGAGGCGTGATTGCCAAAAAATCCATAGACCTAGCATAATAGAGCTTGTTGGCTTGTGAACTTGAGAATTTTTACATGGACACCTAGCATAACACAACTTGCTAGCCAATAGATCCATGCGTCTCATGAGTAAACTAGCATAACATAACTTTCTAGCCTTGTGAGACCCATCATTTTACATGGAAACCTAGCATAACATAGCTTGATAGCTAGTAGATCTATGCAATTCATCATTTTAATAGTTTATCTAAGTGTATGTGGTGCATTTGATGGATGATATTTGGTATGGAGATAAAATTTCATATCAAGGTCTCCTCACCTTACTGACTTGAATCCTTTTAGTGTACTAACCTTGCTTTTTGTGTCTTATTTTATGCATATCGTGTTTTAATTCATGTTTGCATTCTTGCTTATATTATGTTTGTCATGATGTGTTTGCCTTGTGTCTTTTATGTGTTTGATTAATGTATTCCTTTTATGCCTTGTGTACGCTTTGTGTATTCCCTATTTGTGTTATGCTTGCTTTATGTCTTTATTATGCATGATATATTTTTTTTGTATTATATTTTATTTATGTGTGTGTTCTTATGTCTTGTTGTTGTTTAGTAGGCTCTTGATCTTGGGGGCTAGCATATCCCCTAGATTTAATGTCATCTTCTTCAGTGTTTTGATGAAATAACCCTTCTTAGATTTTCCTTACTTTAGTGTGAGTATGAGCGTAAGTTCATAATCTCATTGAATTGGGGGCTAAATATAGCATTGTAAATTGTCACCCTTGAAAATTTCACACTATGTTTGGCCCCCTCTTAAGTGCTTGGGCATAATTATGCTTATAAGTTACTTGTTTTATTGTCATCTTCAAAAAATCAAATCAATTTTGGAAATTAAATTAAATTATTTGTTTCAAGAGCAACTTTAATTCAAAATAGGTCTAGTCAAGGCCACCCTCGCCCTTGTCTGCCCTATTTTGGCCTAAAATTAAATATTTTATTGTTGGCATTAATATGTTTGCAAATTTAAATTCATTTATCGATCTTTCAAAAGAATTATTGTGGGAAATATTGAAATGCATATATATATATATATATATATATCTTTTTCACCATTTGAACACCTAGGCAAAAGAAAACAATTTGAATTTTAATTGAGCTTCTTAAAAGGCAATTCAAGAGAAGAATATGTAGTATTTTTACAACACTTTCACTGGTCAAGAGTATGCTAGCAATGCATCCTCAAATCCATGTTCATGTTTAGCAAGGTATTTCATGTTTTATGTCTATCATTGTTATGATCACTAACATTTACAAGATCTTCAATCAACTATCAAGTTCTCCTTGTATGAGATGCGATAGATAACCTCAATCCATCAAGGAATGAAAATGTGAATGGTAAGTTGCAATAATGTGATTTATTATTTATTTTTATCCATTTACCTCTTCACAACCTAGGGCAAGCACTCTTTATCCAACATCATCATAGCCATTGTGGAGGTTTGTTAGCTAGTTTTCTTCCTGGGTACACTATCTTAGCTATGCAGGGACATGGCCTTCTCTGATAGGTTTGGCTTCCTCAACAGGGTCAATTTCATATACGATTCAAATTTATCCTCCTTTAATTTTTCCATTGAAATGTGTTTGTGGTGTGGTCACACAAACACATACTCTGCATTTCTTGTCACATCCACTATTGACAATTATTCATATTTTGAGGTTTTATACAATCATCACTATTTTCAACTTAGCCTCGGTAAGTCTTGTCCCATGTCACATGTACCAATCATGTTGGCTTGATTGGGCACTACAACACCTACACCTTCACAATGCTATACATCCTACAAATGATCATTGTATAAATATACACACTTTGGTAGGTCTTGTGTACCGGTTTGATCATAAGCTTTTAAAGCTCATTATGTCTAGTAAAAGAATAAGATAATATAGTTTATGCCCAAATTTGCATCAAATAAAAAAAATTGGTATTCTAACATATGCTTCCTTAAACAAGAGTTTAGGTTACTTTTTTGTAGACAAGATAATCATTTAAGGGCTCACATGAGCAATTTCCCCTCTCCTTTGATTTTCTATGTGGGTAGTACTATTTTAAAATCAAGTTTTGTTTAATTATGACATATCAAAATTTCCCTATGTGACATCATTTCTCTTACATAATATTTTTATTTGTTTTGGGGTGATTGTTTGTATCTTGTTGATCTATATCTATTTAGTTGAGAAACATTTCACGATGGTTGTCAATTTCTTTTGGCTAAGATTTTCAATAATTCTTGGTCCTCAAGTATGTAGAATTGCACTCTCTAGCATATTAACTTACATATGTTTTTCTATTGACGTAACCATTGCACCTCCTTTTGGTGCAAGTGCTAGTTTAAATATATGCATATAAGATATCTAGACTAATAGACAAGTGTGTTTCAAATGTTTATAGAAAAAATAACATTATCATCATCAATCTCATCATCCTTCACAAGAATATTAAATAAATTATGGTGAAAAAATATTCTCACTATCACAAATCTCATTATCCATGAGAGAAAAATATAAAATTATTTAAAAAATTCAATTAATATAATTTTTAAATGTCTCCAAATAACTTCCAAAGAACAATCATTGCACCAATATCAGGTTCCCATTTATATTTAATAATAATTGCAAGGATCGCCCGTGACCTTCCAAATCAAAAATAATATAGATTATGAAGGGACCCACTGGCCGCCAGAGCAATTACATCATTGTACACACAATAAGGCACACCTAGTTAGTTATGCAACATTTTCATTCACATGATAACACACTCCCAACAGTTCCAGGCATGACACATGCAGTTGTGTGATCCTTCTATCATATGCTTTCCCTGGAATCCATCCTTTCCATCAACATCTGCCCCCATTGATGTAATCTCAAACTATTTTCAATAGCCAAAACTATGGGCAGGTCAAGAAACAGCCACCTTGGCTTCATATCACCTTTTCGACTGCTTCCTCTCTTATCTGTCTGTTTCAATTCTTTATGTCCTACCAAGCAAATCCATACCTTGACAGTCGAAAGTTTTGGCTCAGTTTTCAGAGGACAGTGTGTATTGACCAATACACCAACAAGACAAATAGTTAGTTACTTTGAAAAAGGTGCAGAAATTGTTGTGGATCAAATGGGTTTCGGGGATTATAGAACTATTCAGGAAGCTGTAGAATCTGTGCCTGATAATAACATGGAAAGGATTGTCATACAGATAAATGCAGGCGTATACTTGTGAGTCTCTGTTTGAATGTATTATGTTGTCTACTGTGTTTGTTAATTTATTGATCTTGGAATCCAGGATTTCTTATAGAAATAGGCTATGGCTGTTATCTTGTGTTTTAGTTAATAGTTGCTGGAATTGAGTGTTTGATTTATGGGTGGGTGCAGAGAAAAAATCCATGTATGGAGGAGGAAATCTAATATCACATTTCAAGGCCAAGGTGGTGATGTTACACATATTTGCTGGAATGACACTGCTGCCACTTCTGGTAGTACAAGATCTAGTGCTTCTGTTACAGTTGATGCACCAGACTTCATTGCCAATGACATCAGCTTTAATGTAAGCTACAGAGAATTTGCAGCATTGAATTTCAGCTGTTTTTTGTTTTGAATATCTTTTATGTTGATGAAAAGATTCTCGGAACATTGTCAACTTATAAAATAAACTCAAAAATGATTCAATCATAAAATATTGTCAACAATGTAAATATCTCATCCTAATGATAGGATCATAGAATATGATCCCAATGAAGAAAAAAAATTACATAATAAAAAATTCCATATTTTTAAAAAAAACGATTGTTAATACCATAGGATGACTTTATCAGGTCTCAGATAAACTATCTTTTTTAGGTCTGTCTAAAAATCCACCGCAAACAACCGTCTGTATAATCTCTTCCCTTAAAAAAAAGGAAGGAAGAGGAATGCAGTCAACTTGGTGCACAATTCTAAGTTTCTTGACTCAATAGTTCTCACCTCAAAATCATCTGAGACAACAATCTGAATATCAAATTCAATAGGGAAAAGAAAAACCCAAATCAAGATGGGTATCAAAACTAGATCCTTGTCCATAGCATGCAGAGTCATTAAAGAAATAAAGGAATTCGTAACCTGTTCTAACCACATACAATGGGATTTTGATCTAACTGAACAGGAAAAATAGAGAACCATCAACATCACTGTTAGCTAGGTAAGGGAGAGGAACAAAAGGAGGTTATTGCATCAGACAATGACATGAGGAAGGCTCGCTGAGAATAGAACAGAAAACCCAGTTTTTGGTCATCAATAGACTGCCAACAGAATCTCATGAAATTGCTCAGCCAGAATCTCAATCAAATACGGAAAGAGGATCAAGATGACGGTAAATCGATTATATGTTCCTCCCAAGCTTCTACTAAAGTTCAAACAAACCTCCAAAATTTCCTGAAGTCTGCCACCAAATGCATCAATCTGGTCTTCGTCCCTGTAACTGCCATGGTTTCATTTTCACATGAGACCTAGATCAGAAAATCTCCTCAAATCCCCTTGATCAACCCACAAAATAAAATACAAACCTGTTGCAAAGCAGCGACTTCTTTGAAGATTGCTAACAATGTTTAGATAGGGTATGTTTCTCTCGAAGTGCTCAGAGATGAATCTTTTGGGTTTTTAATATCCTGCAATAATACCGCTGTATAAATTGAATGGGAACGTGGGGAAAAGATATTAAAGATGACCAATATGATATTATGATAGTGACCCATTTCTTCTTTATGACCCAAATACTGCTATAGGCTGCATTTAATGTGGGCATCAAGTAAGTGCGGGGTTGTGTTTAAGCCCCAGCTTTTACTATTCGGTATTCACTAAACCAGTATCTGTCTTTCCAGAAACATCTACATTCTCTATTTCTTTCCTCCAAGTTTCAAATAAATTTAACCAAATGTGCATCAGATTTCGAAAAAAACAACTAAGTCTTGTTTGTTTCTACAGAATTTCGCATACCCCACAAATGGAACCCCGGGATCTCAGGCAGTGGCAATCAGAGTATCAGGAGACAGGGCTGCTTTCTACAACTGCAGTTTCTATGGGGCTCAAGACACCCTATTTGACGACAAGGGCAGGCACTATTTTCACAATTGTTACATTGAGGGAACAACTGACTTCATTTTCGGACATGGGCTATCCTTCTACCAGGTTATAATAACAAATCATTATTAATATCCATTAAAAATTTTAAGCTATAGTTGGTAACTTGGTATGAGTTTCCACAGTTAATGAAGTTATAATATTTAGTTTTTGGATTCAATTGTGTATATTTTTTTTGTCGATGTTTCGGTTTGTCTATTATCATTTCTTGTTTTTCCTGATGATGGATCACTAAATGTGATCTGAAACGTTGACCAAAAAAACATACACTATTGAATCCAAAAACTAAATATTGTAATTTTAAACTACCCAAATAACCAATTTTTGACTTTTGTTTTCTTTCAGGAATGTGAACTCCATTCTATTGCAGAAGTTGATCCATTGCGTATTACTGGATGCATCACAGCACAGAACAGGCAAACATATCCAGAGCGAACAGGATTTTCTTTTGTCAATTGTTCCATCACAGGCACAGGTCAGATATACTTGGGCAGAGCATGGGGGAATTACTCTACAGTAGTTTTTGGCTACACAGAAATGACAGATATAGTAGCTCCACAAGGATGGTCAGATTGGGGTGATCCTTCCAAAGATCAGTAATGCTCTGAATTCAATTCTTTCTATTATGAACATTATGTCAAGACTGTTTTATATTTTTATTTTTTCTTCACTGTTTTTAAGATGCAGAGTTGTGATTGTGTGTATCAGGTCTATATACTATGGAGAATATAAATGCACAGGTTCAGGAGCTGATAGATCTAAGAGAGTTGATTGGTCTCGTCAGCTGACAGATGATGAGGCTGCTCTCTTTTTGAATATCTCTTTCATTGATGGTGATCAATGGTTGGATTTACCAAAATCTAATGTTAAACAGTTTGGAAAAAATAGTAAATGATCAAAATTCAAAATTTTCAGATATCATAAAGCCAATAGATTTTGTTATCTAATGGCTTAAAAGTTATATAATATCCTTCAACCAAATAGCAGATTGAGCTTTCACAATAGCACAGAGGGAAGAAAGGGGAAGGTTTTATAGTTTTGGGAACAATCTCAAGGCTTATTTAAATCTGTCTCTTTCTTTATAGATTAGCAAAAATTAGAGCTTATATTTCACGACCGCGGAATGACAAAGAAGGAAAGGTGAGCCTAAAAGTAATTGTGAGGAAGGGATCCAAAAGTGAGCATGGATTATAGATGAGATAGGATGTTTTCATATCAGTATCAATTTTTATATAAAAATATTTTTTGTAAAATTTGTATATTTATGTTATTTTTTATTTAGTTTTATCTTTATTGTTAAAGAATCTTTTAAAACATTTACATACTCATATATGGTGTAGTCTTATATAAAGTTGGTCTCCTTTTCTTATGTGAGGCTTATTAATGTATGTGCCTTGTTTTTTATTTGATTCTAAATTTTTATATTTTGTATTGAGTGTTTGGAGAATTTTTTAGGTCCACTAATGTATATGCCTTGCTTTTTATTTGATTCTAGATTTTATATTTTGTATTGAGTGTTTGGAGGATTTTTAGGTTACTTTTTGTAGACAAGATAATTATTTAAGGGCTCACATGAGCAATTTCCCCTCTCCTTTCTATTGTCTACGTGGATAGTACTATTTCAAAGTCAAGTTTTGTTTAATTATGGCATATCAAAATTTTCCTACGTTACATCATTTCTCTTACATAATATTTTTATTTGTTTTGGGGTGATTGTTTGTATCTTGTTGATATATCTATTTAGTTGAGAAACATTTCACGAGGGTTGTCAATTTCTTTCAGATAAGATATTCAATAATTTTTGGTCCTCAAGTATTTAGAATTGTACTCTCTAGCAAATTAACTTACATATGTTTTTCTATTGACGTAACCATTGCACCTTCTTTTGGTGCAAGTGCTAGTTTACACATATCTATATAAAATATCTAGACTATTAGACAAATGTGTTTCAAATGTTTATAGAAAAAATAACATTACCATCATCAATCTCATCATCCTTCGCAAGAATATTAAATTAATCATGGTGAAAACATATTCTCACTATCACAAATCTCATTATCCATGAGAGAAAAATATAAAATTAGGTTTTCAATTTTTATAAAATTTAATTAATATAATTTTTAAATGTCTCCAAATAACTTCCAAAGAACAATCATTGCAACAATATCAGTTCCCATTTATATTTAATAATAATTGTAAGGATCTCTCGGGAGCCAACTAACTCCTAGACAAAAGTGACCTATGTGCATACAAAAATGCATGAAAACATACATAACGACATACATGGTAACATACATAACATGACGAGACGACGTAGTGCTGGGCCCACTGGACGGGCACTGAAAAGTGATGAAACCGTAGACGACACCAAACGTCTAGGAAAAGGTAGGTAGGAGTTAACGATGTCGTCAGGAGGGTTTTCCCACCTCTTGTCGGCCGAAAAAGGCAGGCGCCTTAGCTTGCTTGTGAAGTCTCGCTTTCATCCACATTTTTTTTTGGCATGGGAAAACTAGCGAATGACGTGGGCCTTTTTGTTTCCAATTTGCTTGTTGAAAGCTAAAGGTTTGAGTGCACGTGGAGGAGTTGGACGAGAAAACCAACCAAATCCAGGTGCTATTTGGTAGTCTGCATGTTGTAAGCTGAATTTTGGAGTCCATGTGGAGGAGTTGGAGGAAAAAAATGACCAAATCGAGGTGAGGGGTGCTAACCAATTCAGTTGCAGGCAGAGGGTTTTACAACACCTTATAATTTATAATTTGGGAAACACAATGTGTGGGATTTCAGTTATTTGAATCTCCTTGTTTAAATGTATGAATGTCTTGAAAATCACACATTCCATTGTTGTGTTTAAATTTTGCATGATTAAAAGAAAAAAGTGCACAAAATAATTGTAATTTGGAAACCACAATGTTGGGTTTTGATGAGTGCTCAGGAATATTGTTTTATTACTCTTTTTATAAACTTAAAATAATTTATTATAATATTAATTAACTACTATGGTGGTAGATAGTATGTTTAACATTTGCTTGTTTTATATTATATATGACTAATTGAAGGAAATATTAGATATGATGTTTTACATTAAATGTGCCTTTTTTAGTCAGTGTTAATAATGTTATTGTTATGCAAATCGAAACATCTGTTATCATAAATTATGCAATATATCTCTGAGGATTTCATGTAGAAACTTTAATGTTGACTATCGAGCTATATCTATTAGAATCTTCGTTTAACATGATTGCTATAATCATGCTCCTGAAGGCTCCCGAAAGATCCTGAACTGCTATAATTCCAGATTGGCTCTTTCTACCGATTTTGGAACTACTGCTACAGTTGGAATAATGCAAGATTCTCTAGATAGTTTTCAAATAGAGTTTCATTTGTCTTTGCACTCTGTAATTGTTGGTTAGTGCCAGTAGTTTGAATTCAAATAAGGGATGTTCTTATAAATATCCGTCTTTAGGTTTGTTTTTAGTTAGTCAATATTTTTGCTGGAAGATTGTAACTTTGTAGTACTTAGTACTTTTGTTCTACTCACCAATTTTGGCCAATTTGAATGAAAATAGAAAGTTGATCTAAATTACTGTGTGGTGATCCACCCGGAGGAAGAGCAGGGCCTGCTCAACCAAAGGAGGTGATCTTATGTCATTGTCATTTGGTTCAGTTAATTCTGTTTTAGTATAATTTGTTTGAAGTTAGTAATTTAATTCATGTTCATCACTGTCCAACAATAGTATTTAATACTTAACTTAATTCATTATAGTTTAAATTAGTTAAGTCACTTCGCTATAAAACATAATTAGATTAATAATTGCAAATCTCATTAAGTATTTATCAGCAAATGCACGTGGTTGTAGAAGGTTTGATAATCATGATTAACACAAAGATAGTGTTGAAGCTAAGTTGGAATGTGTTCTTGGGATTAGTGTTATTATTTTCTAGAACTAGTGTTTGAATTTTTGCAACATAATTAGCTTCACTGCTTTCCTAGAATCAAGTTTATTATCTACAAATGTAAATAGATTTATTTTTCAGCAACTTTAATTTATGTGTTTAGACTCAACATTAGTTTAACTTACTTTATAGGATTCTCAATGAACAAATTCCAGTCGAGTTAGGTAACATCTAAGCTTAGTCAATAAGGATTAGAATCAGTTTAAATAGGCATTAGTTAACCAATAAATAGTTCCATCATTAGAAATTAAGTCACCATGTTCCGAAGCACTCCTGAGAGCTCCTGAAGGAGATTGACCAAAATCATGGTCGTTGTTTACAATGTAAAACCCCAATTTGTGGAATCCCCTTATCGTATATTGCTCTGAGACACACCTAATTCAATAAATAAAAGAATTAAATGATGTGAGTTGTGACATCAACGACCTCAATCATCATTTTTGGCACTGTTTCCGAGGAACATTAAAGATCTAGCTTTTAGAGTTGAAGATTTAGTGTTGATAAGGGAGATATTAGTTTGTGGATGAGATGAGCTAGGGATCACCTAGGTAGGTTTCTTCCGCACAACATTGATTTTGATCAAGAAGAACAAATTTTACAACATCAGATCGAAAATCAAGTAGAAAATCCAAAGCAAAATTAGGAAGAAAGAATGGGAGACCAAGAAAATCATGATCCCATTCCAAACATGACCTTTCCATACCCCATTAATCTGAACAAAGGTCATGATGAGCCCCCTATGAAAAACATTTCACCTCCAGTTTTACCAAATTTTAGGGGAAAAACCTCTGAAGATCCTAATCAATTCCTTTTCGAATTTAAAGTTCTATGCCAAACTTATGATTATACCATTGACAATTAGAAGCTGAAGTTATTTCCTTCTAATTTGAAAGAGTCAGTCTTACAATGGTTCATGGGTTTAGGTGTAGATTCAATTTCAACTTGTCCAGAAATGGAAACACAATTCTTGGATAAATACTAGGATTACTGTCGAGTGAGGGATAGAAAAGAGGAATTGTTTCGGATGAGGAAAATGGAGGATGAAAGTTTAGAGGATTATGTAGACATATTTCAATTTTTCCACAAGAGATGTGGTAATGTGTTACACAATGAAATCAATAAGATAATTTTCTTAAAAGGAATTGATGATGATTCCAGAGAATCCTTAAACCTTATGGGAAAAGGGATATTAAAAAACTTTCTTTGGAAGATATAGTTGAAATATGTAAGAACTACTCTAGGATTAGACTAGGATCTAGAGGTTCCAGGAGAAACAAAGCCCTTACCACTGATGTATCTCAAGTGATGGAAGAGATTTCCAACCCGAAGATCGACTTGCTCTTTCATCTTAATATGTAGGGAGACAAAAATACCATTGAACCTTTATCTATTTATTGTTCCAAGTGTAGAGGAAATTTTTTTTTGAGGGACTGCCCATTGAACCAAGTTGATGTTTGTGAGATCTGTGAAAAGTGACATGCTACAAGTTCTTGCAGTCTTTTTTCTGAAATTAAGAATCATTTGAAGAAACCACCTGTTGTGGAAGAGGAACTTAATTATGTTGGACAAAGATCTCAGAACACTGGGTATGATCCTAACCAGGGATAGTATGGCCCTAGACCAAACTGGAACCAAAGCCAGTGGCAGAATCCAAATCAATGGAATCCTCCCTTTCAATCACAACCCCACCTTCATACTGGGGTCAACCTGAGTGGATGAATCCTCAGTGGCAACCAAATCAGCCTCAATGGCAACAAAATCAATCTTAGTATCAACCATGGAAAAATCAAGGACCTAGACATCCTTGGGGACAATCACCATAATTAACACAGGGTGCTACTTTTGTTAATGAGCAGGTAAACCAGCCTCAAATGCCAACTCAACCTTTGCCAAGTCTAAAAAATAATCATTCAGATGCAAACCCCCCTACCTTGAATGTCATTGACGCTAATGATATACAGTTAAGAAGCCAAAATGTGCCTTCTATACCAATCACTAAGGATCAAGAGAAAAAGGGAAGTGAAAAGGAGAACTTAAATGAAAAACAAAACTTTGAAAATGAGCAGGAAGTTAATCAGGCAGCCTACCCTGAGTGTCTGAAGATAGAACAAACTGCTCCCGATAGCTCCCAACCTAATTATATTAATGTAGTTGATTCTCAACTTCTTAGGGAATTGAAAAAGATTAACATTGAAATACCTCTATTATAGGCTATTAACGACATTCCTCAAATCAATCAGTTAGTTAAGTCCCTTTTGTATGAGAACCCTAGGTAGGAAGAATAAATTACCTCCTACCATTCAAATAGGGACTAAACTCACTGATGTTCTATTTGGAAGGCTCCTTGCCCAGAAATATAATGATCCTGAGAGCCTTGTAATCACCTTGAGTATAGGACGGGTTGAGATACCTAATGTACTAATTGATCTAGGGGAAGTTATTAATGTAATCACCTTAGACACCATTGAGATGTTAGGTATGAAAAAATTCAACCCACAACAACTATTTTACAGTTGGTAGATCAGTCTACTACTAAACCTAAGGGTATTATCGAGGATGTCATGGTCACCATTGACACATGGGACTATCCAATTGAATTTCTAGTCCTTAAAGCTAAAAGAAAGATTCTAGATATCCAATCATCTTAGGTAGACCATGGTTGGCCACAACAATGAAATTGATAGACTGTAGATCAGGTAGCATGATCATTTCCAATGGACAAAAGCAAAAAGAATTGTCATTATATCCTCCTACTCAACCATCAATTGAATCTAATACTCAATCTTGGGTTGATGACGATATGCAGTCTAAGGGGGATGGTGTTGTGGAATTAGCAATGATGACCTTAATGGAACATGTTGAAGAATGTGAGGAACACAATATTAGTCTTAGAAAGGTAGAACAAGCTAAACTGAAGGAGGATTGTCATGAAATCTTGCATCAGCAAGGCTCACATCCCTGTCCTTTGAATACACTTGTAGGAGACCCACTTGATATAATGAATGAAACCAAGGAAATCAATGTAGCAGGGGATAAACCTCTCTTTATTCGTTCATCTTTGTCCTCTTCATAGGAAGAAAATTTGAAGAAAAATTTAGAGGATCATATTGAAGCCTTTGCATGGGAATACAAGGATATGAAAGGAATCCATCCTTCCATTTTCACACACCATATTTATACAGAGGATATCAAACCAGTGAGGCAGGGGCAGAGGAGGATTAATCCAGTTTTGAGAGACCTTGTCAAGCAAGAGATTGAGAAATTGCTGAAAGTAGGATTCATCTATCCAATATCAGATAGTTAATGGGTTTCCCCATTGGTTATTGTCCCAAAGAAGAATGGTAAGTGGCATGTGTGTGTTGATTATAGAGAGTTAAATAAAGCCACCAAAAAGGATCACTTTCCTTTACCATTCATTGATCAGGTACTAGACAATCTTGCTGGCAGTACTTATTTCTCCTTCTTGGATGGTTTTAGTGGTTATAAACAGATACAAGTGGCTCTTGAGGACCAAGATAAAAATAATTTCACTTGTCCTTGGGGTACATATTCCTATATAGTTTTACCATTCGGGCTATGTAATGCACCAGCTACCTTTCAAAGAGTTGTGTTAGCTATTTTTGCTGATCTAACAACCTCATGTGTGGAAGTGTATATGGATGATTTCACAGTCCATGCACAAAAATTTGAGGAGGCTCTTGAAAGATTGAATAAAGTTTTACAAAGGTGTAAAGACCATAGGTTATCCTTAAACCATGAGAAATTCTCTTTGATGATGACAAAAGGGATTGTACTTGGACATCATGTCTCAAGACAAGGGATTAAGGTGGATCCTAAGAAAGTGGAATTCATACAAAGGATTGAAGTCCCAATAAGTCAAACAAGAGTTCATATTTTTCTTGGACATGTTGGGTATTATAGAAGATTCATAGAGGGATTTAGTAGAATTGTTGAACCCCTATTTACATTACTCAAGAAAGATATAGAATTCTTATAGACAAATGAATGCCAACAATCCTTTGACAAACTTAAACAAGCTTTAACCACTTCCCCAATCATAAAGGGACCTATGTGGGGAGTACCATTTCATATCCATTCTGATGCTTCTAATTTTGCAATCGGTGCAGTGCTAGGACAAAAAGATGATAATGATGCAATGCATGCAATCTATTATATTAGTAAAAACTTAAATTCTGCAGAAAGAAACTATACAACCACTGAGAAAGAATTATTAGTTGTGATTTATGCAATTAACAAGTTTAGGCATTATATTATAGGTTACAAGATATTCATCCATATAGACCATGCTACAATAAGATATCTCATGAACAAGGTTGTTGTGGGTGGATAGATCATAAGATGGTTGATATTGTTGCAGGAATTTGATGTAGCTATAATAGACAAACCTAGTAAGGACAATGTTGTTGCTGATTTCTTGTCAAGGATTGTTTTACAGTATAATCAGGAACTAGTTGATGATGATTTACCAGATGAACATTTATTTGCATCATCAATACATCCACCATGGTTCGCTGACATTTCTAATTACCTCGTAATAGGGAAGTGTCCCGGTCATTTCAATTTTAAACGGAAGAAAAGGTTAATTCGTGAAAGTTACAGGTTTCAGTGGATTAATGGTCTATTATTTAAAATGTATCCTAACCATGTTCTCCGTAGGTGTGTTGCTAAGATTTATGTATATGATGTAGTACATGCATGCCATCATGAGCTAGAAGGAGGACACTACTCCGTGATTATTACCGTTCATAAGCTCTTAGGTGTTGGTTATTGTTGGCCGAATATGACAAAGGACATTTCATTCTTTGTGAAACATTGTGATGAGTGCTAGCGCATGGGTAGATCTACACTAACAACGGAGATGCCACTGCAACCTCAAATAGCTCTTGAACCATTTGAAAAGTGGTGCATTGACTTTGTGGGACCTATTGACCCACCTTCCAAGGGACAATACTACATTCTAGTTTGTACATACTATATTACAAAGTGGGCAGAAGTAAAGGTGCTACCATCAACAAGAGAAGACAAGGTGGTCGATTTTCTATACAAACATATCCTTCAGAGGTTCTGTGCACCAAGGGAAGTAGTTTATGATCAATGACCATAGTTCATGTCTTCAATGATGACATCTTTCATGCAAAAAAAATAGATGACACACAAGAAATCTACTCCATATCATCCACAGGTGAATGGGAAAGTGGAAGTCACCAACTGAGAGTTGGAAAATATCCTTACAAATATTGTGTCATTAAGAAAAATAGATTGGACAGATAGATTGGATGAAGCAATTTGGGCGTATAATACTACCTAGAATACTACCACTGGGTTTCCCCATATGAACTAGTGTATGAGAAGACTCTAGTTATGCCGATTGAGTTTGAATTATAAACACTAAGGACAACATTGGATATCGGCATCAGCTTATCAAAATCAAAGAATGCAAGAGTTTTGCAATTGAACCGACTTGATGAAATGAGAATGTAGGCACTCCAACACACAAATATGATCCAAAATAGAGGAAGGAGTGGCATGATAAGCATATTGTAACAAGAAGATTCAAAACGGGAAACTGAGCACTATTGTTTGATTCTAAGTTTCATGAATTTAAGGGAAAATTCCATACAAGGTGTTTGGGTCCATATGAGATTGACCAGGTTCTTGAGAATGGAGTTGTATAGTTGGTACCTATTGATGGTGAGAGAAGAGTGATGCTAGTTAATGGTCACTGATTAAAAATCTATAATAAACCTAAGTCGAAGGAGGAGTTCTTATCAGACTTGCAACAAAGAATTGAACATTTTTTGATGGAAGATTCTTCCATGGAAGGTGTACTTGAATAACCTTTTGAAGAAAGGAATCAATGGAGGGTAAATTGAAAATCAGAAATGGTGGTTTACGTTTTGAATAAAGGAGATAAACTAAAAACCAGTAAATGGCGGTTTATCTCTTGAAAAAAAAAGGACAAAATGAAGGAATGGCTAAAAACTAGAAATGGTGGTCTTCTTGGATCAACTTCAGTTCTCTCCTGAGAGCTCCTAAAAATCCCTGATGACTCCCAAGGACATCTTAAGTTTCCACTAGTTTCCTTCATGTTGATTTCGTGCTTTTCTTTATTTAATTCGTTGGAATTAAATACCAACTAAGTTAATTAGAGCGCATGAATTAACTTTGGCATTATTAAAAGGTATGCATTTATTGAAAGTGTCATTTCCAAATATTGTCTTTTTTATTTTGTTATTATAATTTGAAATAAAGTACGTGTTAGCATAAGACTCTCTACAAAAAGAGTTATTTAATTTATAATTAATGAATGTAATAATTTCTAATCTAATAGGGGAATCAAGTTGAGATTTTGAAAAGACTACAATAGTAATTGCAGTTAATGGTGAGTTGTCACCCGTCCCTTTCAATAAATTCATTGATGTCAGCTATGCTGCCAAAGTTACAAGTAATGAATGAAAGTACATGATAGTGGCCTGTGGATCATCTGGCTAATTAAATGCATTAAGTAACGACATGTGTGATTGATGTAAGGTTTTTCTAAAAATTGATTCAGTTAAATAATTTGTCATTCTATGTTTTTACTAAATTTAGAGAGCCATTTTCTTTTGACGAAGTTGCAGAGATAACTATCATTGGGAACAAACAGAATGCAGAGCCAAAGAATTTTATCCTCGACCCAGAAACATAAAGGTTATTAAGTGAGATTAGGTGGCTGGATTTTATCTTGAAATATGAGGGATACTAGCAGGAGTTAGTGAAGGAATTCTTCAGGAACTTCCATGTGAATGTAACCAGAGTCTGAGATGAGGTAATTGAAGTCACTCCAGAGGTAATAAGTGAAATTTTTGGGATTCTTGCTGAAGGAAGGCTTGTGGAAAAAGGACAAGTAAAATATGAAGATTTGGTGGTGACATTCTTCAGAGAACCAGAGAAAAAGCCAAAAAAATTGTTGCATAAAGGAGAACCATGAGGAATTTCACGCAACAGTCTAGAAAAAACCATGGAGAGCTGCAGTCGGCTGGCTAATGAAATTCTTCACATGTGAAGGTCAGTACAGTGTTGTGTTGGGTCCAAGAATGCGGTATGGAAATGCAGACCCTTCTACCAGAATCAATTTACCTGCATTCCTATTTTCCCAAATTTCCTCTATGGTAACTAGAGTAAAATCTAGAGGGGAGTATTGCATTAAATATCATGGGTTAATACATCTAATCATTAAGAACCATTTATTGAAGAAAGAAACCGGTAAACAAGGATGGTTGGAATTTTTGTCTACACCTGTTAAAACCAATTTTTTTTTATAAAGGGACCCACAAAAAAAATAGTAAAAGCAGAATCCTCTGATAGAAAATGAAAAAAGTGATAAGAAAAAGAGG
Source organism: Sequoiadendron giganteum (assembly GCA_007115665.2). Classification (NCBI taxonomy): domain Eukaryota; kingdom Viridiplantae; phylum Streptophyta; class Pinopsida; order Cupressales; family Cupressaceae; genus Sequoiadendron; species Sequoiadendron giganteum. Next base: position 387,950,942 of record CM021106.1, read on the forward strand.
AAGTCACAAGAATCTGCTAGGGTAACCCGTAGTGTAGCCAAAAAGAAGAAACAAGAAATAGAAAAAGAAAACCCTGATGTAGTTGAGGATGCTATTTCAACTCATGAGGAAACCCCAGTTGGCCAGCAGGAAAATCTAGAAAGTCGTGAGGAAGACTAACAGATTGGGCAGTTTCCAGAACAACCTCAGAGCCCTCTTGAAGCTCCACTCCCGTCTCCTGAGAAAACACCTGTTGGATCTAGTCCTTTGAGTCCCCTGAAAGAATTCACTCTCAGTCTAAAGAGAGGGAGGCCTCAGAGGAGTTCGAGGAGGGGGAATTGAAAAATCTCCCTCAAACTCCCTGATGATTGAGCGAATAAAGGGAAAAGAACCAATGATTGAGCAAGAACAACCCATTCAATTGCAAGAGGATGAGGAGTCTGAGGAAGAAAATGAAATGGAGAATGCAATGGCTATGTCAAGAATTCAGAAAGAATTGGAAGAGAAAAGAAGTCAAATTGAATTCCTTGAAGAGAAATTGAGAAGAAAAGAAGAAGAGTTATAAAATTTTGTTAGTAAAACAGAGCAATTAGAAAAGGAAATGGTAGAGAAAGAGAGCATACTCTGCAAGTACAACTCAGTGAAACCAAAAAACTATGCAGAAAGTTAGTGTAGAAGCATTAGCTAGAGCAGAGGAAACAACAAGGATTAGTACAGAGGAAATAGGAAAGCTAAAAGAAGAATTACAATAGAAAGAACATCAACTAAGGCAACAAATTAATATGTTGCAATCATATGAAGCTTCCACATCGTCTACACTAGGCAGATATATTTCATTAACTACTATTAAACTTAAATATGAAAATGAGCAATTGAAGAAACATAACTCACAATTGGAAAGATAAAAAGATGAAATGTATGAGAGATTGCAACAAATGGTAGAATTTTCTTGTGCTATGCTATCAATGAGGAGACCTTCAGGGTCTTATGCACTTTTTCTAGGGGAGAGGTTTATTCAATGGAAGATAAACCAACTGTTACTCAAAAGGAAGATAGATTATGATGATGATAAATAATTCCTTGAAGATTTCTTCAATAGTCACCCCATTGTCTAGAACCAAATGCGTGAATATTTTCAACATGGATTTTTGTTTGGTGATTATCCACTATCATTTCTCAATGTTTTCATAGGAGAACTCCAGATTGGATCTTTTGTTTCATTGTTACAAAACCAGGTAGAGTGGGAATACAAAGATAATCAATATAAGGAAGCACAGTTAAAATTGGGACTACCAATGAGGTATGAAACTCCATGGTCTAGACCTTTCAGAGCACACTTCATATTCTTTGCCACATCAGAGAATGTAGCTTCAACATACATAAGGAATTTGAATGAAAGTATCCAATTTTTTAAAAATATTTAGTAACGGTTACCAATGAGAGCCTTGAGTGTAGCTAGAGACAGGTTCAAAACCATTCCACCTCAGCTGAGAAGGAGAGAACCAATTTCTCCCAGGAACATTACATGGAGTCTAGCCAGGATCAAAAGTGTGATTGATACCGGGTGATCCCACAAAGCTGGTTTACAATTTCTGAGAGGAACTGATTTTTGCTATAATCACATATTTTTAGAAAATATAATTATTTAAGCCTTTAAAAGTTCCATTTTAAGGATTCCAATTGAAGAGGGTTTGATCAAACCACCTTAGATTAAACCCCCTTAGATATAACCTCACTAGTTTTAAACCATACCTATAAATGAGTCTCCTTTACACCTATCAAAATGCTGATAAAAAATCACTTTTGATTTACCTTTTGGGGGATCAAATGAATTCATTTAAAATTTATTTCAAATGATTATGGTAGTCCTATAAATGAGCTATCCCACAAATATAATTTTAATATGTTTTGGTTTTATTATGTATGTGTTTTTTTAGTTTTATTAAACATAGGTTTTTCACCGAAAATCAAGCTCTTTGTTTTGCACATGTGGAAAAATAGAAAATTATCAAAATATTACAGAAAAAGTTATGTTGTATACAGTCCGCCTATGTCTGAATTGCAATTGGTTTGACTTCAAAACTCTATTAAGGAAAAAATATTCAATAAAAAACTATGAGACCAAATGAAAGTGCTAGATATCATAGTTACAAATCTAAATTTGAAAAAATTAGAATTTTATCCTTCATACAAAAAAAGTTATGTTGTACACGGTGAGCATCACTTTTTAAAAATGTTGTTTTCTGAAAAAAAATAGTTTTCGTAGGAGATGGAAAAAGAAGTGCAATCTTATTCCAAAAATTTTGAAAAAAATATTTTAAGAATCTACAGACAAAATGTGATGAGATTCTAGTTTGCATCATCTTCAAATTCCTCATGGTTTAGCCACTATAGGTGCCCAAATGTGAAGATTTAGTTAAAAATAATAATTTCAGTGTCTAGTTTGGCCAAAAATTGTAAACCACTATTGTGGGATCACCCTACCATTGAGGAGAAGTAAGCAAAATGGATAGGAATGAGGTTCAGGCCTCCTCTTATCATTATGCCAACACCAAAATTTGATGGACCACCACAATTTATTGAAGAAAATCTAAGGGAGTGGATGACATCAGTTGAAAAGACAAATGGATATGCTTGTCAAAGGAAATTCATGGATTATGTGTTGCATGATGCAGATTTTGGAGACTTAATTACTTGGTTGTTGGAAAAGAACATAGATTTACTAGACCCTCCACAGTGAGGACATGGTTTAGATCAAGTGGGGGAGGATAATGAGTGCTTAGGAATACTATTTTATTACTCTTTTTATAAACTTAAAAGACTTTATTATAATATTAATTAATTACTATGGCGGTAGATAGTATGTTTAACATTTGATTGTTTTATATTATATATGAATAATTGAAGGAAATATTAGATATGATGTTTTACATTAAATATGCCTCTTTTAGTTGTGTTAATAATGTTATTGTTGTGCAAATCAGAACATCTGATATCATAAATGCAATATATCTCTGAGGATTTCATGCGGGAAATTCAATGCTGACTATCGAGTTGTATCTATTAGACTCTTTTTTTAACATGAATTCTATAATCATGCTCCTGAAGGCTCCCGAAAGATCCTGAACTACTATAATTATGGATTGGCTCTTTCTATCGATTTTGGAACTGTTGCTACAACTGGAATAATGCGAGACTCTCTGGATAGTTTTCAAATAGAGTTTCATTTGCATTTTCACTCTATAATTGGCGGTTAACGCCAATAGTTTGAATTCAAATAAGGGATGTTCTTATAAATATATATCTTTAGGTTTGTTTTTAGTTAATCGATATTTTTGTTGGAAGATTGTAACTTTGTAACTTACTTAGTACTTTTGTTCTACTCGCCAACTTTGGCCAATTTGAATGAAAATAGAAAGTTGATCTGAATTACTGTGTGGTGATCCACTCGGAGGAAGAGCAAGACCCGCTTAACCAAAGGAGGTGATCCTATGCCATTTCCATTTGGTTTAGTTAATTTTGTTTCAATATAATTGGTTTGAATTTAGTAATTTAATTCTTGTTCATCACTCTCCAACAATAGTATTTACTTAGCTTAATTCATTATAGTTTAAATTAGTTAAGTCACTTCACTATAGAACAAAATTAGATTAATCATTTCAAATCTCATTAAGTATTTATCAGCAAATGCACGTAGTTGTAGAAGGTTTGATAATCCTGATTAACACGAAGATAGTGTCGAAGCTAAGTTGGAATGTGTTCTTGGGATTAGTATTATTACTTTCTAGAATTAGTGTTTGAATTTCTACAACATAATTAGCTTCATTTCTTTCCTAGAATCAAGTTTATTATCTGCAAACCTAAATAGATTTATTTTTCAACAAATTTAATTTTTGTGTTTAGACTCAGCATTAGTTTATCTTACTTTATAGGATTCCCAATGAACAAATTCTAGTCGAGTCAAGTAACATCTAAGCTTAGTCATTAAGGATTAGAATCGGTTTAAATAGGCATTATTTAACCAATAAATAGGTCCATCATTAGAAATTAAGTCACCATGTTCTGCTCCCGAAGCACTCCTGAGAGCTCCTGAAGGAGATTGACCAAAATCATAGTCGTTGTTTATAGCGCAAAACCCCCAATTTGTGGAATCCCCCTTATCATATATTGCTTTGAGACACACCCAGTTCGATAAATAAAATAAATAAATGATGCCAGTTGTGACATCAATGACCTCGCTCATCAGGTTTTAGTTATTTGAATCTCCTTGTTTAAATGTAAAGGGTTGTCTCATATTGGGTTGCTTGTTTCTTAACACCTACTGTTTTGCAACATGGAGTGTTACAAAATAGTATGAATGTCTTCAAAATCACACATTCCATTTTTGTGTATAAATTTTACATGATTGAAAAAATAAAGTGCATAAAATAATTGTAATTGGGAAAACACAGTGTTGGGTTTCAGTTATTTGAATCTCCTTGTTTAAATGTGAAAGGTTGTCTCATGCTAGGTTGCTTGCTTCTTAACATGTAGGGAATTGCAACATGGAATTTAAAAAAAAAAAATGAATGTCTTCAAAATCACACATTCCATTGTTGAGTTTAAATTTTGCATGATTGAAAAAAAAGTGCACAACATAACTGTAATTCAGAAAAAAATAGTGTTGGGTTTCAGTTATTTGAATCTCCTTGTTTAAATGTAAATGGTTGTCTCATGGTGGGTTGCTTGCTTATTAACACCCATGGTTTTACAACATGGAATGATACAAACCAATATGAATGTCTTCAAAATCACACATTCCATTGTTGTGTTTAAATTTCGCATGATTGAAAAAATAAAGTGCAAAAAATAAATATAATTTGAAAACCACAGTGTTAGTATCAGTTATTTGAATCTCCTTGCTTAAATGTGAAGGATTGTCTCGTGGTGGGTTACTTGCTTATTAACATGTACGGTTTTGAAACATGGAATGTTACAAAACAATATGAATGTCTTCAAAATCACACATTCCATTGTTGTGTTTAATTTTTGCATGATTGAAAAAATAAAGTGCACAAAATAATTGTAATTGGGAAAACATAGTGTGGGGTTTCAGTTATTTGAATCTCCTTGTTTAAATGCAAAGGGTTGTCTCATGTTGGGTTGCTAGCTTCTTAACACCCATGGTTTTGCGACATGGAATGTTACAAAACAGTATGAATGTCTTCAAAATCACGCATTCCATTGTTGTGTTTAAATTTTGCATGATTGAAAAAATAAAGTGCATAAAATAATTGTAATTGGAAAAATACAGTGTGGGATTTCAATTATTTGAATCTCCTTGTTTAAATGCAAAGTGTTGTCTCATGTTGGGTTGCTAGCTTCCTAACACCCATGATTTTGCAACATGGAATGTTATTAAACAATATGAATGTCTTCAAAATCACACATTACATTGTTGTGTTTAAATTTTGCATGATTGAAAAAATAAAGTGCACAAAATAATTGTAATTTCGAAAACATAGTGTGGGGTTTCAGTTATTTGAATCTCCTTGCTTAAATGTGAAGGGTTGACTCATGTTGGGTTGCTTACTTCTTAACACCCACGGTTTTGCAACATGAAATGTTACAAACCAGTATGAATGTCTTGAAAATCATACATTCCATTGTTGTGTTTAAATTTTGCATGATTGAAAAAATAAAGTGCAAAAAATAACTGTAATTCGAAAAACACAATGTTCAGTTTTAGTTATTTGAATCTCCTTGTTTAAATGCAAAGGGCTATCTCATGTTGGGTTGCTAGCTTCTTAACACCCATAGTTTTGCAACATGGAATGTTACAAAATAGTATGAATGTCTTCACAATCACACATTCCATTGTTGTGTTTAAATTTTGATTGATTGAAAAATAAAGTGCATAAAATAGTTGCAATTGGGAAAACACAGTGTGGGGTTTCAGTTATTTGAATCTCCTTGTTTAAATGCAAAGAATTGTCTCATGTTGGGTTCCTAGATTCTTAACACCCAGGGTTTTGCAACATGGAATGCTACAAAATAGTATGAATGTCTTCAAAATCACACATTCCATTCTTGTGTCTAAATTTCACATGATTGAAAAAATAAAGGGCACAAAATAATTGTAATTGGGGAAACACAGTGTGGGGTTTCAGTTATTTGAATCTCCTTGTTTAAATGCAAAAGGTTGTCTCATGTCGGGTTGCTAGCTTCTTAACACCCACGATTTTACAAATGGAATGTTACAAACAATATGAATGTCTTCAAAATCACACATTCCATTGTTGTGTTTAAATTTCACATGATTGAAAAAATAAAGTAAACACAATAATTGTAATCAGGAAAACACATTGTGGGGTTTCAGTTATTTGAATCTCCTTGTTTAAATGCAAAGGGTTGTCTCATGCTGGGTTGCTTGCTTCTTAACACCCACGGTTTTGCAACATGGAATGCTACAAAACATTATGAATGCTTCAAAATCACACATTCCATTGTTGTGTTTAAATTTCGCATAATTGAAAAAATGAAGTGCATCAAATAATTATAATTGGGAAAACACAGTGTGAGGTTTCAGTTATTTGAATCTCCTTGCTTAAATGTGAAGGGTTGTCTCATGCTGGGTTGCTTGCTTCTTAACACCCAGGATTTTGCAACATGGAATGTTACAAAACAATATGAATGTCTTAAAAATCACACATTCCATTGTTGTGCTTAAATTTTGCATGATTGAAACAATAAAGTGCACAAAATAACTGTAATTGGAAAAACACAGTGTGGGGTTTTAGTTATTTGAATCTCTTTGTTTAAATGCAAAAGGTTGTCTCATGTTAGGTTGCTAGCTTCTTAATACCCATAGTTTTGCAACATGGAATGTTACAAAACAGTATGAATGTCTTCAAAATCACACACTCCATTGATGTGTTTAAATTTTGCATGATTGAAAAATTAAAGTGCACAAAATAATTGTAACTATGAAAACACAGTGTGTAGTTTCAATTATTTGAATCTCCTTGTTTAAATGCAAAGGGTTGTCTCATGCTGGGTTTCTTACTTCTTAACACCCACGATTTTGCAACATGGAATGCTACAAAATAGTATGAATTTCTTTAAAATCACACATTCCATTGTTGTGTTTAAAGTTCGCATGATTTAAAAAATAAAGTGGAAAAAATAACTGTAATTCGGAAAACACATTGTTGGGTTTTTGTTATTTGAATCTCCTTGTTTAAATGCAAAGGGTTGTCTCATGCTGGGTTGCTAGCTTCTTAACACCCATTGTTTTGCAGCATGGAATGTTACAAAACAATATGAATGTCTTCAAAGTCACACATACCATTGTTGTTTATAAATTTTACATGATTGAAAAAATAAAGTGCAAAAAATAATTGTAATTGGGAAAACACAGTGTGGGGTTTTAGTTATTTGAATCTCCTTGTTTAAATGCAAAGGGTTGTCTCATGTCGGGTTGCAATATTCATAACACCCACATTTTTGCAACATGGAATGCTACAAAATAGTTTGAATGTCTTTAAAATCACACATTCCATTGTTGTGTTTAAATTTTGCATGATTGAAAAAATAAAGTGCACAAAATAATTGTAATTGGGAAAACACGGTGTGGGGTTTGAGTTATTTGAATCTCCTTGTTTAAATGCAAAGGGTTGTCTCATGTTGGGTTGCTAGCTTCTTAACACCCAAGATTTTGCAACATGGAATGCTACAAAACAGTATGAATGTCTTCAAAATCACACATTCCATTGTTGTGTTTAAATTTTGTATGATTGAAAAAATAAAGTGGACAAAATAACTGTAATTTGGAAAAACACTGTTGGGTTGGATTCATTTGAATCTCCTTGTTTAAATACAAAGGGTTTGTCTCATGGTGGGTTTCTTTCTTCTTAACACCTATGGTTTTGCAACATGGAATGTTACAAAATAGAATGAATGTCTTCAAAATCACACATTCCATTATTGAGTTTAAATTTTGCATGATTAAAAAAATAAAGTGCAAAAAATAACTGTAATTCGAAAAACACAGTGTTGGGTTTCAGTACATGGAATGTTACAAAACAATATGAATGTGTTCAAAATCACACATTCCAATGTTGTGTTTAAAGTTTGCATGATTGAAAAATAAAGTTTACACTAATACATTTTGACCCAATTTTCGACGAAAGTTCGTTGGAATTTCGACGACCGTTCATCGGAAATATTTCGTCGAAAAATCGATGAAATTTGAAACTTCGATTTTCCGACCCAGGATCGTCCACAGGGTCAGAAAATCGATGTTTCAAATTTCATCAATTTTTCGATGAAATATTTTCGACAAAAGTTCATCAAAATTTCGATGACCTTTCATCGGAAATTGGGTCAAAATTTATCAGTGTTATAAAATAACTGTAATTTGAAAAACACAGTGTTGGGTTTCAGTTATTTGAATCTCCTTGTTTAAATGCAAAGGGTTGTCTCATGCTAGGTTGCTTGCTTCTTAACACCCACGTTTTTGCAACATGGAATGTTACAAAAGAGTATGAATGTATTCAAAATCACACATTCCATTGTTGTGTTTAAATTTTGCATGATAGAAAAAATAAATTCCACAAAATAACTGTATTTCGGAAAACACAGTGTTGGGTTTCAGTTATTTGAATTATCTCCTTGTTTAAATGCAATGGGTTGTCTCATGCTAGGTTTCTTGCTTCTTAACACCCACAGTTTTGCAACATGGAATGTTACAAAACAGTATGAATGCCTTCAAAATCACACATTCCATTATTGTGTTTAAATTTCACATGATTGAAAAAATAAAGTGCACAAAATAATTGTAATTCAGAAAACACAGTGTGGGGTTTCAGTTATTTGAATCTCCTTGTTTAAATGCAAGGGTTTGTCTCATGCTGGGTTGCTAGCTTCTTGACACCCACGGTTTTGCAACATGGAATGCTAAAAAATAGTATGAATGTCTTCAAAATCACACATTCCATTGTTGTGTTTAAATTTCACATGATTGAAAAAATAAAGTGGAAAAAAATAAGTGTAATTCGGAAAACACAGTGTTGCGTTTCAGTTATTTGAATCTCCTTGTTTAAATGCAAAGGGTTGTCTCATGGTGGGTTCCTTGCTTCTTAACACCCATGGAATTGCAACATGGAATGTTACAAAACAATATGAATGTCTTCAAAATCACACATTTCAGTGTTATGTTTAAATTTCGCATGATTGAAAAAATAAAGTGCACAAAATAATTGTAATTGGGAAAACATGGTGTGGGGTTTCAATTATTGAAATCTCCTTGTTTAAATGCAAATGGTTGTCTCATGTTGGGTTGCTCTCTTCTTAACACCCATAGTTTTGCAACATGGAATGCTACAAAATAGTATGAATGTCTTAAAATCACACATTCTATTGTTGTGTTTAAATTTCGCATGATTGCAAAAATAAAGTGGATAAAATAACTGTAATTTGGAAAACGTAGTGTTGGGTTTCAGTCATTTAAATCTCCTTGTTTAAATGCAAAGGGTTGTCTCATGGTGGGTTGCTTGCTTCTTAACACCCACTATTTTGCAACATGGAATGTTTCAAAATAGTATGAATGTCTTCAAAATCACACATTCCATTGTTGAGTTGAAATTTTGCATGATTGAAAAAATAAAGTGCACAAACTAATTGTAATTGGGAAAACACAGTGTGGGGTTTCAGTTATTTGAATCTCCTTGTTTAAATGTGAAGGGTTGTCTCATGCTAGGTTGCTAGCTTCTTAACACCCATTGTTTTTCAACATGGAATGTTACAAAAACAGTATGAATGTCTTCAAAATCACACATTCCATTGTTGTGTTTAAATTTCGATTGATTGAAAAAATAAAGTGCAAAAAATAATTGTAACTGGGAAAACATAGTGTGGGGTTTCAGTTATTTGTTCATCTCCTTGTTTAAATGCAAAGGGTTGTCTCATGTCGGGTTCCTAGCTTCTTAACACCCACGATTTTGAAACATAGAATGCTACAAAACAATATGAATGTCTTCAAAATCACACATTCCATTCTTGTGTTTAAATTTTGCATGATTGAAAAAATAAAGTGCACAAAATAATTATAATTGGGAAAACACAGTGTGGGGTTTCAGTTATTTGAATTTCCTTGCTTAAATGTGAAAGGTTCTCTCATGGTGGGTTTATTTCTTCTTAACACCCACGATTTTGCAACATGGAATGTTAAAAAACAATATGAATGTCTTCAAAATCACACATTCCATTGTTGTGTTTAAATTTTGCATAATTGAAAAAGTAAAGTGCACAAAATAAATGTAATTTGGAAAACACAGTGTTAGGATTCTATTATTTGAATCTCTTTGTTTAAATGCAAAGGGTTGTCTCATGTTGGGTTTCTAGCTTCTTAACACCCATGGTTTTGCAACATGGATTGTTACAAAATAGTATGAATGTCTTCAAAATCACACATTCCATTATTGTGTTTAAATTCTGCATGATTGAAAAAATAAAGTGCACAAAACAATTGTAATTGGGAAAACACGGTGTGGGGTTTCAGTTATTTGAATCTCCTTGTTTAAATGCAAAGGGTTGTCTCATATTGGGTTGCTTGCTTTTTAACACCCATGGTTTTGCAACATGGCATGCTACAAAATAGTATGAATGTATTCAAAATCACACATTCCATTGTTGTGTTTAAATTTTGCATGATTGGAAAAATAAAGTGGACAAAATAACTGTAATTCAGAAAACACAGTGTTGGGTTTCAGTTATTTGAATTTGCTTGTTTAAATGCAAAGGGTTATCTCATGTTGGTTTGCTAACTTCTTAACACCCACAATTTTGCAACATGGAGGGTTACAAAATAGTATGAATGTCTTCAAAATCACACATTCCATTGTTGTGTTTAAATTTTGCATAATTAAAAAAATAAAGTGCACAAACTAATTGTAATTGGGAAAACACAGTGTGGGGTTTCAGTTATTTGAATCTCATTGTTTAAATGTGAAGGGTTGTCTCATGCTGGGTTTCTTACTTCTTAAATCCCACGGTTTTGCAACATTGAATGTTACAAAATAGTATGAATGTCTTCAAAATCGCACATTCCATTGTTGTGTTTAAATTTCGCATGATTGAAAAAATAAAATGCACAAAATAACTATAATTCAAAAAACACAATGTTGGGTTTCAGTTATTTTAATCTCCTAGTTTAAATATGAAGGGTTGTCTCATGCTGGGTTGGTTGCTTCTTAACACCCATGGTTTCACAACATGGAATGTTACAAAACAGTATGAATGTCTTCAAAATCACACATTCCATTGTTGTGTTTAACTTTTGCATGATTGAAAAAATAAAGTGTAGAAAATAATTGTAATTGGGAAAAGACAGTGTTGGGTTTCAGTTATTTGAGTCTCCTTGTTTAAATATAAAGTGTTGGGTTTATTTTTTCTTAACACCTACAGTTTTGCAACATGGAATGTTACAAAATAGTATGAATGTCTTCAAAATCACACATTCCATTGTTGTGTTTAACTTTTGCAATATTGAAAAACTAAAGTGCACAAAAAAATTGTAATTTGGAAAACACAATGTCGGGTTTCAGTTATTTGAATCAATATAGTATTTTTTGCATTCACTATGGTTTTCTTCTTTTCAAGTATTTCTACAGAAAATTCGTTTGTGATTCCATACATTCTAGTACCTATTGCCTTTTGAAGTATTTGCAAGATCTCAAGTTCCTCAAGCCACAGTGTTTTCCAACATTGAATTACCAATAGACAAAACGAGTATAATAAAAACCTTGCACAACCAATGTAAGAAAGGGCACCTTAAAAATTTACCAAAACTATCACTTAGATTATGAATTGCATTTCGATTTCGTCATATAATTAAAATATAGGCAGCTAGGAAAACATAGTGGATTGTGAGTTAGTTTGTTGAGCTTGTACAAAGCTAAAGGGTGGAGAATTTGGAGAGGAGTTACAACCGGGGGATACATAAAAGTAACCATATTTAGCTGAGGGGTGACCAACCATTTGTGTTCTTATACATTGAGGGTTTTTCAACACTATGTGGGTCACAGGTTTCTTAACACACTGTGTTTTCCAACCTCCGATTATATTTTTGCTTGTTGTAAGCTAAAGGGTGGAATTTTTGCTTTTGTGCTTGATGTTCTTTTTCTGGTCATGTTTAGTTTTATGTTCATAGATGTTTGGCAGCCATAGAATTTATTACATGTTATTATTCACGTTACGGTTATAAGATACATATAAAGTAAGGGTTGAACTTCTCATCCAAATATTCAACCTGCACTTTTTTAGTTCATGAATTTTCATATACACTTTTGTTGGTCATGTTAACTCACCCCAAATGGAAGGCTCCATATGACAAAATGCCTGCTCGGGTAAAATAGGTTTGTAGACCCCATCTACTATGGCGTCTTAGTATTTTTTCATGTGAGGTTGTGATTTTACCTGTGGTCTTTATGTCTACTTGGAGGTTTAAGTAGACACTATGTTTTCCAACATGCATTGGTTGGCATCATGATTGATAGGGAAATTTACACATGTATGCCTTTCTTGATTCACTCCATTATTGATTTATAATTTTTTCACCATATGCAATTTTTTTATTCTTTTGGCATTGGCGGCAGCAATGGATGCACATTTATTTTCATAGAAGGTTGTCATAAAAGGTTTTGGTAGCCCTCTAACATTTCCTCTCCATTAACACATACACATGCACCACAAGCAATGTATCTTCCCTAATACATCTGTTCTTGCAACTCTAGAAGTAATTACATAGTGTTATGCACATTACACTCATATGCCACATACAAATTTGCAGGTTGAACCACTCATCGTGTTGTTCAACCTTCACTTGCTTATTTAATGAATTGCTAGATGTGATTTTGATCCTCATGTTAAGTCACACCAAACGGAAGGTTGAATACCACAACATGCCTCGTCAAGTAAAAGAGGTTTGTACACCGCATATACTCTGAAATCTTTGTTATATTTACATGTGGGGTTGCAAATTTACTTGTGGTTTTTACGTCTGCATGGAGGTTCATCTACACACTATTTTTTCCAACCCGCATTCGCTTACATCATGGTTGATAGGAAATTTTACACCTTTTTGGCTTTCCTCTTTCTCTCCATTATCGATTCATCTTTTTTTCAATAGATGCAACAAACGTGTTATCATTTTGGTGTTGTTGGTAGCAATGGATGCACTTTTTCTTTTTACATACAAGGTTGCCATTAAAGGTTTTGATTGCTTTCTAACCCTTCATCTCCTTTAACACATATACATGTAACACAACCAACATATTTTCCCAAGATAATACATCTTTTGTTGCAATTGTATACATAATTACATACTCTTTTCCACGTTACACTCGTATGCCACATATGAAGTTCTAGGGTGAACCACTCATTGTGTGGTTCAACCTTCACTTGTTTATTTCAATAATTTCTAGATGTGCTTTTGATCTTCATGTTAACTTATGTGAAATGGATAGGCTGAATATCACAACATGCCTCCTTAGGTAAAAGAGGTTTGTACACCCCATATACTCTAAAATCTTTGTTATATTTACATGTGGGGTTGCAAATTTACTTGCGGTCTTTATGTCCGCATGGAGGTTCATCTACACGCTGTGTTTTCCAACCTGGATTCGCTTACATAATGGTTGATAGGACATTTTACACCTTTCTGGCTTTCTTCATTTTCTACATTACTGATTCATCTTTTTTTCAACATATACAACAAACATGTTATCATTTTGGCATTGCTAGCAGCAATGGATGCACTTTTTCTTTTTACATACAAGGTTGTCATCAAAGGTTTTGGTTGCCCTCTAACCCTTCCTCTTCTTTAACACATACACACGCACCACAACAAACATATCTCCCCATGATAATACATCTTTTGTTGTTATTGTATAAGTAATTACATATTGTTATGCATGTTACTCTCCTATGCCACATAGAAAGCTGCAAGTTGAACCACTCATCGTGTGGTTCAACCTTTGCTTGTTTATTTCATCAATTGCTAGATGTTCTTTTAATCCTCATGTTAAGTCATGCCAAATGGAAGGTTGAATATCAAAAAATTTCTCCTCAGGTAAAAGAGGTTTGTACACCCCATATACTCTGAAATCTTTGTTATATTTACATGCAGGGTTGTGAATTTATTCATGGTCTTTATGTCATCAAAGGTTTTGGTTGTCATTTTTTGTTGTCATTGTTTATGTCCACTTGTACGGTGAGATAGGCAGTCTAATTTCCAACCCGTGTTTGTGTTATATTTTATGTATAGCTTGATTCAATCTATCACCTTTAATTTTCCTGAGTTGAATTCAGAAACCTCCTATTGGTTTCATGTGGGTGACAACAATGCAAGCACATTTTATTTACATTCAATGAATGATTGCTTTCTTTTTCTTGACACAATCCACACTAATTTTAAATATTCATCCAATTTTTTCCTTTCGTAGAATGGGGAAACCTTTGAAATGGAAGAAGCAAGACAAATTGGACATGCAAGATGTACAAAATGGAGGCTCTCCTTTTTCCTCTTCCGATTTGCAATGGACTCCTATTTATGTCAAGAAGGATGGGGTCCCTAACCTTGTCACAACAATTCCTCGTATGAGAATTGATGATTTCATTCACAGTGAAATGTGCATTGAAGGTTCTGAAACTAAATTTGTGGACAAGAAAAAAAGATAACCTACCACCATGCGTCCCATCGACAACCAAAATTATGGAAAAACAATTTGGTATCATAGGTTTGTATCTTTCAAAATTCATTTGTATGGTCCAATGATATTTTACTCTCTCTTGCTTCAAGATGATGAGATTATGCCTTCTTCACAACCACTGGTGTCAATATGGTCCCGCATACCACAAAGATCAGCGTGATCCAGAGAAGAAACAACATAAGACGTTTACAGAAATGCGAGGTTGTCAACACCACTTCATGGTAAAGGTTATGAATGGAAAACCTGATGTTTCCTATATTATCTACAAAGAAATGTTCCACGTCGATAAAAAAAGGGAATTTTTCCATGGCATTGGTGACACAAGTGGAGATAGGCATTCTATTTTTTCCGCTAATCTATCCACAGAGTACAAAAGCTATATTGAAAGCCTTTTTCTCATGGACGTTAGTGTCAATGCAATAATGGATAGACACATCAACGATCCTATCTTATGTGGCATGATGTTAAAGAGAGATCAATTCCTTACAAGAAAGGATGTAATGAATGTTTGGCGAAAGGTGCATTCTACTCACGTACAAAAACACAAAGCCAATTCGAAAAGTATCATGATGTGGAATGGACATGACTTTGACAACTTCTTCTACTTTCAATGGCCCAATGGGAAAGATACACCTTTTGTTATCGAGGTTCAAACACCATGGATGTTGGATAAGATGGTTAGCCACTCGCACAATTCAATCATCTTGATGGATTCCATTTTTGCCACTAACAAATATGGCGTGAGGCCTTACAAACATTGACAAATAGTTCTTTGTCTTTTGAATGATCTTGTTGGCTATAAACTTGACAATGCTCACATTGAGTTGTTATGTCTATAGTTTCCATTGTATTATTTGCTCGTTTTCGACGAGCAACAAAGTGGTGTGCCAATTGTGTGGGTAGTGTCTACACGAAACAAGATTGAGGACATCTCTGCATGGCTATGTGTATTGCATGACCATGGAAGAAGAGCCAGACTCGACTGGAGAATCAATGCATTTTTTATCAATGATGTGGCTACTGAAATCCAAGCCATACAGTATGTGCATCTCTTTGTTCATTTGTGTACCTTTCTCATTTTCTATTTATTTGCAATTCCACTTTTTCTTGTAGATAAGTGGTAAACAATATCATTTGTATTGTTTATTAGGGTTGTCTTCCAATGTTGTGTGCTTCTATGCCTTTGGCATGTTAAAAGGGCTTGGTTGAAGAATGTATATAATTATGTAGCCAAGGAGAGGGAAATGGACATCTTCCACAAACTTGGCATGATCATGATGACAATCGGTGACAGCGACGATAGCATCACTCAACTATTGAACTTTTTCTTTGAGGAGTTCAATGATCAGCCATGATTTTTGGAGTACTTCAACAGGACATGGTGTGAAGGAGAAGGTCAAATTGGTGAGTTGGAAATTTCCTTCACCTCATAGGGTTCACACCATTCATATTATTCGGTGTTACCTATAATACGTTGTGGTTTACTTGACTATTAGACTATTCCCACATGCCAACCAGGATACAAATGCAACCATTGAGTCGTAACATTGCTTACTCAAAACTCGGTACCTGCATGATCGTTCTAAAAAATGCACTAGGAGAATGGACTATTTGTATTACACACTTGTGTATAAAATGGAACCATTCTATAGACAAAAGGAAAACTTGCAGTATTAGGGTTTTTCAATGAACTGTAAGTTTTTAAATACGCAATCTAGTTTGGAGCGGGCCAAGGCAATTTCAGACGATCATTGTGTTCCCAATGAAACACATCCTGGATAGTACTGGGTGAAAATTCAAAGTAGGTCTGACCACTACTTTGTTCAAAAATTTGGGGAGCACATTTTTGTTTGTGAGTGCCCTTGGAGTTTATAGGGGAACACTTGCAAAAATGTCCTAAAGGTTGATGGCTTGATTAAAAGATCATTTTTTGTTGAAGGGGTGGTCCATGGTAAGTGAATTTCAATTTTAATTTCAATTTTTATAGGAGTCAATTGTGTTTTACATTTTATACTGCCTAATACAATTTTAAATTGTTTGGTCATTTAGACGGGGGAGGTCAACCAATTGATAGAGGGATAGATTTGAATGAGACATTTTCATAGGGGGGCATCGAAGAAAACAATCCTAATCTTCTCACCCCTACAAAAGATCCTTCTATCACTCATGTATATGATGAACACGTGCTCAAAATGTGTATTTGGAATGACACAAACCAAATCTTGAACAAAGTGATGAGTACGCCACCACAGTGTCTACAATAGGTGCAATCATATGCACAATGCGTGAAGAGGTTTCTATAGGACCTACAACAATCAAATGCATTGCCCTTTGAATTCATTCTCGATCCTAATGAAGCTACAACTAGCACCATTCGAATGTGCCCATGGTTTAGTTCAAGCAAGGATTGTTGTTGACATGCAACCCATCGTACGAAGCATGCTGTAGAACACTCAGATCACCGAACTCCTCTGTATGACTCATTTTCCTTCTCCGTGAATAATAGCTCCAATGTGAATGTGAATATACAATGTCAAACTTTAGGAGCAACTACTATGGATGTGGTGGAGGATACATCTAATACAGGTGACAATGAGAAAACCCATTTCAATTTCTATATTGTAGTAGGAAATGGTATTGCAGATTTCTTTTTCCAGTATGTGCTTCTACCACATCATAAAATTTTTGATTTCTTTTTTGGCATTTTTTGTTCGCTTCAGCACTCCAATCTGGGGAAAGGAGTCCTCACCGATGACTATCTTTTGTGAGTGTAAACCCAATGGAAGGTATGGTTGAAATTTAATAACTATGTGTACGTAAGTCCAATTTTGGGTATGACATTATGCAATACCATGGTTCCTTATAAAAAATTGGCTACGGTGACAAGCTAATGTCAGCCAACGTGCATTCACTCTATTGCTTCTTCAAGAGTTACTAAGGATTGCACAAGCATACTTTAGTGAACCTTCATCTGTAAGTAAGCATAGTGCATGCAGTCCTTCCTCAACCCATGAAGAGCAAGAAGAGTCTGTTCAGTCAAAATTTTATCTATTTATTTTCCATTTCTCACTTCTTTTCAACTATTCTCATAGTCCCATGTCACTGAAAATGGTCATAGTGTTTGCGTTGTTGGAAACACATTGTCCTATGTCACTTTGTTCCTTGTGAAATTTTTTGTTTCATTACCACTGAAAATGGTCATAGTCTTTGCAATGTTGGAAAACACACTGTCCCTACACACTTTCCCTATCACCAATCTCAAACCCATTCTATTGAGGCATATTTCACAACAGTGGGCTTCAATGCCACAATAAATCTTCACAAAGACAATACTCTCAACATAGCACAATTTAGGTTTTCAACTTCTCAGGACCAAACTAGTTTAATCACCATCTTTAGACTCCTTAGAAGCTTTAATTCAAACAAAACAAACCCTTACCAAGTCTTCCCTTTCATATTTTCATCATTTCTCCATGACTATCCTTAATGTGCTACCATGGCACTCAAACACAAACTTTATTTTCCAAGGCACAACCTGCCTAATCAATGCTTAAGACATATTTATTTGAGTTAAAATAGCAAAATAAAACTCTTCACAAGGTCTGCCCTTACACACCATTATGATTTCCTTCATTGGCTATTCAAATTCCTAGTAGCCATTAAAATCAAGACTGTCAAACGTATATTTTAATTCAGATCCCTCCTTCAAATTGTGATTATCTTTTTGGATACCCATCAGAGAGTTTTACAACATATCTGAAAACCAACATATGTTACTTTAGAAAGCAGTGATCAAATTAGGCCTAATTAGGTCTTAACCCAAATAGGGCTTATTGATTATGCTATCTCCACCATCAATTTCTCCTAACCATTGCTTGGAATCCACAAAAATAGGTCTGTTAAAGCTTAATAATCCATCAACTATTCATTCACATTAACATTATTTATAAACCCTAGGTCTTAGGCTTCTTGAACCCTCTATTTTCTAGACTGCAACACAGTTTTCAGTCAAGGAACTTCACCTTTCCACACGTTTTACTTTACCACTTGACTTGTGACCTCTAAAATATGAAGGTACATACAAAAAATAGTGTCTTCACCAGGAATTGAGAATTTCCATTTGCCAAAACGGGAGAAACACAATTTTCATTATATTTGTTTACCCTAGAGTAGGGTTTTACTAGTCTATAGTAAAATCTCAATATCTTATTCAAATTAATACCAATTTGCATGAAACTAATTCAAAATGGAAGGTGATTGGATGGACCATTATTCACAAGTACTTAAACATGCATACCTACCTGTACAAATTTGGACAAGGGCCTAAAACAATGAAATTTTGTCAAAAATGCATAAAAAATAGAGGTTTTCCTTATTCATTCTTCAAATCTCAATCACCCACGCCTTCTCGATTGGTTACAAGTCCCTTTTAATGGAAAATAATCATGAACTTTCAATTTCTAACTACTTTCCAAGTGAACCAAACTAATGTGACTCTTTACCTTCCTATGTTACATTTTTGAAACTTCACAAATTTGTGTTGACAACTTTTAGATTTTTCCAAATTTGACACAAAACCTTGATTATTGGCCCTCCTAATGACTTCAATAAATGGAAAATGAATTACATGACCCTTTAACAATGTTAAAACATCAAAACATGATCAACCTTCAAGATTTGCTTCCTAGAATCATAATATTGTCAAGATGCTCCTGCATCACATGCAAAGGTTGTTTTAGATGTTTAGTCTATTTTGAGTCTTTATGTTACATGCAATGGTTGTTTTAGATAAATGGCCATAGTCTTTGCATTGTTGGAAAACACACTGTCCCTACACAATTAGTTTGTTATTAAAATTTTTCTTTCACTTTCAAGTTTTTGAGCAACTGTATCGTACACTCCAAATGTTTTGAAACTGATTTCATTGTATTGGAACTGTTCTTTATTTAAGTATGCATAAACAAACAAGTTTAGTAGGATGCATAATATACAAGTGTACTCTATTTTTTGAAAAACAATAAAATATAAAACTTTCTGACATTGTTGTTCTCTTTTTTCCTAAGTATTAGCTTGTTTTATTTTATTTCCATTGTTATCTATCATAACCAATGCAGGAATTAGGCCTTGATTTGGCTTTAGAGAAGCTAGGATACAAAGTGTGTTTCTAATTAGATAATGTTGTTGTATCTACTGAAATTTTTGTTGTCTTTCATTTCAGACATTTAAGCTCCTGCTGTTCTAGTCATGCATTTCCATATGCCCATTGGAGAAACTTCACATGTTTCTTTACAAAGAATAGTGAAAACATTATCTATATCTTCCAATTTGCTTGCTTCTTTTTCAGTGTTTCCATTGCATTGACAATGTCTTTCTACTTAGAAAATGCAGTTGTACATTCTAAAAATGTTGTGTTGTCTTTCATTTTAGGTATTTCAACACATGTTGCTCTGGTTGTATAGAAGATGTCACACTATTCACGATCATGGGTTGCTATTTGGCTGGCCAACTACCATTGTTATCTTCCATGCAATATTCTTGCTCGCATTGAATAATTAAGTCTCCCATACAGGTTGCGAGAAAAAATGTTAAGGAGAATTGATAGAAAAGGGCCAAAGCGCATTGATTTGAACTACCATAATTATTCTCAATTCTTTAACATCTTTGGTGTCTGGGAAAAAATGGACATGCATGTCCAATATTACAATCTACAAATAGAGATTGTAAATTTATGTGATTGGCCAATGTCTCTTTACCGAGAAATTCAAGACCTCGTCATAGCTCGATGCATCTGGAAGGTATGCATTCCACCAACTGTAATCATATGCAAGAACAATCTTACAAATGAGTCGAGCATGAGGTTTATGAGATTCCTTAAGGGGGAATCTCTAATTAGCAATCACATGGGTCTTGTGGAGGAATGGTTGTTGACCGTCTTCAAATTCAACCACATTGTCAGGTTCGAGATGCACTGTGTCAGACCATCATTCAGGCTACTACATGCATATTACGGGGTGCCAACGTTGTATTCTGTCAATTCCACCTTGACAATCCGAGTGTGACAAATCTTTTCGGATGTTGAGAATGCATAAATTATACCTGTTCGTAAATGGTTGGCATAGTTCTCAGTGTTAGCAATATTAAATGTGGCTTGTAATTTTCTTCACAAACTATAATATTAACTCGAAATGTTTTTACATATAACTGTGTGATGGGAATTGTTTATTTGAGATAAAATCTGAAAACATTTCAAAACATTGTCACAACCCTGTTTGTTGTCCATCCCGTAACTTTTTTTGTGCATTTTATGTTTGCAACATCTTATGATATTGAAATGGAATGTTTGCTGCAAGTTGGCATTGTTATAAAATATAAAGGTCTTTTTCAATATTGTTATAAAATGTGAAGCTTAAATTGAATATTTATGCACTTTTTTGTTCACATAGATGATAGTCATTAAGGCAAAGCAACATAGATCTAATAAGTTCAATGCGCTATTTGTTGATAAAATATGAAGGTGAACTTTAATACATTGAGTTGTTACAGTCTGCATAATAGAAAGTGTTGTCTTTGAACAAGATTTGAGAAGTGAGGGACAACCTTGTATGTTTTTCCATCCTACAACTTTATTTGTGCATCTTGTGTTCCAAACATATTATGATATTGAAATGGAATGTTTGCTGCAAGTAAGGGTTGTTATAAAATATGAAGGTGAACTTCAATATACCGTGTTGTTATAGTTTGCATAACAGTAACTGTTGTCTTTGAAATAGATTTGAGAAGTGAGTGACAACCTTGTATGTTTTTCCATTTTGCAACTTTATTTGTGCATCTTGTGTTCCAAACATATGATGATATTGCAATGGAATGTTTGCTTCAAGTAAGGTTTGTTAATAAAATATGAAGGTGAACTTCAATGCACTGTTTTGTTATGGTCTGCATAACAGTAACTGTTGTCTTTGAACAAGATTTGATAAGTGAGTGACAATCTTGTATGTTTTTCCATTCTACAACTTTTTTTTGTGCATCTTGTGTTCCAAACATATGACGATATTGCAATGGAATGTTTGCTGCAAGTAAGGATTGTTATAAAATATGAAGGTGAACTTCAATGCACTATTTTGTTATAGCCTGCATAACAGTAACTATTGTCTTTGAACAAGATTTGAGAAGTGAGTGACAACCTTGTATTTTTTTCCATTCTGCAACTTTTTTTGTGCATCTTGTGTTCCAAACATATGATGATATTTCAATGGAATCTTTGTTGCAAGTAAGGGTTGTTATAAAATATGAAGGTGAACTTCAACACACTGTTTTGTTATAGTCTGCATAACAATAACTATTGTCTTTGAACAACAATTGATAAGTGAGGGAGAACCCTGTGTGTTTTCCATCATGCAATTTTTTGGGTGCATCTTGTGTTCCAAATGTATTACAATATTCCAATGGAATGTTTGCTGCAAGTAAGGGTTATAAAATATGAAGGTGAACTTCAATGCACTATTTTTTTACAGTCAACATAACAGTAACTGTTGTCTTTGAACAAGAATTGAGAAGTGAGGGACAACCCTATGTGTTTTCCATCATGCAATTTTTTTTGTGCATCTTGTGTTCCAAACATATTACAATATTCCAATGGAATGTTTGTTGCAAGTAGGGGTTGTTATAAAATATGAAGGTGAACTTCAATGCATTGTTTTGTTGCAGTTTGCATAACAGTAACTATTGTCTTTGAACAAGATTTGAGAAGTGAGTGACAACCCTGTTTGTTTTCCATCATGCAACTTTTATTTGTGCATCTTGTGTTCTAAACGTATGATGATATTGAAATGGAATGTTTGTTGCAACTAAGGGTTGTTATGAAATATGAAGTTGAACTTCAATAAATTATTTTGTTATAGTCTGCATAACAGTAACTGTTGTCTTTGAACAACATTTGAGAAGTGAGGGACAACCTTGTGTGTTTCCCATCATGCAACTTTTATTTTTGCATCGTGTGTTCTAAACGTATGACGATATTGAAATGGAATATTTGCAACTTTTATTTTTGCATCTTGTGTTCTAAACGTATGATGATATTGAAATGGAATGTTTGCTGCAAGTAAGGGTTGTTATGAAATATGAAGTTGAACTTCAATACCTTGTGTTGTTATAGTCTACATAACATTATTTATTGTCTTTGAACAATATTTGAGAAGTGAGGGACAACCCTGTGTGTTTTCCATCATGCAAATTTTATTTGTGCATCTTGAGTTCTAAACGTATGACGATATTGAAATGGAATGTTTGTTGCAAGTAAGGGTTGTTATGAAATATGAAGCTAAACTTCAATACATTGTGTTGTTATAGTCTGCATAACAACAATTGTTGTCTTTGAACAACATTTGAGAAGTGAGGGACAACCCTGTGTGTTTTCCATCATGCATTTTTTTTTGTGCATCGTGTTCTAAACGTATTATGATATTCAAATGGAATGTTTTCTGAAAGTAAGGGTTCTTATAAAATATGAAGTTGAACTTCAATACAATGGTTTGTTACAGTCTCCAGAACATAAAGTGTTCATTGCATGTGCTTATATTTGTAAGTAACTTCACATACATAAGTAAGTTTTCATAACAAAGTAACTTGTATAGGATAGTGTGTTTTCTAACATTGCAAATAATGTGAGCATTCTATTTGTTCCAATGACATGAAAAAAGGAAATTCCATTTTAACTCAACTGACTAGTTATAAAATATGAAAGTGGACTTCATTAGATTTTTGGAGTGTAAAAAATAAAATAAAAATTCATGAAATATGAAGGTGGACTTAAATTAATTTTTGGAGCGTCAAAGATAAATAATTATAAGGAAATAACTCACAACGGATAGTGTGTTTTCCAACGGTGCAATCCATGCAAGCATTTTATGTGCTCTAATCACATGGAAAAAATAAATATGTCATTTCGAGTCTACCAAATAGTCATTCTAAAAATTCAAAATGGACTTCATTTTATTTTGGGAGTGTACAAAACAAAGACCTTTCATAAGCAAATAACTGACAAGGAACAATGTGTTTTCCAACACTACAACCAATGCAAGCATTTTACTTGTTACAATCACATGAAAAAGGCAAAGTTGCCATCTCCACTCTACCAAATCATTGTTCTAAAATTGAAAGTGGAATTCACTTCATTTTTGGAGGATGAGAAATCAAAACTTTTTGTAACGAAATAATTGACAAGGTACAATGTGTTTTCCAACACTGCAAGCAATGCAATCATTTTTTGTGTTCCAATCACATGGAAAAAGGAAATATTCCATTTCCACTCTACCAAATAGTCATTCTACAAAAATTCAAAGTGGACTTAATTTCATTTTGGGAGCATATGAAATAAACACTTTCCATAAGCAAATAACTGACAGGGGATAACGTGTTTTCCAACATTGCAACCAATGCAAGCATTTTATTTGTTACAATCACATGAAAAAGGGAAATCTATCATCTGCACTCTACGAAATCATTGTTCTAAAATTGAAAGTGGACTTCACTTCATTTTTGGAGTGTGAGAAATAAAAAATTTTGGTAACGAAATAACTAACAAGGGATAGTGTGTTTTCCAACAGTGCAAGCAATGCAAGCATTTTATGTGTTCCAATCACATGGAAAGAGGAAATATGCCATTTCCACTATACCAAATAGTTGTTCTACAAAAATTCAAAGGACTTAATTTTAGTTTGGGAGCATACGAAATAAAGACTTTTCATAAGCAAATAACTGATGAGACACTATATTTTCCAACACTGCAACCAATGCAAGTATTTTATTTGTTACAATCACATGAAGAAGGGAAATATGCCATCTCCACTCTACCAAATCATTGTTCTAAAATTCAAAGTGGACTTCATTTACATTATTGGTCGTAATGAAACAAATTCTTATTGTAACGAAATAACTCACAGGGGACAATGTGTTTTCCAACACTACAAATAATGCTAGTATTTAATTTGTTCCAATCACATGGAAAAAGGAAATATAATCAACGAACTACTTGTTCTACAAATTGAAATTGGACTTCATTACATTCTTGCTGGTAACGAAACAATTACAGGGCTATGAAAAGTATGATATGAAATGGATAACAACATTGTGTTCAAACTTATGAAAATAGTATATTTGTTCACCATAATTGTTCAATAATCAAATAATTATAGAGGGCCATGAAAAGTCTGATATGAAATGTATAACAACATAGGGTTGAAACATATGAAAAAGGTATATGTGTTTACCATAATTATTCAACAATCAAACAATTATAGAGGGCCATGAAAATTATGATATGAAATGTATAACAACATAGTGTTCAAACATATGAAAATGGTATATCTCTACACCATAATTGTTCAATGATAAAATAATGAAACTCACAATGCAGAATTAGTATTTTGAACCTATCTCATCATATCCTACGCTGCCTATTCTTTGCAATTGAGTTCAAGCTTGCGTAATACATGGCACGTTTCTTAGGGTTCTTGTTCGAGAGGGGTGATTCCAATTCCACGAACCCTCACAAATGATGAACACAAAAAAATAGATTTCCTCATAGGTTGTGCTTTGTCCTTGGCACATTTAACACCTTCACCCTAGAACAAAAAATTAATCACAATTAACGTATGGATGGAAACAATATAAAGTAGTATGCTATATACAACAACATATCATTTATGTGTACCTCTGGAACAAAATGCTTCATCTCTGAGAGATTCCATAGCACGAAGCTGCCTACACAATCATCGACAATCTCTACACTAGGAAGTGGAAAAGGCACATAGTGCTCACCAGCAATGGCCTCAACAATGCTAACTCTCACACAATTTTTTGGGTGTATAAAGCTATGGGTTTCAGTCTTTCTATTGACAACATGTACAATGCCTTTGGAAACTTGTTTATGATGCCTCAAAAGATCAACGTGATCACCGACCTTAAAAGTGATGCCCTTGAGCTCTATCATATGTTCATCCATAGGATTTGGCTGAAATGGAAATGTCATTAATGTGAGTCATAATTGAAGGCATATTAAAGGATTCATAAAGAAATAAGAACATAAGCATGGAAGTGTGTTGGATTTGTTATCGATATAGATGGCAGACTGTTGATCTCCCAGTCCCCATGTCCATCTTTATTGACATCTCCCCCTTGTAGGCCAACACTCTCCTCATCCCGATGTGCATCTTTATTACCCTCTCCCACTTGCAAGCTAGTGTTGTCCCCATCCCCATGTCCATCTTTATTGGAATCTCCCCATTGTAGGCCATCACTCTCCTCATCCCCATGTCCATCTTTATTACCCTCTCCCACTTGCAAGCTAGTGCTCTCCCCATCCCCATGTCCATCTATGTTACCTTGTTCCACTTGCAGGCCAGTGTTCTCCCTATCCCAATGTCCATCTTTGTTACCTTGTCCCACTTGCAGGCTAGTGCTCTCCCCATTCCCATGTCCATCTCTGTAGCCCTATCCTGCTTGTAGACCAGTTCTCTCCTTGTCCCCATGTCCATATTTATTTCCCTGCCCCACTTACAAGCCAGTGCTCTCCCCATCTGCATGTCCATCTCTATTAGCCTCTCTGATTTTAATTGCAACCACATGGCCAATCAGGTCAAGCCTAACACTCTGTTCATCCTTTCCCTATAATAACAAGAATTAAAACGTCACTTCAAATTCAGCTGCATGCAACCAATTCATTGAAATAATAAAAATAAACATTAAATAGAAGACTTTGAATTCATCGTTTCTTCTAGTTTCTCTATGTCAAGGCACCTTGAAACTTTTGACCACGTATGCTCCTTCTTCTTCTTCTTCTCAATGTTAGATGGCGGGCTGGGAGGAACAACATCATCTTGTTCTCCCATGGCCTTCACTTCATCTTCCAAATCAAGAGTATCTCGTTCGAAGGAAGGACTTTGTTGTTCATCATTTCCTTGTAATAGCAAGAATTGAAATGTCACATAAAATTCAGATGCATGCAACCAATTCATTGAAATAATAAAAAAAAACATTATATAGAAGATTTTGAAATCACTATTTCTTCTTGTTTCTTCTTGTGAGGGCGTGAGGAAACTTTCAACCCTATACACTCCTTCTTCTTCTTCTTCTTCTTCTTTTTATTCTCAATGTTATACATCAGGTTGGGAGGAACAACATCATCTTGTTCTTCCATGACGTCCACTTTGTCTTCCAAATCAGGAGTATCTTGTTTGAGGGTAGGACTCCATTGTATAGCATTGCCCTATAATAGCAAGATTTGAAATGTCACATCAAATTCAGATGCATGCAACCAATTCATTGAAATAATCAAAACAAACATTAAATAGAAAATTTCAAAATCACCATTTCTACTCATTTCTTCTTGTGAGGGTGTGAGGAAACTTTAAACTGTATACGCTCCTTCTCCTTCTTCTTCTTCTTCTTAATGTTGTACGATAGGTTGGGAGCAACAACATCATCTTTTTCTTCCATGGCGTTCGCTTTGTATTCCAAATCAAGAGCATCCTATTCGAGGGCAGGACTCCATTGTTCATCGTTGACCTATAATAGCAGGAATTGAAATGTCACATAAATTTAGATGAATGCAACAATTTCATTGAAATAATCAAAACAAACATCAAATAGAAGATTTTGAAATCATCGTTTGTACTCATTTCTTCTTGTGATGGCATGAGGAAATTTTAAACCATACACGCTTCTTCTTCTTCTCAATGTTAGACAAGGGGTTGGGAGGAACAACATCATCTTGTGCTTTTGTGGTCACTGCTTCATCTTCCGAAACAACAATAACCTATGAGGTTAGCACTTCATTTTTCATCCTTGTTGTGTAATAGGAGGAATTGAAACGTCACATCAAACTCAAATGCATGCAACCAATTCATTAAAATAATCAAAACAAACATTAAAAAAAAGATTTCAAGATCATTGTTTGTTCTTGTTTCTTCTTCAAAGGGTGCCTTGAAACTTTTAACCATGTACGAGGATTCTTCTGAATGTTAGATGTTGAGTTGGGAGGAACAAAATCATCTTTTCCTTTCCTAGGAACAACTTTCTCTAGCGAATGAACACTACTCTATTGGGCGGCAAGAACCGCTTCTCAACCATTACCCTATCATGTCATGTAAGTTAACGTTAAGTGAACCTTGTATGCAACAAAATAGAAAATATGAACTAACCAAAATTCAGATTTAATAGCTCAATTTGACATTACCATTCCTTTGTTTCTCTTTCTTTCCTGCAATTGTAATTTTTTTTCCTTCTCTGCTCATTTTTCTCCTCACTGTTGTATAATTCCATTTGCTTCTTCACCTCATCCTTTCCTTTTTGGGGAAGTTGAAGGAAGCTATGTTTCCCATAATTTTGACAAACACTTTGAATAACACACTTCTATTGGAGATGTTGTTGTAGATTCATTTGGTACTCCATATTTTCCACCTTCTTTTGAAGGTACTCTTTCAATTTATTAGGGGGAGGAGGGGGGCATTTTGCTTCCCCCTAACGCAGTTTAGCCACACTTTGGTGGCACGAGAATAGGAAGGTGGTGGTGTTGAATCCTATGCATGTTGAGCACTCTCCAATCATGATATTTTCTCATACATTCTTCTACAATACAATAATATACATATCTAGAATTCTCCACTTCTCTTTTGTATTCAGTAGCAACCTGCACAACAAATTCAGAAAAGAAAATCGCTTAATATATTTGATATTAAAAAAAATTGAATGCACAACATATACACACAGTGAAACGATGCAATAATTGGGTTATTATATCTACCTTCCCATCCACCACATCACCTCGTGCTTCATTGCTTCCCTCTCCATCCTTAGGGTCTCCCTTTGCACGCTCTTCCTCATTGTCGTGGACTATGGAAAGAGTGTGATGATCTCCCTGACTATTATCCTAAATCAAAGGAACCATATACTATCAAAATCAACATATTTATAACACACATTATATTTTCTAACTAAAATTGTAAAGCATTTTGATTATTGCATTGGAAGGAAAGGGCAATTAGAAGTTCACACAATTACCAAACATGTCATTGCCTCAGGGTTCAACGTTTTCCTCAAATGAGGGGACTTCCTCTATACTGTGTTTGTTGCCTCCTGATTAAAAAATTCCCACTTTCCAATCAACATCGTAACCACTTATGTGAGATTAAAATTATACATTTGATTGCATCTTGTAATTATCATATCTTACCTGCACGTTTGGGGAACGCAATTGCCCTGAAGAAGATGCACCACTAGACACCCTTTCAAGTGTGTTTTCCACCTTAACAACATTCTTCACTGTACAAAGCACATTCCCTTTTACATAACACATGCTTAGTTTTTTGTAAATTGTAAAATTGTTGCAAGTGTTATGAATACCTAAAGTTCCAAAATTTATTGCACCATTTGCAGTAAGCAAGCATTTCTTTTTTCAATCATAAGAAGAATTTCAAACGCATATTTTACTCTACCTAAGACTTGTGATAAATTTTGAAGGTTCCTTTCATTACATTCTTTGTGTCTAAATAAAAACAGGTTTTCAATACATTCCTAGTGTCAACAAAATTGCATGTTGGAAAAGAGATGGTGTTATGAAACATACAACCCACAGTATTGTAAAACGCTATAGAAGTAACCCACTATGTTTTCCAACATGCAATAATTTTATGCATTTAATTTTTTCAATCACATGAAGATACTGAATTGCAATTTATACTATAACTAATAGTTGTAATTATTGGAGGTTCCCTTTTATTACATTCCTACTATCTAAATAAGAAAAACTTCTCAAGACATTCAAATTGTTATGTGAAATTTGAGGTTGGAAAACATAGGGTGTTATAAATCCTGCAACCCACAAACTATTCTAAAACCCTTTACAAGTAACAACCCTATTGGCTACTCACCCCACATTAATTTGGTATGTTTTGTGATTGTCTTGAGAACATTTAGCTTTGTAGATAGCAATAATGTAATGAATTTGGAAAGCAGAGGGCATTAAGAAACTTGCAACCGAATGTATCCCGCACCTGCAATTCCTCCCCGTCCTCTCAAGTGTTTAGATTTAAATATGCAAAATGAAACAACCGAAAACCCACGTGTTTTCCAATCTGCCATTATTTTGTGCATTTCTTTGTTTCAACCGTACGAAGAAATTCAAATAAAATTTATGTTGTAAGTAAGAGTTATATATTTTGAAGGTGAACTTAATTGCATTATTAGCATGTACAAATCAAAAGGATTCCAATACATTCATATTGTCAATATAATTGCAATTGGAGGATACATAATACTATCCAAATTCATGTGAGGAGTGACCAAACAATTGGGTTCTTATTGCATAAGTAGCCAGAATTTTGTCATTGCATTCATATTGTCTATGTGTGTTGACACAGACAACACTCACTGAGGGGTTGTCCCTCACTTCTCAAATCTTGTTCGAAGACAATATTTTCTATTATGTAGACTGTGTAGACACTAAAAAATGTCCTAAATTCTACGAGCAACATTTTTCCTTAGTCGTCATCCTCTAATAATTAAATAATTTTAATTATTTAATTATTCCTAATTATATTCCTTTATTAATTAAATAATTATTTAATTAATCCACTTTCTAATCTCTATTCTATCCTAATCAATTAAAATAAATTATTTGCATCACTAATACCCCTTTCTTCAATAATTAAATAAATAATTATTTATCTTTCATCACATGTCTATAGTCAGATAATAATAATTATTTGACCTTTTATTCTTCTATAATTAAATAATTGATGAAATTATTTATTTATGTGTCATTCTTCTCCTTTAAATAATTGATCCAAATCAATTATCCATATTTAATTTCTATCTCCTCCTTTAATTAAATTTATGAATTTAATTAAATCTCCTTTTTCATTTCCTCCAAATAAATTATTTATTTGCCACTTGTCATCCTCCTCCATTTTTGAATAAATAATTAAAAATAAATTATTTATCCCTCCATTTTGGTCAAAGATCCCCTATCATTATTTCATGTCATAGACTGCATGTCCTGCATGTCTTTCATAGCCGTCGAGCATCATAGCCGTCGGGCGTCATAGCCATCAACGTCATATCTTTTCCATGCATGGCATATTCTGGTTGCATCAATTTTCAACCGTAGATCTTGGCATCTTTCTAGAAACTCGATCTTGGTCATTCATTTTGTAACATCCCTCTTATGAATCCTCATCCGTTGATCTTAGAATCTTTCTAGAAGATCAATCTCGTCATCCATTCGAATGGTTGTCTATAAAAGCAATCTTTCTCCTCCATTTTTAATTTAATAGCTAATTATCTCCAACTTTCTACTTACTATTTTGCAGGTATTTACACATGTGAAGCAACAAATCTGAGGGCAAAGATTGCAAAAAGGAGAAATAGGAGAGGAAGAGAAGTGATTCAAGATTCAAGCATGGGGAGTATTATGATTTAATGTTTTTATTTTTCTTATGCTTTCATTGTTTTCTCTTGTTTGGATGAGGTTAATAGTTTAGAAGTGTTTGGTTGTCACTTAGTCTACGTTATTTTATTTTCCTCATCTTACATTGGTGAATCCGACGTGAATCTTACAATTTTGCAAAGAAATTTGTTTGTTTTCTTGTTTGTTTTTGTTGTTTTGCAAGTTACAGCTGAGAGTTCGTACAAAATCCCGTCATATTATTTTGAGCACAGAAAAATGGGCGCATAAAATATTTAAAAACTATTATCTAGGTTTTGTAGGCCTCGTTCTTAGCTTTCTGGAACTTCAAACGGTTTATAAATTTCGTTAAGATTTGAGAAAGTTATGGTTGTTCTAGTATTTGTTATTTTTTAAGTTTAGCTATTAAAACCTACATTTTCTTTTACCTATAACATTTTATTCATGCAAAATCTTGGAAAAATAATTTATGGATTTTGAAGGTTTGAGTTTTAACTTTCCGTGGATTCAAATGATATAAAATTTTGTTAAATTTTGAGAAAGTTATGGTTGTTTAAATTTCTTTTGAGTTACTAATCTTAAGCAAATCTGTTTCTTTAGAAAAAAAAATTCTTTTCATTTCTTTAGGCATAATCAATTTTATTTTCTTTCAACAACTACAACAAATTGCATGCACACTCATTGGTTAAAATGAACATGCATTTCATTCCATGGGATTAAAATGAACACAATTTGCATGCACATTCATTGGTTAAAATGAATGCATTTCATGTCATTGGCTTAAAATGAACTTTGTTTGTTTCACATCAAGTTAAAATTTTAAAATGAATAAATTTTCTTGTGTGTCCTCCTCACATTATCATTTGGTAATTAAAATTTACAAGTGTCTTCAATTTTGTGTCACCCTTTGATGCAATAATCGAAGGATCATCTCCCCTTGCACATTCATGCGATCCTTGGTGTAAGGGAAACAATTATTTCCTCTAGAACTTGGGCCTTCCTTGGTGGGAAAAAGTACTCACCCCAAGGAGACTCAAACTGGTAACAAAGCTCTTTGGCCGAGCTACCCCCGACCGGTATATAAATGTGAATCCTAAGGGAAAGCCTAGGATTATGAGTGTGGATGTGTCATACAGACCAAGTAGTACTCCCCAAAACCCTATTGAGCATAACCTCTTCAAGTTGGAGTGCCTCCTAAATAGAGCTTAATCTTATGCCCCATGTATGGCCACTCGAACGGGGGTCCTGAATTAAAAACCTTTGTGTAGTTACCAAAATATTTCAATTTTCAAGTGCAACAACGGTCGTTGTGAAGGCCACATTCTCACAGTTCTTAGTAGAGGTGATCAACCTTGCATGGGAGTTTTATGGGGGTTGAAAGCTTGGTTGGCTTGAGAAGTGAGTACAATGTAAGGGAGAGTCCATGCGACCAAGCTTCTGGATTCACACACTAAGAATAAGTGCGGTTGGAGAAACCCACGTGGAATCTAGTGAATATTGTCCTTGCCTAACCTAAGATTGTGCTTGCCTTTATTATGCTTGATCAAGGACAAAATATTGTGTTTTCCAAGTGTTTTCTCAAACATTCAAACAAACAAACACCATTACACAAATCTGGAAACATACACATTCAACTTGAAACAATTCCAAATTTTGCAGTCTAAAACCCAAGACCAATCTTGTCCAATTGATATCAAACAACCTCTATCGAAAACCAAAAAGAAAATTGATCAAATATTCCATTAGTGACATCTTTAGTTTGTATTTACCCATAGGTTCATCCTTGCAAAACTTAGTTTCATCCTTAAACATCATCATCTTCATAAACCAGTCCTTGCATCCTCATTTCATTTTCAGATTTTGGATTAGGAAAACCCTACCATACTTTGTGAAATCATTTCCTTCAAAAAGTAGGTTGTCATTGGACTTAGTCAACATCATTTTCCTTAGTCATTGTCCTTTTTTGAGACCTTTCCAACTCAAGAGTCTAGTTAGGAAAACTCACTTTATCATCTTGTCCTACCAACAAGTCCTTTGATGACCCAAATTGATACATAGATCAAGCTTAGGGTGGTTGAGTAGCTCCATTTTCCAAATCATTTAGGCCTTTGAATTTACTTACTTTAAACATTCAAGTCATTTTAGTTCTCACCTTGCATATTTTATCCTTGAAAATCCAAAAATATTGTCATAACTTCTATCTTAGTCCTCATTTGGCATGTATAATTTACATTGGTCATTACCTTAGTCAACATTTTTTTTCATATTAGTCCTCATTGTCACCTTGTCATTTAATATCTTCTCTTGACAACTTTATCACCTTGCATTAGTCATCTTCCTTAGACAAACGTCATTATCACCTTGCATTAACATCATTTATTCCAAAAACAAAAAAACATATTTTAGTGGCATCCACATCTTACATTATCCCTCAAACTTGCAAACATCTCACATGGTTGAAACAGGGTCAAAATCCAAAAGAAAGGACATGGAATATTCAAGTGACCCATTTCATGACACTACCCTTGGGTTTAATTCAAATCAATCCACACCTCGTAGAGAGGTGCCACAAAGAGATCAAACCAACAATTGGGACAATCTAAATCATGATGAATTCAACAAGAAATGGGAAAACCTAAG
Organism: Sequoiadendron giganteum; assembly: GCA_007115665.2. Taxonomy (NCBI): domain Eukaryota; kingdom Viridiplantae; phylum Streptophyta; class Pinopsida; order Cupressales; family Cupressaceae; genus Sequoiadendron; species Sequoiadendron giganteum. Next base: position 387,984,770 of record CM021106.1, read on the forward strand.
CATAGAAGAATTCAACAAACAATTGACTCCTCAAGAAATTGAAAGAGCTTATCAAGATCCAAATTTTTTAAACATGATTGATCAACTTGTTAGTGCTGATCCTAATAGATACTTCTATGCTCTAGCTAAAAAGGGTGCCAAGCTACCTCAAGGATTTGATGTGTCAACCCTTGTAGAAGAGGAAACTGAAAATCCATTTACACTTGGCATGCCATCTTCATCGCAAACAAAAAATATACCCCTTGGTACAACCTCACACATGAGTACCACCACCACACATATCCCAAATATCCCATTATTTGGAAACAAGGAAACCCATGCTACTACACAAGGACAAAATTCTACACTTGGAAGCGATTCCAACTCCTTGGGTAAGACCTTTACAAATCCCCTTTTCCAAAACACACATCAAGGTTCTACCTCAAAAGGTCCTACACCTTTGACTCAAAATGCAAACCAAGGTCCCATTCCTACACTTCAAAACACAAACCAAGGATCCTTGTTCCAATTTTCAAGTCAACCTAGAAAGGTCCACATTGTCTCATGAAAATCCAAAAGCAAAAAAAAATCAAGGATCCATCCCATCATTCCAAAATGTGAATCAAGGGTCCCTCTCATCATTCCAAAATTCTAACCAAGGAAACATTCCATCACAAAATTTCAATCAAAGGCCTACATCTTCATTTCAAAATACCAACCAAGTGACCCTTTCTTCATCACAAAACATCAGTCAAGGACCGACACCTTCATTTGTAAACCAAGGACCTAATTTTCGAAACCAAAACATAAATCAAGGGTCTACACATCAATTCCAAAACACCATACCACATGAAAACATTACCTTTGGGACAAGCCTAAATGCCAATTTCATTCCAAATAAAACTTACACAAATCAATATGGCAATCAAGGTCTCACATCACAAGGAATCAATCATAATTCAAATCCAACCTATGACCTCAATGATAGCATCATGACACCAAGTCAAAGCAATGCAACACCATCACTTTCAGACTTCTTGATACAACAAGTGCAAACCCTTCAACAACAAATGACTAACATGCAATTGGGGACCAACAAAAAGACCTATTCCATGGAGGAATTATGCCCCTTTCCATTCAATCACAATTTATATATGCCACCCTTTCCCCCTCATTTTACAACACCAACTTTTCCTAAGTATAAGGGGACAAGGGATCTAATAGAGCACATTCAATAATTCAACACATCATGGATGGAAGTCTCATATGATCAAACTTATTTAATGAGACTATTTCCATGAAGTCTTACAGGGGAAGCCTTAGATTGGTTTTCACATCTTCCTCTAGGAATAAGAACATGGGGTGAACTAGCTGACAAATTCATTAAAAAAATTTCCTTCAACATTAAAAATTGTGTCACCCTTGCAACATTAAGCACCACTAGACAAGAAGAAGGAGAATCCCTTACCTCGTTCTACCAAAGATGATGAGGTTTGGTTAGCAAATTCACTTGTCACATTCTTGAAAAAAAATTGGCCACCATGTTTGTGGAAAATCTTAACGGAGAACTCATGAGCTGAATTCAAATCCAATGTTGTACAACCTTTGAAGATATCCTTGAGAAAGGTCTTATCACCAAAGGACTAGTCAAGATAAATAGAGAAAATAAAAATTCTAACAATGATAAGAGCAAATACTGGTCCCGAAACAAAAATTTAACAAATGATGGAGTTGTTGATGCCAAACTAATAACTATAGGTCCAACCATTCAACTTAAAGGTCCCTCATCATCGAATACATCGACCATGTCAGATGCACGAATCCAAAGTCAAAACCAAACATTAAATGCTATCCAAAATAATCAACAACAAAGAGAATCTCCTTGTGCCAAGAGAACCTACACCCCCTTGGGTGAACCTATCGAATTAGTTCTCAAATGACTCTTGCAAACCAATACCATCGCACTACCTGACACCAATAATTATGAACCTTTCTTGATCAAACCAGATTGGTGGAAAGAAGATGAATACTATGAATACCACCATAGAAAAGGACACAAAACAACAAGATGTTGGACACTCAAGAACATTATTCAAGACCTCATTGAAGATAGAACTATATCAGTAGGAGATTCACAAGGAAAAACCAATGTTGATCATACAATATTCAAAAATCCCTTGCAAGACCATGATAAAGGGAAAGCCTCTAGTTCAGGGAACAAAATAGTGCCAACTATGCCACAGTCAAACATGACTACAACACTATTATTCTTAACATAACACCCTCTAATGATCACATTGCTACCATCACCATAAACAAGACAAACTCAAACTATGTTGTTGCTACTCGCAGAACCAAGATAACTATTCCAGGACCTCCACCCAATCCTTAGCCCAAGAACCAATATAATCTCCTAGAGCAATTGGGAAAAACTCCCACGCAAATCTCTATCTTGGAGCTCCTTCGCAAATCCCCACAACATAGAGCTATACTTGACAAAGCATTGCAAGAAGCATCTATCCCCACCAACCTAGATGTAAATACATTTCAGGCCATGGTCGGATACCTAGTTGTGCCATATCATGTCACCTTTTTTCAGAAAGACTTTTTCGCACCAAAATCTAATCATAATGACCCCTTACATCTCAAAGATTGCATCGATAAATGCAAGATTAGATAAGTCCTAGTAGATGGTGGAGTGGGTCTGAATATTTGCTCACTAAAATTGGTGAAAGCATTGGGAAAATCTGAGAACTATATAGACCGAGCAAAGAAAATCACTATTAAAGCTTATGATGATGTTGAACACTCATATGAAGGTGTCATTTCACTCCCTATAATAGTTGGCCCCGTAATATAGCATACATTATTTCATGTCTTGGATCTAGATCTACATTATAACCTTCTCCTTGGCCATCCTTGGATTCATGCTATGAGAGCTATCCCATCCACCTACCATCAATGCCTCAAATTTCCACATAATGGCACTGAAATCACCATTCCAAGTGACCCTGATCCTTTTCAGTATTGTTCAAACTTAAGAGGAACTACTAAATGTCAAGTGCCCATCAATTGAGAGGCCTCACCTTCCAATTCATCTGCCACATCATTCCACTATGTTGACCCATCTACGCTGGTCAAATCATCCATTCCATTCACCACCCCCTTCGTGCCTAAGATCTAGATCCAAGACAAAGGATGTAGAGAATATAACATGAAGAGTCTCTTTTTCATTGGAAAATTAGCTAAATCACCAAAGTCTTATGGAAAACCACATCCCATGCAACCTAAGGTAATCTTTCATAATCCCCCTACCACCTTCACCAAATGGGGAGAAATTTCCAAGGAATCTCTAGATGATCAAATTCTCACATGGTTGTACAGAGAAGAAGAAGACACTAAATCTAAGAGGTTGCTAGCTGAATAGTATCCAAAATGGTTCCCAATAATGAAACAACAAGGATATGATGGACACAGTGGTCTTGGCCTAAATAAACAAGGAATGATAGAACCCTTGCAACCTCCTAAGTTTATTAAACATCAAGGGTTAGGGTTTGTACCTCTAAGAGTGACTATCCAAGGTATCAGATCACCTTCAAGTGAGGTTACTAATGCTTCAAATGAGATTGAGACATATGAGGACCCTTGGGATTTGGATGTTGATTCTAATGAATATGAATGGGATTCCCTGGCCTCCACTACCTTTATAGACTCAAATAAATTATTCATAATACTTTATGAGCCTCCTCTTGGAATACAATTCAGTCAAAAGCTTACAATTGGTTCCTAACTAAGTCTACCAAGCCCTCATCCCAAAGCCCCCTTAAATAAAGAATAATGGATTAAACATTTTTGGGAAACCATCAGCGTTGCTTCCTGGGAACCTAATGACTCTAGGTTTGTCTTTACCCTCTCTGCCTACACCAAGACTCTTGATAAAAATGATGATGGTTTACCCCTTGTCTACCCACAACTCATAGATTGGGATCAAAAATACCCACCAAGTTTGGACACTTTCGAGAACAATGAAGCAATCGTTGAGTTTATGGGACTTCGTGAAGGAATACCTAGTGGGGATCATAAGGCTAGATTTTCCATAGAACTTGATTATACTGCATACTTTGGTGAGGTTGTCCTATCCTCTAGTTGCAAAAGTGAATATGATAAAATAAAAAATAGAAATACTAGGTCTTCAGGTGAAAACCGAAAGGTGCCTATTGACCATGAAAAAGTAAAAATAAAGGACGTATTTGAAGGTGAAAACCTCCCTGAGGCACCTAAGGATGGAGGATTGAACTATCTCCCAATAGACCAAGAGATATCGCCATTGTTGATATAAGAAATAGAAGATGTGAATATTGGAACACAAGATAATTCCAAAATCATATATTAGCAGCATCTTTGACCGCCAAGGAAAAGCTTGAGTTCACAACATTCTTTGCTAAAAGACAAGTCAATTTTTCCTGGTCATATGTAGATATGCCTGGATTGGATCCCGAATTGGTTTTACATCACTTAACACTTCTACCTAATGTCAAGACATACAAATAGAACCTAAGAAAAATACATTCAAAATTTGCACTCCTTGTCAAGGCAGAATTGAAAAAACTTCTAGATGTGGGATTCATTCATTCTATTGATTATGCTGATTGGATATCAAACCTTGTCCCTATAACTAAACCAAATGATCAAATTAGAATCTACACAAATTTTAGAGATCTCAACAAAGCTTGTCCCAAGGATGATTTTCCTCTACCAAACATCGACATCATCATAGACCTCATAGCTAAGTACGAAATGCTATCACTCATGGATGGATTCTCGGGTTATAATCAGATAAGGATTGCTAATGAAGATCAACCAAAAACAACTTTAACATGTGCTTAGGGAACTTTCTGTTGGAATGTAATGTCATTTGGACTAAAAAATGTTGGAGCTACATATCAGAGAACGATGACCACAATATTTCATGACTACATGCATGTGCTAATGGAAGATTATGTTGATGACCTTCTCTCTAAATCCCTAGAATGAAGTGGATATTTAGTAGTATTGGACAATATTTTCGCATGACTAGAAAAATACCAACTCAGATTAAATCCAAAGAAATGTATTTTTTGTGGTCCAATCAGGCAAACCTCTTGGATACATATTATCATGCAGAGGAATAGAAGTTGACTCCATGAAAGTCAAAGCTATCTTAGAAATGCCACCACCAACAAACATCAGTCAATTGAGGACATTGCAAGGGAGACTACAATCAATTCCCAGGTTCATTGCTCAGTTAGTAGACAAGATCCACCCATTCCAACATTTATTAAGAAAAGGCATTCCCTTCAACTAGACAAAAAAGTGTCAAGAAGCGTTTGATCAGATCAAAAATTATCTACTGACTCCACCAGTTCTAATGCCTCCAATCAATGGAAAATATTTGATATTATATGTGATAGCAACAACATCAACACTGGGGGCATTATTAGCACAAAATGATAATGATGGAAAAGAACGAGCTATATATTACATCAATCACACCCTGGTTGGATATGAGTTGAATTATAGTCCTATTGAACGAGCATGTCTAGCAGTGGTATTTGCAGCACAAAAATTGAGACATTACATGTTGAATCATAAGACAAAGTTGATTGCCAAAATTGATCCTTTGAAATATCTTCTCAGCAAAGCAACACTGACAAGAAGACTAGCTAAATGGTTTATGATGCTAAATGAATATGGCATTGAGTATGTAGATCAAAAGGCAATAAAAGGACAAGTGATAGCAGACCAACATGTAGATGCACCCGTAAAGGTAGATCATCCTTTGATATTTGATTTCCCAGATGAATCAATCTTTTTCATAGACACACTAATTACATAGAAGTTATATTTTGATGGATCTTACACAAATCATGGTTCAAGAGCTGGAATTTTGTTCATCACACCCCAAGGAGACTCCATTCCCAAGTAATTTTGAATAGCATTCTCTTGCACTAATAACATAGCAAAATATGAGGCATTATTGACAGGACTTCGAATAGCAATAAAATGGAAAATCAAGGATCTTCAAGTCTATGGTGATTCATAGTTAGTGATAAAACAAGTTAATGATGATTATGATACTAAGGATGAGAAATTAATGCCCTACAAACACATGGTGGATAGCTTCAAACTATACTTTGACAATGTTTCTTTTGAATAGATCCTGAGAATTAAGAACAAAAGTAGCTGATGCAATGGCTACCATCGGATCTCTCTTGGACATTCCCAATAATGCATCACAATACAAGTTCTTGGTAGAGTAGTTGTTGATCCCTACATTTGATGTCCCCGAAACTAATTTTTTGTGTGAACTTGTTGCTCTTGATTCACCTTGGTATAAAGACATTTATGCCTATTTACATGACTAGATTATACCTCCTGACTTGTCCCTTAACCAACGTAAGAACTTTATCTGACAAGCATCTAAATATGCCATCATCGGAGACACCCTTTATCATCGTAGCCTAGATAGTACCCTCCTTCAATGTCTCAACTCGAATGAAGCACAAACAACCTTACAAGAGGTACATCATGGTATATGTAGAGCTCACTCTATTGGTCCTACCTTAGCCAAAAATCTCATGAGAGCGACATATTATTGGCCTACGATGGAACGTGATGCCTATTAGTTTGTGAAGAAATGTTACCAATGTCAAATTTATGGAGATCTCATACATGCACCAACTCAGGAATTGTAGCCACTTAGTTCACCATGGAAATTTTATCAATGGGGGCTTGACCTCATAGGAAATATCCATCCCACCTATTTCAATGAACATAAGTTTATCCTTGTCTCCACTGAGTACTTTAAAAAATGGATTATATCTGTTCCATTGACTTACATTACTGGTAAGCAGATAGCCAAATTCGTCTTGAATTAAATCATTTTCCATTATGGTACCCCACACTCCATCATTGCAAATAATGGCCACCCTTTCAAAAACCAAGATGTTCATGAGCTTTGTGACAAATTCCAAAAAATCCAAAAAATCATAAAATCCTTAAAATCCAAAAACATCAACAAAAATCAAAACTCCAAAAAAAAAAAAAAATCCTAAAAAATAAAGTCTGACTCTAAGTTTGAGTCTGAATCAGTTTATTAGAGTGGTCGAACTGCGTTGCCTCAACATGTTTGCTACGTAGGCAAGGCTCATCTTAAATGAGCTCTTAAGACATTAGGTTGGTCCCTTTAGGTTGTCCAAATAAAATCATGACCCAATATTTTTTCAAATAAGACAAAGTCAAGTCGTGTCGAACTATGAGGTCTTTGTGCATTGCTACATAGGCAAGGCCATCTATCGATGAGCCCCCGAGGCCCCCTAGGTTAATTCCTTTAGCTTTCATCGAGTTGGGTTGTGTCCTTGGTCTGGAATCAATCATCATTCAATAACCAAAACAACAAACGAATGAAATCTTTCATCAATTGATTAGTGTATCATCCATCAACCTGGTCATTCAGCTAGAATGGGGCACTATGTCATTTGTCTCATTTGGTCTTATCTCCTGTCTTTTATCAGGATGTGTCCTTCCTAGGATTAGACTTTTTCAACCTTGTCTTTCACCTTCAGTAGGATGTGTCCTTGCAGTTAGGTGTCTTGTCAACACTCATCACTTGGTCAACTTTATCAGATGTGTCCTCTACCTCAAACAAGATGTGTCTTTCCTATAGTTGGGCATCGTCACATCACTTGGTCATATACATCAATCTTTTTCAAACAATCAAACAATCTTGTCAACTTTTTCAATCAATCTTTCCTTAATCAGGATGTGTCCTTCCTGAAACTAGGCATTATCATTATCAATCAACTTTGTCACACCACTCAATCTTATCAGCTTGTTCAATCAATCTTGCCTTCATCAGGATGTGCCCTTCCTGAGGCAAGGCATGGTCAATCAAATCACTTTATCAATCCTTATCAACCTATCAATCAATCTGGTCATCTTGGTCAACCTAATCAACCAATCAAACAATCATCATTATCACTGGAAAACACTATCTTGGCAAACACTTTGTTGGTTTGGATTTTCTTATCTTTTCAATTGGTTTTGGGTCATGTTACTAGTCTCCTCGAGGATGTCCTATCAATGGATTTAGAGGGACGATGATGGATCATGGCCTCTTTTCTTTGTTTGTTGCATGTGGTTTGTCTTGGCAAAAAGATTGGGACAATCAGGTCCCTAGTATGAGTTGGGGCATTCCTTGTCTTTTTGATTGTTTGTCTCTCCCAAATGGTCACCTTGCACACCTTGGTTTATGTCATCCCATGGTGTTTGTGGTTCATTTGTGACATTTCTGACACCCAATGATGATAAATATAAAAATTTAAGCATGAAAGTTGGTTCCCTTATCATTTCTTGTCTATCTTCTTTCCCCTTTTCACGTTAACATCCCATCTCCCTCATTTTTTCCATGCTAACATCCATCTCCTTCATGATAACATTTCTTCTATTCTTCATCCTCTAGCCTTATCTTCCATTTCGAGAGCACATTCGTATTCTTTGAACCCGCATGTCCTCTCGAGGGGGCATACTACAACCTCTTGGTCATTCTTCCCCTTTCTCTTTACACTGGGGCATATTTTAGAATTAAATTTCTTTGACACAACGTGATGAACTGCATTATGTCAAAGAGGGGGAAAATGTAGACACTGAAAAAATGTCCTAAATTCTATGAGCAACATTTTTCCCTAGTCATCATCCTCTAATAATTAAATAATTTTAATAATTTAATTATTCCTGATCATATTCCTTTATTAATTAAATAATTATTTAATTAATTCACTTTCTAATCTCTATTATATCATGATCAATTAAAATAATTTAATTGCATCAATAATACCCCTTTCTTCAATAATTATAAAATTATTATTTATTTAATTATTTATCTTTCATCACATGTCTATAGTCAGATAATAATAATTATTTGACCTTTTATTCTTCTATAATTAAATAATTGATGAAATTATTTATGTATGTGTTATTCTTCTCCTTTAAATAATTGATCCAAATCAATTATCCATTTTTTATTTCTATCTCCTCCTTTAATTAAATTTATGAATTTAATTAAATCTCCTTTTTTGCCACTTGTCATCCTCCTCCATTTTTTGAATAAATTATTTATCCCTCCATTTTGGTTAAAGATACCCTGTCATTATTTCATGTCATAGTCATCCGGCATCATAGCTGTCGGCGTCATATCTTTTCCATGCATGGTATATTCTAGTTGCATCAATTTTCAGCCTTAGATCTTGACATCTTTCTAGAAACTCGATCTTGGCCATCCATTTCGTAACTTCCTTCTCATGAATCCTCATCCATTGATCTTAGAATCTTTCTAGAAGATCAATCTCGTTCTTCCATTCGAATGGTTGTCTATAAAAGAAACCTTTCTCCTCCATTTTTGATTTAACAGCTAATTGTCTCCAACTTTCTACTTACTATTTTGTAGGTATTTGCACATGTGAAGCAACAAATCTGAGGGAAAAGATTGCAAAAAGAAGAAATAAGAGAGCAAGAGAAGTGATTCAATATTCAAGCATGGGGAGTATTATGATTTAATGTTTTCTCTTGTTTGGATGAGGTTAATAGCTTAGAAGTGTTGGCTATCACTTAGTCTATGCTATTTGATTTTTCCCATCTTACAACTGCAGAAACAGGAGAAAAGATAACAATATAACAAAGAGGCATGAACCAATCATAGACCCGAAAGAAGTAAGAAAGGAAATGAAAAGAATATAGAGAAAGGAAGGATAATTCAAGCAAGTTGAATCAAAATCATCAGTTCTATCCATGTCATCCTTTGGTGCAGATAAGCTCGTCAAATTTTGATTCAGGCAATGCCTAAGGGGGAACAATTATTAGAAAATTTAATAAACCCCTCATTGATACTTGATGCCACATCATGACAGAAGTATATTTAATGCGCTAATGAATTTAGAAGGAATTTTTCAGTCACATTTGTGAAGAATGGAGTTCATGAAATTTGAAAGGATGGAAGCACACATGAATTTCAAGGTGATCTTCTTGCAATTTGAAGCCTTTATTGCAAAAGAATTCAGAATGAAGGAAATAAATTCAAAAGTATCTAAGAAATCACATTTAGTAAAAGGAATTTGTGAATTCAGAGAAGTGTGTAGAGGAAGTTTGAAGAAACCAGAGAAATTTGATACATCAAAGTTTCAGGATTTGGTGAAAAAAGAGGAAATCAAAGTGGAATCAAAGCATACTCTAGAAGCTGGTTATCTAATCCTATTCTTTGTTGGTAATTAAAGAGGTATTCTACTTGTGCAGTATTTCAATTTTATGCAATGGATAATTCAAAGGTTGTGAATATTTTGGATAAATCACAAGTCTAATTGAGGAGATATTTGAAAATCTGTCGGAAGAATCCGTTGGTGCATTCTCTAGAATTATTCATAGAGTATTACCCATTGAAGATATATATGCATATGTTTATAGAAATAATGAGGAGATATCACTCATTCAATTAAGTGTCTTATGGAAGAATGAATTGGAAGAAAATCATGATGCATACAAAATATTAGTTGAGAAGAAGTTGGATGTATGATGAAGGTTTCCACCATTTGATACAAAAAGAAATACATTCAAATCATTTTGAGCAGAATTCATGATGAATCAATGTGGATTGATGAAGCACATTTGATTACCAGAGAAGCAATAAGAGATGTAACTGGTTTGTGTTCCTCTAAACCAATTCCCAAATAAAATTATGTGAATGAACAAGAGATAATTGATATGACTAGTGTGACCCTTGATGGAAGAGAACTTTTTTTAAGAACAATTGAAGATTCGGTCATTAGGTATGTTGTGATGACAGTTGGTCACAAGGTTTTCTTACCTAGAAATGGCCACACAGTTTCTATTGTTTTTGTTTACACTACTATTGATATGGTTAGGAACAGTATGGATTGTGATTTTTTTGAGCTACTTTGAATACATCTATTGAATAAATTGAAGGAAATCAATAAGAGCAAGAAAATATGTTTTGGTACAAAACTTTGATAGTTTGTTTACTCTTTTACTTCATGAAAGATTTATCGGTAATAGGAAGGATGGAATGGACAAATGTAGAACCTATTGCCCATCAAATCAGGAATTTCATGATAAATCTTGGTGGTTTAGATGTTCAAGAGACTTCTCTTGCTGCATTATTTGTAAATTTTTAGATGAGGATGAACAAAAGAACAAGGATTCCAGAAAGTGTAACTGAGAGGTACTCCAAAAAAACTAATTTCCTAGTTTATATATTTCTGTCATATGGAAGCAATTGAATCCAAGCTGGTGTGGATATATGAACTGGATTATGAAGTGACTAAGGCTAAGATTTATCATTATGCAAAAATACTTCTAGAGATTCTCAAGAATACCAATGAAGAAGAAGCCTCTGACAATGCAACCAAAATAGGAAATAAAAGAAAAAGGTGTTGTTATCAAATAGGAAGTTACAAAAGGAAGTGAATCAAAGAGAGCTCAACATGAGCATGAGAGCATAAAAATTCAAGGAGCATTAAAATAATTGTAGAAGGTAATCCCCGGTGCCAAATTTGATTCATCTGTGTCAATTGTGGAAAATATTAGAAGCATGATTAATTATTTGAAAGTATATATCTCTGAACTAGAAGTGCAAGATGGAATTAGGTTTGCGGAAGAAAATTTAGAAGATATCAAAAAGAAATGTGCAGATGCACATTTCATAGTGGTGAAGGAATTGAAGAGTTTGCACATGTGTGAGGAAGAAGCTCTACTATTTAAACTGGTCTAGTTGTACACTAAATATAAGAGATGAAATAAGGAAGAGTGAAA
>CM021106.1:387996707-388130924 GCA_007115665.2 Sequoiadendron giganteum
CCCTCTCCCTCCCCCCTCCTAGTTCCTCTTCTCTCTCCTTTTCCTCTCTTCTCCCCCCTCCCCTCTTCCCTCCTCCTTCCCCTCCTAGTTCTCACCCCCCTCTCTCTCCCCTTCTTCCCCTCTTCCCACTCTCACTTCCCCCTCCTAGTTCTCTCTCCCCTTCTTCCCCTCTTACCCTCTCCCTTCCCCTCCTACTTCTCTCTCTCTCTCTCTCCTTCTTCCCCTTCCTTCTCTCTCTCTCTCTCCCTTTCCCTCTCTCTCTCTCTATCTCTTATCCACCCTACACCTCCTAATTACTCTTGGGTCTATGTGTGCCACAAATCGGATATCTGATTGTGGCACCAAAATTTTACCGCCACAATACATTTTTAAATGTTTTCAAATATTGCCCAACCCCAAATTGGATATCCGAGTTTTTATACTTTTAAAAATCGGATATCTAATTCAAAACAGATATCTGATTTGTAAAAGTTAGGCTTCGGCATTGCTATGGAGCAATGTACTGACACCCAACCCAAAAGAAAGTCAACTCGGGATTTCCGCCTTTTGGCGAGTGAAAAACGCTACTTTTTCCTATTACCACTTTTTGGCCCCTCATGATCCTACACATGCCCACTTCTATAATTTGAATACAAATTTGCTGATTTAGATCATGTCTTTGACTCCTCTTTTCAGTAAATGCGTATGAATATTATTTTATGTCATTAAAGTGGATCATTTAGATTTTACCCTAGTTTCCTTTCATTTTGGACATAGTAGATTGTTGAATGGGCCCTTAGATTGCATCTACAAGATAGGTCTATCATGCTTTACATCTAAGTCTCGACACATCGCCCTAGTTAGACACTTTTATTTTTATACCTGCTTCCTTTTCTCATTCAAAACCCTAGTTATAGAAGAGTCGACTTCTTTAAAATCCAAAGGTCACTCAATTTAGGGCAATAGGTCCCCCCTTTAATTGAGTTTCCTACAAAATTTTGTTACCTTGCCAAATTTTGGCATCAACACATACAAAAATGCATGAAAACATACATAACAACATACATGATAACATACATAACATGACGAGACGTCATAGTGCAGAGCCTGCCAGACGGGGGATCAAAGTGACAAAATCAACAGACGACAACAAACGTCCGGAAAATGTTAGGTAGGAGTTAACGACCGTCAAGTCGGTTTTCCCGCCAACTGAGAGGAGACATCGTGTTTTCCAACACTGCAAATAATGCAAACATTTTATATGTTCCAATCACATAAAGAAAGTGAAATGACATTTGGACTGTAGAAAAGAGTTGTTCAAAAAATTGAAAGTGGACTTCATTACATTCTTGGAGCATAATGAAATAAAACTCTTCATATCAAACTAATTGAAATGGGACAGTGTGTTTTCCAACACTACAAACAATCTATAACAACACTGTGCCTTGTAGGTTTCATAATACCTATTGTTTCCCAATTTGATTACATTCTTGGCACCTCATTTTGATATTTGCAAATAATGGTTTCGAATGCCACATTTTTTTGGGTTTTTGTCCATTCCAAAATATGATTATAAAAACCCACCGACGTTGACACGTTCTCTCGGCTACAAGACAAGCTACTACAGGTCCAAGTTAACGTCCAACCATCAATTCTTTCCATCAGTGCAATTTGTCCATCCGGCCTTTGTTTCCGTCGAGGCATTTTATTCCACTCAAATAAAGAAAGTGAAATGACATTTGGATTGTACCAAAGTGGACTGTAACGGTAGACAGGACCAAACATCCAGGAAAGGTAGTTAGGAGTTAACTGACATGGGACAGTGTGTTTTCTAACACTGCAAACAATCTATAACACCGTGCCTTGCAAGTTTCATAATCCCTATTGTTTTCCAATTTCATTACATTCTTACTATCTAAATAACAAAAGTTTCTCCAGACAATCACAAAACAAACCAAATTGAGGTTAGGGGTGAGTAACCAATTGGGTTGTTACTTCTAAAGGGTTTTAGAACAATCGGAGTTTTACGAGACAATGTGTTTTCCAAAAAGAGAGTGTATAAAATGGCGGCAAAAATGAAATCTCGTCTAGGTTTTTTTCTATTTGCGAATTATGATTTCGATTGCCACGTTTTGCCCTTTTTTCTCTATTTCGAACAAGAATGTGAACAATGGTGACGTTATGGGTTTTATGTGGTTTTCAAAATATATCATTTCATTGCAGAACCCACGTTGCCTTTTCCAACCTCGTAACATATTCCACATGGTTTATGATTTCTATAAACGTTATTCAGTAATTTCACTCATATTTCCACAATGGGTTGTCATTTATTTCATTCGACAATGGCAAAATTTGAAAACCAGCATAAAGGAAACAAAAATTAAAAAACCCTCGACACAAAAAAATTAACAACCTTGCATTTCAAATAAATACCCCTTTCCCCAACGAAAACCCTGCAACGTTCAAAATAAGAATGTCAACAATGGCGACATTCTGGGATTTAGATGGTTTTCACAATATACCATTTCATTGCAGAGCCTACGTTGTGTTTTCCAACCTTGTCATATATTTCGCATGATTTCTGGTTTTTGTAAACGTTATTCACTTATTTCACTCATATTTCCACAATGGTTTGACAACTATTTCATTCGGCAAGCGCAAAATTTCAAAGCCAGCAGACAGGAGGAAACAAAAATTTAAAAACCCTCAACAGAAAATCACATAAACCATGACCCCGTAGAACGGTCGTTCGTTTCTTCATAGTTCCTAAGCAGAATGGAAAAACAACAAATACTTCAAGCAGATATACATACCTATTAGCTCTGAACGCTTGCAACTCCTTCTCGATGCTCTCCACCAAAACGTCGTTGTCGAAAATGGGACCTCGTTTGGGCTTTTTGATATTTACAAATAACGGTTTGGAATGCCACAAAATGGACGAAATCATGGTTTGGAATGCCACATTTTTTTGGGTTTTTGTCCATCTCGAAATATGATTTCAAAAACCCGCCGGCACTGACATCTTTTTCCGACGACAGGACAGGCAACGACACGATAGAGTTAACGTCTGACTGTCAACTTTTGCCATTGATGCTATTTGTCCATCCGACTACCTTTTCCGTCGGGACCATTTTGTCTACCACGAAAGATGGGGGAATGGGGGGTACGATATCATGCTACATACATAGGTCCCTTTTTGTCTAGGAGTTAGCTTTCTCCGATCTCCCGTGACCTTCCAAATCAAAAATAATATAGATTATGTAAGGGACCCACTGGCCGCCACAGAGCAATGACAGCATTGTACACACAATAAGGCACCTAGTTAGTTATGCAACATTTTCATTCACATGATAACACACTCCCAACAGTTCTAGGCAAGATACATGCAGTTGTGTGATCCTTCTATCATATGCTTTTCCTGGAATCCATCCTTTCCATCAACATCTGCCCCCATTGATGTAATCTCAAACTATTTTCAATAGCCAAAACTATGAGCAGGTCAAGAAACAGCTACCTTGGCTTCATATCACCTTTTCGACTGCTTCCTCTCTTATCTGTCTGTTTCAATTCTTTATGTCCTACCAAGCAAATCCATACCTTGACAGTCGAAAGTTTTGGCTCAGTTTTCAGAGGACAATGTGTATTGACCAATACACCAACAGGACAAATAGTTGGTTACTTTGAGAAAGGTGCAGAAATTGTTGTGGATCAAATGGGTTTGGGGGATTATAGAACTATTCAGGAAGCAGTAGAATCTGTGCCTGATAATAACATGGAAAGGATTGTCATACAGATAAATGCAGGCGTATACTTGTGAATCTCTGTTTGAATGTATTATGTTGTCTACTGTGTTTGTTCATTTATTGATCTTGGAGTCCAGGATTTCTTATAGAAATAAGCTATGGCTGTTATCTTGTGTTTTAGTTAATAGTTGTTGGAATTGAGTGTTTGATTTATGGGTGGGTGCAGAGACAAAATCCATATATGGAGGAAATCTAATATCACATTTCAAGGCCAAGGTGGTGATGTTACACATATTTGCTGGAATGACACTGCTGCCACTTCTGGTAGCACAAGATCTAGTGCTTCTGTTACAGTTGATGCACCAGACTTCATTGCCAATGATATCAGCTTTAATGTAAGCTACAGAGAATTTGCAGCATTGAATTTCAGCTGTTTTTTCGTTTTGAATATCTTTTATGTTGATGAATATCTTTCTGTGGTGTTTTTGAAGCTTTCTTTTGATTTCTTTCCTTGTGTTACCTTTATTGTTATTTTATTCTTGTTGTCTCCCCAATCTCTCACCTATTTATCTACTCTTGTCTGTTACTATTCCTCTCACTCTTTTTTTTTTTGCAATTTTAATGATGGATCATGGAATTTGATTTGAAACGTCTTTTTAATTGATGTTAAAAATCACACACAGTTACAAACCAGAAATCTAAACACTCGTTATCATGGACTGTGAAAACTACATACTTTTAACAAAAACGATTGTTAAAACTATATGATGATTTTATCAGGTCTCATGTAAACAATCTTTTTGAAGCTTGTCTAAAAATTCACCGAAAAACAACCGGCTGTAAAATCTCTTCCCTAAAAATTTGAAATGAAGTGAAACCCCGCAAGGAAGATGAATGCAGTCAACTTGGTGCACAATTCTAAGTTTCTTGACTCATTAGTTCTCACCTCAAAATCATTTGAGACAACAATCTGAATATCAAATTCAATAGGGAAAAGAAAAACCCAAATCAAGAGGGGTAGAAAACTGAGGCTTATGAGCCTCAGCTTCAGTCAAACGGGTATCAAAACTAGATCATTGTCCATAGCATGCAGAGTCATTAAAGAAACTAAGGAAATTCTAACCTGTTCTAACCACATACAACGGGATTTTGATCTAACTGAACAGGATAAATGGAGGAGAACTATCAACATTGCTGTTAGCTAGATAAGGGGGAGGAACAAAAGGGGATTATTGCATCAGATAATGACTTGAGGAAGGCTCGCTCAGAATAGAACAGAAAAACTAGTCTTTGGTCAATAATAGACCGCCAACAGAATCTCACGAAATCGCTTAGCCAGAATCTCAATCAAATACGGAAAGAGGATGAAGATGACGGTAAATCGATTATATTTTCCTCTCAAGCTTCTACTAAAGTCCAAACCCACCTGCAAAATTTCCTGCGAAGTCTGCCACCAAATGCATCAATCTGGTCTCCGTGTCTGTATCTGCCATGGTTTCATTTCACATGAGACCAAGATCTGAAAATCTCCTCAAATCCCCTTGATCAACCCACAATTAAATAAAAACCTGTTGCAAAGCAGCGACTTCTATGAAGTTTGCTAACAATGTTTAGTTAGGGTCTGTTTCTCTCGAGGTGCTCAGAGATGAATCTTTTGGGTTTTTAATATCCTGCAATAATCCCTCTGTATAAATTGAATGGGAACGTGGGGAAAAGATATAAAAGATGACCAATATGATATTATGATCGTAACCCATTTCTTCTCTATGACCCAAATACTGCTACAGAGGCTGCATTTAATGTGGGCATCAAGTAAGTGCGTGGTTGTGTTTGAGCCCTGGCTTTTACTATTCACAAAACCAGTATCTGTCTTTCCAGTAACATGTACATTCTCTATTTCTTTCCTGCAAAATTCATATAAATTTGACCAAATGTGCATCAAATTTCGAACAGATGAATTAACTCTTGATTGTTTCTACAGAATTTTGCATACCCCACACATGGAACCCCGGGATCTCAGACAGTGGCAATCATAATATCAGGAGACAGGGCTGCTTTCTACAACTGCAGTTTCTACGGGGCTCAAGACAACCTGTTTGACGACAAGGGCAGGCACTATTTTCACAATTGTTGCATTGAGGGAACAACTGACTTCATTTTCGGACATGGGCTATCCCTCTACCAGGTATAACAACATTTCAATATTCAGAGTCATGCCTTATCAATACCCATTAACAATTTTGAGCTACCCAAATATCCATTTTTTTACTTTTGTTTTCTTTCAGGAATGTGAACTCCATTCTATTGCAGAAGTTGATCCATTGCGTATTACTGGATGCATCACAGCACAGAACAGGCAAACATATCCAGAGAGAACAGGATTTTCTTTTGTCAATTGTTCCATCACAGGCACAGGTCAGATATACTTGGGCAGAGCATGGGGGAATTACTCTACAGTAGTTTTTAGCTACACAGAAATGACAGATATAGTAGCTCCACCAGGATGGTCAGATTGGGGCAATCCTTCCAAAGATCAGTAATGCTCTGAATTCAATTCTTTCTATTATGAACATTATGTCAAAACTGCTTTATTTTTATTTTTTCTTCACTGTTTTTAAGATGCAGAGTTTTGATTGTGTGTATCAGGTCTATATACTATGGAGAATATAAATGCACAGGTTCAGGAGCTGATAAATCTAAGAGAGTTGATTGGTCTCGTCAGCTGGCAGATGATGAGGCTGCTCTCTTTTTGAATATCTCTATCATTGATGGTGATCAATGGTTGGATTTACCAAAATCTAATGTTACACAGTTTGGAAAAAATAGTAAATGATCAAATTTCAAAATTTGCAGATACCATAAAGCCAATACTTTTTGTTATCTAATGGCTTAAAAGTTGTATAATATCCTTCAACCAAATAGCAGATTGTGCTTTCAAAATAACACAGAGGGAAGAGAGGGGAAGGTAACTTTTATAGTTTTGGGAACAATCTCAAGACTTATTTAAATCTGCCTCTTTCTTTATAGATTAGCAAAAATAGAACTTATATTTCACAACCGCGGAATGACAAAGAAGGAAAGGTGAGCCTAAAAGTAATTATGAGGAAGGGATCCAACAGTGAGCATGGATTATAGATCAGATATGATGTTTTCATATCACTATCAATTTTTAAATAAAAATATTTTTTTTTCTAATTTTTATATATTTTTAATGGTAAAATTTGTATATTTATGTTATTTTTTATTTAGTTTTGTGTTTATTGTTAGAAAATTGTTTAAAACATTTACATATTTATAAATGGTGTAGTCTTATGTAAAGTTGGTCTCCTTTTCTCATGTGAGGTGCATTAATGTATGTGTCTTGTTCTTTGTTTTTTATTTGGTTCTAGATTTTATATTTTGTATTGAGTGTTTGGAGAATTTTTTAGGTCCACTAATGTATGTGCCTTGTTTATTATTTGATTCTAAATTTTATATTTTGTATTGAGTGTTTGGAGAATTTTTTAGGCCCACTAATGTATATGCCTTGTTTTTTATTTGATTCTAGATTTATATTTTGTATTGAGTGTTTGGAGATTTTTTTAGGTTACTTTTTCATAGACAAGATAATTATTTAATGGCTCACATGAGCAATTTCCCCTCTCCTTTCTATTGTCTACGTGGATAGTACTATTTCAAAGTCAAGTTTTGTTTAATTATGGCATATCAAAATTTTCCTACGTGACATCATTTCTCTTACATAATATTTTTATTTGTTTTGGGGTGATTGTTTGTATCTTGTTGATATATCTATTCAGTTTAGAAACATTTCACGAGGGTTGTCACTTTCTTTCAATAAGATATTCAATAATTCTTGGTCCTCAAGTATTTAGAATTGTACTCTCTAGCACATTAACTTACATATGTTTTTCTATGGACGTAACCATTGCACCTCCTTTTGATACAAATGCTAGTTTAAATATATCTATATAAAATATCTAGACTATTAGACAAATGTGTTTCAAATGTTTATAGAAAAAATAACATTAACAAAATAACATTACCATCATCAATCTCATCATCCTTAGAATATTAAATTAATCATGGTGAAAAAATATTCTCATCAATCTCATCATCCTTAGAATATTAAATTAATCATGGTGAAAAAATATTCTCAGTATCACAAATCTCATTATCCATGAGAGAAAAATATAAAATTTAAATTAGATTTTCAATTTTTATAAAATTCAATTAATATAATTTTCAAATGTCTCCAAATAACTTCCAAAGAACAATCATTACAACAATATCAGTTCCCATTTATATTTAATAATAATTGCAAGGATCTCCCGTGACCTTCCAAATCAAAAATAATATAGATTATGTAAGGGACCCACTGGCCGCCACAGAGCAATGACATCATTGTACACACAATAAGGCACCTAGTTAGTTATGCAACATTTTCATTCACATGATAACACACTCCCAACAGTTCCAGGCAAGATACATGCAGTTGTGTGATCCTTCTATCATATGCTTTTCCTGGAATCCATCCTTTCCATCAACATCTGCCCCCATTGATGTAATCTCAAACTATTTTCAATAGCCAAAACTATGAGCAGGTCAAGAAACAGCTACCTTGGCTTCATATCACCTTTTCGACTGCTTCCTCTCTTATCTGTCTGTTTCAATTCTTTATGTCCTACCTTGACAGTCGAAAGTTTTGGCTCAGTTTTCAGAGGACAGTGTGTATTGACCAATACACCAACAAGACAAATAGTTGGTTACTTTGAGAAAGGTGCAGAAATTGTTGTGGATCAAATGGGTTTGGGGGATTATAGAACTATTCAGGAAGCAGTAGAATCTGTGCCTGATAATAACATGGAAAGGATTGTCATACAGATAAATGCAGGCGTATACTTGTGAGTCTGTTTGAATGTATTATGTTGTCTACTGAGTTTGTTCATTTATTGATATTGGAATCCAGGATTTCGTATAGAAATAAGCTATGGCTGTTGTCTTGTGTTTTAGTTAATAGTTGTTGGAATCGAGTATTTGATTTATGGGTGGGTGCAGAGAAAAAATCCATATATGGAGGAGGAAATCTAATATCACATTTCAAGGCCAAGGTAGTGATGTTACACATATTTGCTGGAATGACACTGCTGCCACTTCTGGTAGCACAAGATCTAGTGCTTCTGTTACTGTTGATACACCAGACTTCATTGCCAATGACATCAGCTTTAATGTAAGCTACAGAGAATTTGCAGCATTGAATTTCAGCTGTTTTTTGTTTTAAATATCTTTTATGTTGATGAAAAGATTGTCAGAACATTGTCAACATATAAAATAAACACAAAACTGGTTCAATCATAAAATATTGTCGACATTGTCAATATTTCATCCTAATTATCATAGAATATGATCCCAATGAAGAAAAAAACTTACATAATAAAAATTTCCATGTTTTTTCTAAAAAATTGATTGTTAAAACCATAGAATGACTTTATCAGGTCTCAGGTAAACAATCTTTTTTAAGTCTGTTTAAAAATCCACCGCTAACAACCGGCTGCATAATCTCTTCCATTAAAAAAAGGAAGATGAATGCAGTCAACTTGGTGCACAATTCTAAGTTTCTTGACTCAATAGTTCTCACCTCAAAAGCATCTGAGACAACAATCTGAATATCAAATTCAATAAGGAAAAGAAAAACCCAAGTCAAGAGGGATAACAAGCCGAGGCTTATGAACCTTAGCTTCAGTCAAATGGGTATCAAAACTAGATCCTTGTCCATAGCATGCAGAGTCCTTACAGAAATAAAGGAATTTGTAACCTGTTCTAACCACATACAATGGGATTTTGATCTAACTGAACAGGAAAAATAGAAAACCATCAACATCACTGTTAGCTAGGTAAGGGAGAGGAACAAAAGGGGGTTATTGCATCAGATAATGACTTGAGGAAGGCTCGCTCAGAATAGAACAGAAAAACCAGTCTTTGGTCATCAATAGACTGCCAACAGAATCTCATGAAATTGCTCAGCTAGAATCTCAATCAAATACGGAAAGAGGATCAAGAGGACGGCAAATCGATTCCCAAGCTTCTACCAAAGTTCAAACCCACCTCCACAATTTCCTTCAAGTCTGCCACCAAATGCACCAATC
This sequence comes from Sequoiadendron giganteum, assembly GCA_007115665.2. Lineage (NCBI taxonomy): Eukaryota > Viridiplantae > Streptophyta > Pinopsida > Cupressales > Cupressaceae > Sequoiadendron > Sequoiadendron giganteum. Next base: position 388,006,573 of record CM021106.1, read on the forward strand.
TGGTCTTCGTCTCTGTATCTGCCATGGTTTCATTTTTACATGAGACCAAGATCAGAAAATCTCCTCAAATCCCCTTGATCAACCCACAATTAAATAAAAACCTGTTGCAAAGCAGCGACTTCAATGAAGTTTGCTAACAATGTTTAGTTAGGGTCTGTTTCTCTCGAGGTGCTCAGAGATGAATCTTTTGGGTTTTTAATATCCTGCAATAATACCCCTGTATAAATTGAATGGGAACGAGGGAAAAGATATAAAAGATGACCAATATGATATTATGATAGTGACCCATTTCTTCTCCATTACCCAAACACTGCTATGGAGACTGCATTTAATGTGGGCATCAAGTAAGTGCGGGGTTGTGTTTGAGCCCTGGCTTTTACTATTCACAAAACCAGTATCTGTCTTTCCAGAAACATCTACATTCTCTATTTCTTTCCTGCAAAATTCATATAAATTTGACCAAATGTACATCAGATTTCGAACAGATGAATTAACTCTTGATTGTTTCTACAGAATTTTGCATACCCCACACATGGAACCCCGGGATCTCAGGCAGTTGCAATCAGAGTATCAGGAAACAGGACTGCTTTCTACAACTGTAGTTTCTATGGGGCTCAAGACACCCTGTTTGACGACAAGGGCAGGCACTATTTTCACAATTGTTACATTGAGGGAACAACTGACTTCATTTTCGGACATGGGCTATCCCTCTACCAGGTTGTAATAACAATTCAATATTCAGAGTCATGCATTATTAATACCCATTAACAATTTTAAGCTACCCAAATATCCATTTTTTTACTTTTGTTTTCTTTCAGGAATGTGAACTCCATTCTATTGCAGGAGTTGATCCATTGCGTATTACTGGATGCATCACAGCACAGAGCAGGCAAACATATCCAGAGCGAACAGGATTTTCTTTTGTCAATTGTTCCATCACAGGCACAGGGCAGATATACTTGGGTAGAGCATGGGGGAATTACTCTACAGTAGTTTTTGGCTACACAGAAATGGCAGATATAGTAGCTCCACAAGGATGGTCAGATTGGGGTGATCCTTCTAAAGATCAGTAATGCTCTGAATTCAATTCTTTCTATTATGAAGATTATGTCAAAACTGTTTTATATTTTTATTTTTTCTTCACTGTTTTTAAGATGCAGAGTTTTGATTGTGTGTATCAGGTCTATATACTATGGCGAATATAAATGCACAGGTTCAGGAGCTGATAGATCTAAGAGAGTTGATTGGTCTCGTCAGCTGACAGATGATGAGGCTGCTCTCTTTTTTAATATCTCTTTCATTGATGGTGATCAATGGTTGGATTTACCAAAATCTAATGTTACACAGTTTGGGAAAAATAGTAAAACTAAATGATCAAATTTCAAAATTTTCAGATATCATAAAGCCAATACTTTTTGTTATCTAATGGCTTAAAAGTTATATAATATCTTTCAGCCAAATAGCAGATTGTGCTTTCACAATAACACAGAGGGAAGAGAGGGGAAGGTAATTTTTATAGCTTTGGGAACAATCACAAGGCTTATTTAAATCTGCCTCTTTCTTTATAGGTTAGCAAAAATTAGAGCTTATATTTCACAACCGCGGAATGACAAAGAAGGAAAGGTGAGCCTAAAAGTAATTATGAGGAAGGGATCAAACAGTGAGCGTGGATTATAGATGAGATATGATGTTTTCATATCAGTATCAATTTTTATATAAAAACTTTTTTTTCTAAGAGTTTTATATTTTTAATGGTAAAATTTGTATATTTATATTATTTTTTATTTAGTTTTATGTTTATTGTTGGTATAGTCTTATATAAAGTTGGTCTTCTTTTCTCATGTGAGGCCTATTATTGTATGTCTAGGCCTATTATTGTATGTCTCTTGTTTTTTATTTGATTCTAAATTTTATATTTTGTATTGAGTGTTTGGAGAATATTTTAGGTCCATTAATGTATGTGCCTTGTTTTTTATTTGATTCTAAATTTTATATTTTGTATTGAGTGTTTGGAGAATTTTTTAGGCCCACTAATGTATGTACCTTTTTTTTAATTTTATTCTAGATTTTATATTTTGTATTGAGTGTTTGGAGAGATTTTTTGGTCACGTATGTTATGATCTTTTGTACTAAACTTTCTGATGAGTGGATAGTGTGTTTGGGTCATGTATGTTATGATATTTTATACTAAAATTTCTAATGAGTGGACAATGTGTTTGGGTTACATATGTTATGATCATTTATATTAAAATTTCTAAGGAGACCTTGTATTGTCATTGAGATGTTTTGATTGTGTACTTTGAATACTTATGCTATGATTTTATATGTTTTTATCACTATATGATGTTTTGGATTGCTATGGTATATGTTGTTCAACTTCGTATTTTGAGATGCATATGTCATGAATTTATATGTTTGGACTATTGAAATGTTTTAGCTTCACTATTTTTACTATATATTTTGCATTTGACGTTGATATTTATATATGGTTCAACAATTATGGATTATTGTTGATTATGTGTCTCACTATTTGGAGCATGCTAGCCATACACGACTTACAGTTAGATGTGTTGAATTGACGTCATAATATTTCATTGGATATTCTTTCATGTTGGGTGTTTTATGCTATGCTTTAGTTAACTTTATATGGTATAGGTATGCTTGATATTTCACTTGAATGTGCAAATACAAATTTCCCCAATAGTGATTAGTTGGTGATGATCAACATGGGTAAAACTTGTTTACTTAATGTCCATCCCACTTGATTCTTAACCTCCATCTCACTTGATTTGAGTTGCAAGATGATTCTTGTGATTAAATTCATAAAGTGAGCAAATCTTTTGCATATGTTTATTTTATTTTGTTGTGTTGCATTTAACTAAATTTTTAAATATGGGTTTGTTGTGCTTGTAGAATACTTAATATGCTTTGAGTTGAAACATAATAAATTATGCATTAGTTAAAAAGGTCATGCATTATTATATTGCTTGTGAAAGAAGTTTAAATAGGTTTAATTGCATATGCGAATATTGATGAAGTTGGGAAAACTCAATTCCACAACTCCCAAGGATCACCTACAATCAAATACCTATCATAGAAAGAGAGAATAGAAAAGCTATGGAGGCTAGGAGCTATTGATCCAAAAAAGAATGAATGATAATGAATGTGCATCTTGATGATTATACAATAGAGAATCCTTATAAAAGGATAATAAACCTAGAAACCCTAGGTGAGGATAAAGTTCAAGATCATGGCATGTGTCCTCATCCTATGACATGAGACATAAAAAGAACATGACCTAAGTAAGCTTAAGTAATTAGAGGAAAAGGAACCTAAAAATTAATTAAATAATTAATTAAGAAATACATTTTCTTCCAACACCCCCCCTTAAGTAAAACTTAGGGAGAAGATAAAAAATCTAAAGATGAACGCATGATGGGTCCCAACAAACAAGGCCTAGTGAGGTACCCATGTACAAACAAAATATCTCTCAAAAGTGGAGAAAAAAAGAGAAAAGCCCAGTGGGAGAAAAATCATCTCCAAAAGAGAGAAATATAAGCAAAGGATTGAAGAAGCCTTCAAACACAAGTGAAGGACTAAGAAGCCTCCAAAACAATGTGAAGGATGAAGAATCCTCCAACCAAGAATCTCCCAAAAGAGTAGGAACAAAGGATGAACATGAGGAACACCATTGAAGCATTTAAAGAAGTTGCAAACACTGTTGAAGAATGACTACTATAATGCTAAAAGAAGAACCTCCTTTGAAACAAATGATGATTAGGATTAAGAAGACAATAATTTGCATGAGTTCCCCCAATGACACTAGTTGAATCAGATGGAAAAAAAAGGCAATCCATTTGGAATTCAAAGATACATATGATGCAAGTACCAATAGTCTAAAGAATGTGGATCAAGTGAAAATGGAAAGTTGCCTCCAAAAATAGGAATGCAAGAGTGTTCATATGGTAAATATTACATCTCATTGAAATGCATGGGTAACCAACCGCTAATGTATGTTGCATTCATCTAGTACATAGAAACAAATACTAGATACATAGCTCACTCTAATGCGAAATCAAGGAAGCATTGGCACTAATAGTAGAAACCTCCCCATAATGCTGACAAGGGATAGCCATGATAGGCACATTGAAATTGAATGCTAGAATGTAGTGCATGAAGGAGAAACAAGAATATCTAAAAGTGCAAACATGAAACTGCCAACAAATATAAAGGGTGTGCAAACAAAAGACACACACGCATGAGGAAAGAATCACCAAGATTCACTGTTATCGTGGAAGGGACACTCACTTGACAAAGGTGTGATGGAAAAACAAAGGAAAACATCAACCATATCATGACACTTTATATCATAGTGCAAGTACAATAAGGCACAAAATGATGTGCAAGATTTCAATAATACACATACAATGTTGAAGCACCTTTTTTTCAGTGCATTTACATAATGAGAAGTGTTTACAATGAAAACCTATAATGTCCAAAAAAAATCAACTCCATAACTCCCAGGGATCACCTGCAATCAAATACTTGTCACAAAAAAAGAGAATAGCAAAGCTATGGAGGCCAAGAGCTATTGATCCAAAAAAGCTTGAATCATTATGAATGTACATCTTAATGATTATGCAATAAAAGATCCTTATAAAAAGATAATAAACAGTAGAAACCGCAGTTGAAGATAAAACAAGATCATGACATGTGTTCTCATCCTATGACATGAGACTTGAAAATAACATGACCTAAGTAAGCTTAAGTAATTAGACGAAAATGAACCTAATAATTAAGTAAATAATTAATTAGGAAATGCCTTTTATTCTAACAAATATAAAACGTTAAATTGTTAGAATTTATAATTATATGCCAAGGTTAGTGAAAATACATTAATTATTAGTTTACTGAAAGAAAAAAATTATTGAAATATTTAGGTAAGAATTATCTTTTATAAATATCTTAGTTGCAAATGCAGACACCTCAAATTCACTTATAATTTCTTTGTACTATTTTTTTTGTAATCAAATTTTATATAAATCACCATTTGATTAATTACCTTTGCATTAATTTCTCTTCATTCCCTAAAGTTAATTAATTAAACCATTTTAATTAATTAACCTTAGTTCCCAATTCCTCCAACTCAATCAATTATCTAATTGGTGATTTATTAATTGATTAATCCATCCAATCCCTAATGAATATTTCCTCTAATTTTTAATTTCACATCAATACTAGTGGACAAAAAAAAATTCCTTTTACATCAACCCTCCTCTCCATCTACATGGATCAAGATCTCAACATTACTCTTTTCCCTGTATCCCATCCCACTCCATGCTCCCACATGTGTGAGCATGCTTATTCATCCCACTTCTTGCTCACACATGTGTGATCATGCTAACTTGGAGGTATCTTTAACCTCCACCTTATCTTTGAAATTCTCACACATTTGTGAGAATCCTCTCCAAACATGCCACCTCCATACTCATACATGTGCGAACATACTTGTTCCTTCAACTCTTCTTCCACTTGCTCTCTTCTCATTCAATATTCCATTTTTTTGTGAAAACTCCTCCATTCATCAAAGATCTTCTTTCTTTTCTTGACAATTATCAAGAGGTTATGAAATCCATCCATGCAAGCTCATCTCAACCATTTATTTTATCCTCTAACCCCAACCCTCCATTTTCCATTTGGAAAATTTATTTAAGGAAGGATTTCCAACCTCATTTAATCCATGAATTATATGATGTCCTTATGGTGCCCAATTTATATTCATCACCTACTTGCATACTATCCTTATGATGCCCATTTTCATAATCAATCACTCATAGTGTGCCCTTGTGTTGTCAAAATAGTGACAAATTAGCAAAGAGCATCCACATTCAATTATTTGGAGGATATCCAAACAACATAATGAAGGTATAATACCTTTGTTCTTCATCCACTTTGCAGTTTTTGTTGTTTATCTTCTATTGTTTACTCTATAATGAGTGACTATTTTTTATATTTTTTGGGTTGTTTAGTGCTACTAATCCATTGTGTCCAACTCAAACATGGGGTCCACAATAAAAAGACATTTTGAAATATCTAGTTCAAATGAGAAAAGGAAGGAAAAAAGGATAAAGGGTTTAGGAAAATTTAGAAAAAATAAAAAGGAAGGTAATTTTTATAACACTTTTGTATTGTTTCAAAACTCCTTGTTATATCCTCTCTCTCTCTCCTTTGAAAAGAACACATATTGAATGTTTTGTGGCTTGAAATTTTTTAAGCTTGGCACTATTTTGTTTGGAACGAGTTTAGTGTTGCTTTTATTGTTCAAGGAAGGAACTCTCCATTGTTTTGACTCACTAATTAAGGTTATTTTTCCTTGTTAATTTATGCATTTGAAATAAAACAAATTATTTGTCATGCCTCAATAGGTGAAGGCATACGAATCTTCTGAAATAAGTTGATTGAAGTTGAATCTATAGATTAGTTGTTGAGTGAATTTCATAGTCATAGGTTACATTAGTTTATTTTATAAAAATACCAAAATAAACCTGTTATGGTGATTTTTTCCTAAAATCATATGTGAGTGAGAAAGAACGATGATGTGCATTTTATTCTTCAAACCTGGTATTGCTAAAATTTTGAGTATATTACAAAAAAATAAATTTAAAGGTTTCTTCTTGGAATCCATTAATAGTGGATTTGGCCACCTTCATGACATTTAAAATTTTTGAAAAATGAAAATCTAAATTATCATGTTATCTTGTTTTATTTTGTGGGATGAGTAGTCTCATTACTAATATATAATTATATGTCATTAAACCTATTTTCATGACTTTTTGTATGATCTTCCATGCTATGGTCAATTTACATTTTTGGTATGTTGAGCACTTAAGAATGAGGTATAGAGTAAAGGAGTTGCCTCCCACTACTTTCTGAAGTTTAAGAAGAAATTGTAGATAGATCCAAGTGATATTTTAATTGAAAGTTAAACCATAAAATGGATGGAGATTTGTAAGGTAAAAAATAGTGTATCCTACAATTTTGGCACTACAATTCAACCTCAATTAAGTAATATCTACCTTCCATAGTATGTTTTAAAGTTCATTCAACCCTATCCTAGCATTTTTTCTACCCCTGGTGATATGTGGGTTTGTTGTTTCTATATGCTTGTGTAAGTGAATATGTTTTATATGTTTTTGAAAAGTTAAGCAACATTTACAGGGCATTGGACCCCTTCAAAAGGAGCCACAAGCGCCAAAAAGGAACAAGTCTAAAAAGCTAACATAGAAGCAAAAAGTAATAGAGACAACACTTTGACAACACAGAAACCATGGAAAGGCAGCCAAAAAATAGAACATTGGCATAGGCAGCAGCTAACTGGCATTATCCCAGTTTTTAAATAGGAGGTCCACGACATCATCACCAACCCAATATTTGTTCTCCTAGCCATTATTACCCTCCAAATCCTCCTTGATAACAGTGGATAGGGTGCTAGTGACGAAGTGGCCCAGCTTCATTGTAAAGAAGGTCAAACCATGAAGCCGATTGTTGAGCTTGTCCATTTTCTTCTCCAAGGCACAGGGCTCCTCCCCAATGTCCATAGTCCCCAGGATCTCTTCAGGCTCATCAACCGGGGGATGCGAAGAATGAGAGGCCGAGGTTTCTTTTGGTAGCTTGTTGTCTTCTAGGGTAAACTAGGGCCCCTCCACATTCTCGTCCTCCTCTTCCTCAGTTTCCTCATCCTTATACTCTTTGTTGTCAGACCGCTCCTCCTCTGAATCCTCAATTACCTGTCTCTTTTTTATTTTTTTTCCAGCCTCCCGGATCTCCTTCTGGTGTTCTCCCCACAAATCATTACCATGGTTTCCACAACAATATCTCCTTTTGATTATTTTCCTATTAAGGTTTTTCCCTTCCCCTCTCTGACACTCAGCTCCGGCATACCTCTCTCTCCATCCTTTCCTTTTTTGGCAGTGTTGGCCCTGTAGGTAGACTTTGTCGGGGTGGACTTCAAATCACAGAGGTTGGTAGTTGCACTAGCATGTGCATTACCCAACCCTCCCTTTAGTTTTTTGGTGGCCGATTTGGCTTTGGGGTTTCCCGCAGTACCCAGATTGGATTTCTAGGGAGGGCTTTTAGACTCAGTCGGGGAAATATTCACAACAGTCAGGGGTTCGATTTCATCAATGCGCACAACTGAGATGGCTTTGGGAGGACAAAGGGCTAGGTGGAAGTGGTAAATTCTCAGGATAAGCCCTTGATGGAGCGGAAGAGGTGAGAGGTCATTGGGGTTAAGCCTGGCTAGCTCTTTACATTTCTCGATCGAATTTTCTAGGTCCATAAGCAAAAGAAGGGAAAGCTAAGCAACATCTTATGTCTTAAATGATTTAACAGGGGAAAATGATAGAAGAAATAGGTTTTGAACCTACCTTCCAAGGTGACATATTTCATCAACGCTAAGCACACCTGGTCCCAAGGCTCCGAAAAAGCTTCTCGCTCAAAACCTGACTGGTTTTGCACCGGTTTCTCGTTCCCAATGAAGAAAGATTTCAAGCTTTCATTGTCCTGCTTCTTATTGTGCTTAGGGTATCTTTTCTTAGTACACAACATTCCAGTGGATTGCATGATGACTTCTTCATTAACTTCAAAATAAATACTGCCTATTGTGACCCTTCGGTCCTTCCACGAATTAGCAAGCTGGCTAGACAAATTAGGGTCATGGCCAACCAAAATCTCCATTAGAGGAGCAATGCCACCTTCAGCATAGATGTGCCAGACTAACGAATTCTTCCAGAATTCATCACAGTTGTCTGACTTAGTTCCAATGCGATTGCCACCCATTCTATCCACCTGCACAGAAAACCAAAGATTTTGCAGAAGACACAAATTGTAAAAGCCAGCAGGGCAACGAATATTCATCAAGGAGAAATGCAATGATGGGTAATGATGCCAGCGTGCAGGTCACACGTGCGGAAGGGAAAATCACCACAGGGTGACTTGACGACAGAGTAAAAGTGGATCTTGAGAAGATTGCGGCCATCGAAACAGGAATTGGCGGGCATGCAGGGTTCCTTAGCCTTGGAGTAAGTGTGCGAGAAACAAGACAAGTTGGCCATATGGCTAAAAATAGAAACATTCTTATGGGTGTAATATGAGACCCACGCTAAACTAGCAAGCATGAAGGCACTAGAAGGAAGCATTCCTTCATAATGAGGGGTGAAAACAGTATTAAAACTCACAATCAGACAGAGGCTATGATGAGTTAAAACAAGATATCACACAATCCCAAAGAGGAGAGATCACACGATACGACCTCTCAAATTCATCAAAGTCGTGTGCTTTATAATTCCCTTCATAAAGCCGCCTTTTTTATTCATATTATAAACCTCAAATTTTAAACCCCGCCACCTGTCAGCCACCTCAGTAATAGAGCTCATCCACCAGGCCCAAAGGACAAAAAATTGGGTCCCCCAACCAACACCCAACACCCGAAGATCTCTAAAAACATAATGAGTTGAACAGTTAGGATCCCTCCACCTGTCAGTCATCTCAGCGTTAACGCTCATCCACAGTATGACTAATGTCAAAATTTTAGCCATTAAACAGTTCTTTCTTACCAAATTTTCCACCTCTCTATCCTTAGACATGTGAATGTAATTTTTGTTGGATTCATTAAGGCAATATTAATAGCTATTTCACATTTGCAAGCCTCGTTATCTTCCTTACCAACTAATTTTTGAAACCTATATTGTTATATTTTGCATTAATATATTTATTTTAAATTTACTACAATGCTCTACATCATTTTCTAACATTCTTATGAACTTGAACAACACTTATTATTCTAGCATTATATTCCTTAAGCTTTTGTAATTGTTGAAGATATACATTGTTATTACAATAATTATTTCCTTCACTCTTGGTGCTTCAAGTGATTTTTTCAAGCTATCATTTTAGTTATTTATTATTGTTATGTCTTGTAATTTACTTGTGTCCATAACACCATTTTTGGCCCCTTGTAATCTCCATATCATTTTTTATGTTATCCTCATACACACTAGGGTTTTTCTACCCATAAACTAAGGATTAAAAAACTTATAGATTTATTTTGGTTGTTGTTCTTAGTCCTAGATGCATATAGGGTACTAATTCCCACATAATAATTAAAATCCCTCAACTAGATTTCAATTGAGGTCAAATGACCAACCTAGGGGTTTGACCACCTTGGAAGGCTCATTTGTAGTCACACACATTCCTTCTATCCCAATGCATGTCTTTGAATATTATCAAAAGAATTGAGGTTTGAAATTTATTTTCCCTATTTTATCATTCTAATATAGAGAATCAAATTATTTTCATAATCTTGTACATTTCTATGGATTTCCAAAGTGCCTTATTTTGCATTTTTTTAATTTTTGGAGTGTAGGTAGTATGGATTCTAAAAGTAAGCCTTATATTTCTACCAACTATGAATAAAAAATGTACACATTGGATGACAACACATAGATTGGATGATAATGTAGTGCACTAGCATCCTAACTAGTAAGCTTATCATATTGATAAATAGGTTCTTTTTCATTTGTCATTTCCATTATTAATACTCATTTTTAGTTTTCATATTTTTGTATTCTATTATTTCCAATTCTCCTTTCTTGTTTGAACATGACTTAATTAGGAAATAAAATTTATATAAGACTAAAGAAATTTTTTCTTGATCATAACACATGAAAGCATTCCAAACATTAGTATTATCTAGTAAATGGGGAAACATTTAAAATACCAATATATTTAGGGATAAAGTTTTATTTACATTTATATTTTGGTGAACCTACTTGGTTAGATCACTAAGTTCATCTCTTCTTTTAAATCATTCTCAAATTTTTTTCTATATGTTGAAGATACTAATAATTTTTAAATTTAATGAGCATCACCATTTTAACATAGAAAAAGGGAACCCTAAGTTTGATGTCTAAATCTAGGATTAATTTAGCTCCTTTTTCGAAGGTACATTAGGATGCAAATCAATGAGGTGATTAGGTTGAATTTCAACCATGAAGGTGAGTTAATCAGATTTGGATATGATCCTTTTGAGCCTTGGAAATGGATTGGAATTGATTTACTTTTATTAAACTAATTAGAGTATGTTCCCTAGTATGAAAAATACAAGAAATTGATAATTGATAAGAGGTGACAAAATTTTTTAGACAGATATGAGAAGGGCAGAGTGTTGTGTACCTGTCCCAAAAAAATTGATTCAACCACTATAAGAGGACATATTCTCCCAAGAGAATATTTGTCCTTGTAGGGTTATTCTAGATCTATCTTCAGAGTCCTTTGATGTTGGATCTGAGTTTTTGATTCCTACCTGCAAATTTGTTAGATCACTGTCCGATAATTTTATAGGTGAGTTTTCATGAGTTGATAAGGTGTAGGGTTTTGAATGAAACAATGGATAAATGATCTTCAAACTCCTTTCAATCCACTCCAAACCTAAAACCTACACATTCAAAGAAAGAGGAAGGGTTGTGCTATTTAGGGGTTTGCCTTAGTCAAACCTTGTGTTAGTGTTTCCACTTCCACAATGGCAATACCAATGATAAATGGATAAATGATAGGAAGGAATGATGGAATCCCAAAGTGTTGCAACTCACCACCCTTCAATGGCTTCCTTGAAGGACTTAAGTCATGCACATCACTTCAAGTTTTTGGATCTTTTATTGCTTGATTGCTTGAATCACTTGGAGACCTACAACAAGGTTTAGCCTCCACAAACAATGATAACATGAACATACATAAACTCACATAGGATTTTATACATGATGTTTGGATCTTGAATTGCTGCAGTAAAGCTTTGAAATTTTTCTCTTGACTTGCTTTATAGTTCTCTTGATCATAATTTTTCCAATAGTTTTCTAGATGATTTCAAATGATGCAATAACTAGGTATTTATAGGCATTTATTCATTTTTTGGTAAATTAGATTCTAATAGCCAACATTTGCAACTTGAATTTCAAATGTTAAAATGTCGACATCGACATATTCAAATTTGAATCCCAACAAGATATGGGGACTCAAACACCTAAGGGCACACTAGTCCTAGCCCTATTTTCCAAAAAATAGGGTGTCAAGGGAAAACATTAAATAAATGAATTTGTTCAATGCTTGCAATTTTTTGGAAAACAATTAAAAATGGGCTATAGAATGCATAATTTAGGAAATTAGGGGGTCAATTAAGCTCAATAATTTAGGGGGGACAAAAATAGTGTGAAATTATCGAGGGAAACAATTTATGATGCTATAACCACATAGTCTCTTTTATCTAATTACATTATTTGTAGAGTTCCAAATCTAAATAGTAGGGCTTATTCTTATAATTTTACCACTCTTATCACTTCCTCTATTGATATTTTTATTTAACTCTATAACCAAACTACCACAACTAGGAGTAGGACCCCTTTACCTACTTCTCCTACTATTAAATTTCATGGTCTAGAGGAATTATTTGATCACAAAGCTACTCTTTGCATGTGGGAGAAGGATTTAGTCCATCATATTGATTGATACTTGGGCCACATTTCAAAACCATATTTTTATCAATGAAGTGATTTATTGTATTACTAGTCATATTATTGATGATATACATATGATGCTCTATCATCATCCTAAAGTAAAATATTTCTTGCATGGAGTGGCACATGGAAGCCCTTGTATTCTCAAATGTTCACTATTCTTTCAATTTATTCCACTTTTTATTTTTACTACTGTTTCCACCACTTATGTACCCATTGTTACCACTTATCCCCTCCATACCACTAATCCTATGATTGACTAGATTATGCAAAACATGGATAACCTTTATTAGTATCTTACACCCTTTTCTACCACTTCACATCTCATGACTATGTAGTATTACTTCCATAGTATGTGCTCACAAAAAACCCTTGACAAAAGTATAATAAATTATATACATTCATACATATACACCTAGAAATTCATATATTAATACACTTCAATGGGTTATACATGTCTTATAATTGATTTTGTATGATTTACTCTCACTTATCATCTTCCTGATTCACACGTGTATTTAACTCATATTATTCATTCTCACTTTTCTCTTCTTTATATAGCCTCTTAATGCCTTTTCATAATATATTTCCATCATATCCTTTCATAATAATAGTTAATTATATTATTCACACAACTTTTCCTTTTTCCTTTTCTAATATTTTACACTTTAATAGCTCATTTAGGCATATTAGAGGTGATTTATGACTACTTAAGTAGTATATAATAGATATATGGATCTAGAAATTACCCAAATTATATATGTGGTGTATCAAAACCTTTTATATCTTACTAAAACATGGGGGAATGAAAACCTTTGAGTTTTTACCTTAGGGTTTGACACCTTTCCCAAATTTTATTGGAATGTTTGTTTGTGTTATGTGTGAAATGGGATGTGATTCGGGTCTGTTGGATTTGGACAAGGTATGTGATTGATTTACAACCTAATAGGTGAGTCAACCAGCCCTTAACCAATTTTGGAAATGTCCTAAGGGTGAAATGCAATGATCTAATTGTCCTAGCGATGCAAATACAAAAGATTTGAGAAGTCATGGAAGAAATCATACTCTAGAAAGGGACTGAGTAGGACACTGTGCACCTGTGATTCAAATCTAGAGTTGAAAAGGTGAAACATATGCACCCCAGACACCACTATCTTTGTAGGGAAAATTTAGATCTATTTTCATAATCCTTTGGAGTAGATCAGAGCTTCTATTTCTTGCTTGTCGCACTATCGGATAATTTTATATCCGAGTTTTTGTGAGTTGTCAAGGTGTAGGGTTTCAATTGTAACAAGGAATAATGGATATTCAATCTCACTTCAATCCTCTTTAGACATGAAACCTGCACATTTAAAGAGAGAAGAAAGCTTGGGTCATTTAGTGGATTTCCTTAGCCAAACCCTATGCTAGTGTTTCCAATTCCACAATGGAAATGTCAATGATAAATGGATAAATGATAGGAAGAAATGATGAATCCAAAAAGTGCTACAAATCACCACCCTTTGATGGCTTCCTTGAAGAACTGAAGTCATACACATATCCTCAAGGTCTTGATATTGCTTGCTTGATTACTTGAATGGCTTGAATTGATTGGAGACCTACAAATATTAGCTTTCACAAAAAATATGAAAACATAAATAGGAACACATTCACATAAATTTTGACATGATGTTTGGATCTTGAATTACTGTAATAAATCATTTAATGGCTATTCTTGACTTGCTGAATAGTGCTCTTGATAATTCTTTCTCTTAATGTTCAAATGATGCAATAACTAGGTATTTATATGCTATTATTTTAATTTCCCAAAAAATAAATCTCGATAGCCAACTTTGATATTTGAATTTCAAATAATAAAATTTTGAAACCAACATATTTGAATTTGTAGCTAAAATAGGGTGACGTAGGTACCCTAGGCATTAGTGTCCCAAGCCTATTTTCTAAAGTTTAAGGATTTGGGGGTAAAGTATTAAATGAGAGCATTTGTTTTATGCTTGCAAATTATCGAAAAGTATTTTAAAATAAGTTGTGGAATGCATAATTTAGAAAACTAAGTGCTTAATTACCTATCCAATAACTTAAAGGGGAGCAAAACATAATGTGAAATTGTCAAGGGTGACAATTTACAATGCTACATTTATCCCACACTTTAGTGATAGTATGAACTTACACTCAGATTCCTATGAAAGTAGAAAATATATGTCAAGAGGGGTTTGAATGTACAAATTTTGAAGAGATAGGATGAAAAAGGACCCAAGGGGAGTATACAAGCCCCCAGGATCTAAGATCCCATGGAAAGACAACATGAGAACAAAGGAACACACATGTACATAATATCGTAAGACAAAATACACATACATGTTGAAAAACATGAAGCATACACGATGAAGACACGTGACATAACATACCACATAAATGGAAATGAAATTAATAGAATCATGATGCAAACACGAAGAACGCACATAAAACACAAGGTTAGTACTAAAAGGATTCGAGCAGATAAGGTAAAGAGACCTCAGTCTTAAATTGTCTCAAATACCAAATGTCATCTATTGAATAAATTTTAGTTAAAGAAATTCTCCCATGAGGACTAGCAAGTTGTGTTATGCCAAATCACTTATGAGCCACATGGATCTACTAGCTAGCAAGATGCATTATGCTAGGTGTCCATGCAATATGATGAGTTTGACAAGGATAACAAGGTGAGTTATTCTAGACACTCATGAAATACATAGATCTACTATCAAGAAAGGTGTGTTATGCTCAACAGACATGCTAAAGGGGTGCTCAAGTTCATGACCCAACAGGCTCTGTTATGTTGAACCCATTCACTATTTCACTAAAACCTCACCTTGAGGGTGCATAAACTCACCTTTGAGAGTACAAAACAAACTCGCCTAGTACAACATAAAAACAAAAAAACTCACCTAGCATGACACAAAAATGAAAAACACACCTATGAAGGTGCAAAACTCACTAAGAAGGTGCATAAGACAAGGTTAGAAATCTCAAGGGGTGTCATACACACCACCACCATGAAAGGTGATTTACAAAAAATGATAAAGGGGCATTGCTCAATACACGAAGGATCACACCTTAGGGAATATCACACATGACATCACCACTAAGAGAGGAAAAGTCAAGGAATAAAACTCACACCTTAGGGAATACTAGCCATAAAATTACCACAAAGGGGAAAAACATATACCAAGAAAAGTTACACACTTAGGAGATATCAAGCCTAGTATAACCACACAGAAGACACAACATAGATTGAGAAGGCCACACTTCCATTGAAAAGGTAACACTATTGGCATATGGCTTGTAAGTTTTGTCATTGATGGCAACCTAAGTCATGCATCCGATCTACAGTATAGTTTTGGTTTACCCCAGCAAAACAGGGTGAAGAATAGGACATCCGGTTATAAGTATAAAAGTTGATTTGAACATCTCACCGAACTACTATTTTGGGTTGTGGATCTCAAAGGAAGGTTAATTGATGTTTTTTTATGCTTATTCGTGAAGTATATTGATGCGCATTCACTGGTATGTGATCTAGGAGATCCAATGCACTAATATGTTGGTTATCTGTGCTAGAAGGCCGACTTGTTGAAAATAGTAATCGCGGATGTATAAGGAATAATTAATTAAAAAAATTCATGCTCGATTATGTTTGTTTGGGTTCTCTCTTTGTCTTATCCAATTTTGGAGGATGTGCATAAAGAATTAGTGGTGGATCTAGCCGAATATTGAGAAGAACTTAATGTTTTATGAAGCCGACATATGAATGATCAAATCCTTGACAACAGATATATATATGAGATCAGTTTTATCATTTTGGAAGAAGAAGTGTGTGTGACAACAGGGATAGAGAACATAGTGAATGTGTGATGTGAAATTCAGCAGAATAATAGTGTGAATTTGTATATGTGTGATGCAAAGGGTAGAAAAGAGCAGAGTAGAGTAGAGCGAAATGCAGAGTCAGAAAAAGGATCCAGAATCTAATATATGAGCTTCACCAGAATTGTCACTTGGCATAAATAGATGCTACTATCTCAGTTCATCCTTTAGATGGTTTTAATCTAAACTTTTATAAAGAAGTGAGCCTTATCTTTTGAGCAGTGAGCTCTAGGGAGTGTGCCTGAATGCAAGTGCATTCTTTTGTAAAATTTTATTTGAGTACTCAAATTATGGATTAACCTCCACTGTGGTTTTTCCCCTAACAGGGTTTCCATGCAAAAATCCTTGTGTTATGATGTTATGAATATTTTCTTTGAACTCTTGCATTTTTCTTTTAATATAATGATAGAATGGTTGAGTTTCAGATTGGTAAAGTTAATATTTGTTGAACACTGATTCACCCCCCCTCTTAGTGTTCCCTTGAGTCCAACAATTGGTATCAGAGCTTTTGGTTCCTCGAAATAAGTTTAGTAACTTGAGGTGGATCTTGGAATGTGATGGACTCTGGTAGTCCTCAACAACAAATTTTGGTAGCACTTGATGACCTTGATCAGTCGAAAGAAGTCTAGGAATTGAAAGAAAATCTTAGGGATGCTAATAAATTCATTCAGTCTTTGAAGGATCAGATTGTTAAATCTAGGGATAAAAGGAAGGATCTGTGTGACTAGATACAACAAAAAGAGAGTGAAAACATGGATGATGCTCACCTGAATTAGACCTTGAAGGAAATAACTGAAGAATGTGAAAAGCTTTCCAAAAGCAATGCTACTCTAAAACATGAAATGGAATCTATGGTGATGAAGCTGACTAAAGAGATTGAAGAAAGGAAGAAGAATGAGGAGAATATTGCTCAGTCCTTAAAAGATAAATTTGATGAACACCGAAGAATAAAAGAAGAACTCACTCAGTTGGAAAGTGAACTACAACGATCCAAAAACAATGAAGAAGAACTTGGTAAGCAAATTGTTAGTCTTGGGAATGAACTTACTACTGAAAATGAATACAAGGAGAAGTTTAAGATTAGTTCAGTGAAGCTTGATGAGCTAACTCAAGGAAGAAAGATTTGAAATGATAAGAGGGGTCTTGGATATGAAAAAGGAGAAAGTTCCAGACCTGGACAAAAGAATTTTAGACAAGGAAACCTGATAAATAAAGGTGGAAGGTATCTGGTAAGACAACCTAATGCTCAAAAATTTAATGGATACTATTTTTCTTGCAATAAATTCAGCCATATGCCTACTCAGTGTAGAAGTAGTATGAAATCAAGAGATTCATCATTTTTTGGTCAGTGTTTCAAATGCAAGAAGTTTGGTCATAAATCAAATGAATGCAAAAATGTGTCAAACTACTTTATCAATAGAAAGAATGTTGAATGTTACACATGTGGAAGATTTGGACATATTTCTAATCAATGCAGATCAAGAATAAATCAATGGAATGATTGGTCTCAACAAGGAAGTGCTATGTGCTATGATTGTAATAGATATGGTCACATTGCAAGATTCTACAGAAACAAAAATGTGGATAGAAAAGGTCTAGTATACAGAGGCAAAAATATATATAAAGATGACAAAGGTAAAGGAAATTTGACTAAAGATGAGATAAGAGACGAGATGAAGAAGACATGGGTAAGAAAGAATGATTTTGATACTGGAAATAGTTCAGCACTGGAACCTGCTTCTGGTAATTCTTCTAGTAATTAATTCCAAGCCATTGGCCTAGGGGGAGTTTTCAAGAAAATATTTCCTCCCCTATCTGTGGATGGTACCAGAACACGAAGAATGGTCAAGAAGGTGTATTGATGATGTGCAAAGATTTTGGAGAACTTACACAAGAAAATTCAGAGAATTCATAGGTCCACATAAAATTTCTCTATCACTGTTTGAGAAAATAGAGCACCCAAAAAACTTAGGGAAAATGCATTTATTGCACATGTGCAAACTATAAAAGTCAAGTTGGAATTGTCATTTTTTACTTTGCATCGAAGAAGAGAAGGGGGAGAGCACTCGCTAGAATAATTTCGTAGTAGAGAAGTTGATTCGCCATTGAAACTCAAAATCTATCAGGTATTTCAATTGGTTTCAAAAATCTCATATAATTTGGTGTGCGGTTGTTAAACCTAAGTGCAAAAATAAAATGGAACAAATCAAAGGGTCAATCACTTTGGATGAATACAACAGTGGAAAGATTAGGTCCATGAGGAATTTTTTATTACCCAATGAATTGAAGCAATTGAATGAAGCCAAACATAGAAATTTGGATATTTGGAATGAGTTTTCATACTTTGAGAACGTGAAATTTGTTAAATTAATCTTGAGTAGATTACATGATGATACTTTAACTTTGGAAAAACCCTACACCATCTCAAAGGAGGTAATTGAGAATTTGACTGGATTATGCAAAGTTGAAGATATACCAAGGAAGAAATCCATATGGAACAAGGACGTTGAAGCCCTAACCGAAATAATCGTAGATCAGAGGGCACTGATAATTGCGACAATCAAGAATCCTGTTACAAAATACATTGCGCATGGAATTTCATATAAAGTCTTTTACAAAAACTAAGAAGGAGCGACCTCAGCTGGTGTTGTCTATATTTCTCACAAGATGATAATTGAAGGTTAGGACTTTGACCTGTGTGGATTGATAAAGGATCAGCTAATGGAGAATGTGCAACTGACAAAAGAAAAAAGTTACCCTTTCAGGTTCAGTGCTCTAATTATATGCTTAGTAATGTATTTCTTGAATTGTTTTCCAAAGATTGACAATATGGTATGGAATGCAAATGAACCGGTTTGTAGACAAATATACTCATATTCTAGGAGCTTGGATGATTGGGATCTAGAATTTGAAAATTTATTTAAGAATGTTCTTGGAAAGTGTGGCTCAATCAATATTTCCCCCTTGTAAGAACAATGGAAGTTGGTTCCTCTTTTGGTGGCATGGATAAAAGGCAGAAAAGAAAAAAATAAATTCTTGAATACAACCCCCTAGAATGTAAAGTTCCCAGAATTGAGGGAAAAGGTAAAGAAAAGGAGATTGTGGACATTCCAGATGAAGAATTTGATGAAGAAACTGAGGATCCACAGAGAAATGAACAAGAACCAAAAAAATCTAGTGAGGAAGAAGATGATCTAACAAAGGAAATGCTACAACAAATTATTCAGGAAGAAGGTGGAATGCAGAAAATTGCTAAGCTATGGTTTGTTAGACCATCATATGATCAAGACATGATCTCGAGTGTAATAAATTCTCATATTGAGCACTGCAAGATCAAATTGGAAAGTTTACAGAACATTCTACTTGAAGAAATGATTGAATGCAGTAAAGAAACAATGAGCTCTGAAGATAAATACAAAGAAGAAGGTGAAGTGATTTCTCATTTGAAGGAGCAGTTTAGACTATCACTTACCAAACTAAAGAAGAAAATGAATGAGTTGAGGTAGTGCATAAATTCAGCTAACAACATCTACAACTATTGCATCCGTTGGCCCCATATTAGTAATTACAAAGAGAAATTAGAACAGATTGAAATAGAGTTGAATGGCATTGGAAAAAGCTTTGACATGTTGTAGGATCAGGATGGCACCACCAAGAAAATAATTTGGGAGCTACAGTTTGAACACACCAAAATTGAATTCACCAAGAACACACTTGTGGACACCTTTTGGAAGGTGAAGGATCTAACCGAATGCAAATTGGAGCAGATGGTGGAGATTTTAAGGAAAGGTGAGAAATTGGAAGAAGCAATTACAATTCCAGAATCTTTAACTGAAATTGTCAACAAAACATCCAAAAACAATAGTTTGATCATTATCATTGGTATAACAATAGATGCTTGGAATAAATTCCCACCGAAAGTGAAGAAAAATCATAAGATAATTTTATAAAGTAGCAGTCAATTGTTTTCAAATTTTTAAAGTTTTGGTGTAAGGGGGAGAACTGTCGGTATATACATTCTAAAGTTTTGGAGATTTTGAACACATGTTTTGTATTTTTGGCATATGGTTTCTATGCTTTGTCATTGATGTCAAAGGGGGAGAGAATACAGTGAAAAATGCTTTATAAATCTTAGGGGGAGAGAGTGCAGCAAAGCTTGGCATCATACTTATAATGATTCTGGCACTTATTCATTTTCCACTAAGTGTTGCCATCAATGCCAAAGGGGGAGATTGTTGGCATATGGCTTGTAAGTTTTGTCATTGATGGAAACCTAAGTCATGCATCTAATCTACAATATAGTTTTGTTTTACCCTGACAGAACAAGGTGAAGAATAGTACATTTGGTTATAAGTATAAAAGTTGATCTGAACATCTCACCGGACTACTATTTTGGGTTGTGGATCTCAAAGGAAGGTTTTTTGATGTTTGTTGATGCTTATTCATGAAGTATATTAATGTGCATTCACTGGTATGAGATCTAGGAGATCCGATGCACTGATTTGTTGGTTATCTATGCTAGAAGGCTGACTTGGCGAAAATAGTAATCGTGGATGTATAAGGAGTAATTAATTAAATGTTTTCATAACTGATTATGTTTGTTTGGGTCCTCTCTTTATCTTAACCAATTTTGGAGGATGCACATAAATAATTAGTGGTGGATCTAGCCGAATATTGAGAAGAACTTAATGTTTTATGAAGCCAACATATGAATGATCAAATCCTTGATAGCGAATATATATATGAGATCGGTTTTATCAATTTGGAAGAAGAAGTGTGTGTAATAGCAGGGATAGAGAACATAGTGAATGTGTGATGCGAAATTCAATAGAATAATAGTGCAAATTTATCTATGTGTGATGTGAAGGGCAGAAAAGAGAAGAGTAGAGTAGAGTGAAGTGTAGAGTCAGAAAAAGGATCCAGAATCTAATCTATGAGCTTCACTAGAACTATCACCTGGAATAAATATATGCTACTATCTCAGTTCATCCTTCATATGGTTTAAATCTAAACTTGTGTAAGGCAGTGAGCCTTCTCTTTTGAGCAGCGAGCTCTAGGCAGTGTGCCTGAATGCAAGTGCATTCTTTTGTAAAAATTTATTTGAGTACTCAAATTGTGGATTAACCTCCACCGTGGTTTTTCCCCTAACAAGGTTTCCACACAAAAATCCTTGTGTTATGGTGTTATGAATGTTTCCGTTGAACTCTTGCATTTTTATTTTAATATAATGACAGAATGGTTGAGTTTCAGATTAATTAAGTTAAGATTTGTTGAACACTGATTCATCCCCCCCCTCTCAGTGTTCTCTTGAGTCCAACACACACTTTCTAGGAGATGTATACCATCATCACTAAAAAAAGGGACCATTTCACTTGCAAACAATGAGCAGGGGACTATATGCCCCCCCTTAAAATGCTAGTGTACTTACTACACTAACATTTTAAGGAAGTACAAAGAGATCCCTTGCTAGAAGAAATGCACCTAACACAATGCTACCTGACCCCTTACCCCCCAAGTGTAGGGACAAAGATGAGACAAAAATGGGTGATGATACAATGCTCCTTGCAATATAAAATATGGTTGTATAAATCCTAGTTTATATATCCATACATGGTAGTGAGTATGTTATGATACTACAACTACCACATGGAAAGGAGCAAAGTACATGGATGTTAATCTATCATTCATTCAATTTGATCCTCGTAAAGATCAACTTCCTTCAGTTTATTCTTTAAAGCACAACATTCATCAATAGTATTTCCAAATATTCTATGATATGCATAGTAATATATATTTGTATCCTTTTGTTTATTGTATTTTTGTTCGCGTATGGGTGGTAGTGTAATTAATCCAAAGTTTAAAAGTATAGCTAGACTACTCTCGATCTTTGATAAAGGACACATAGAGGGTAACACACCTTTCTTAATATAACCATGGACTTTGTATTTATTGTTTGGTGGAACAAATTTTTGATGTAAAGGTGGAGGATCTTGGTAACCTATTCCTTTTGTGTCTTTAGATGGTGTTTGTTCCAAAAGGGAGTGATCTCATGTTCATTCTTTATGTCAGATCCTTATTTTTTCAAGATCTTAAAGCCTTGTCAATAGCTTTGATACAAGTTAATGGGTGTGTTTGTAACTTTATGCTCATATGATGGGAGATTGGTTGATGTGATTTCCTTGTGATTGTTATTGATAGGTGTTTCCATGTGCATTGTTTGAGGCATGAATTTCAAGTCACTTTTCTTATGCAATGTGGCAAAAATTTCAAGTGGTGGTATGATAGGTGGTGCTAGTTGTTGATTAGGAAATTCCATTGAAGGATAAAAGTCTACATTATTCTCAAGGTTGCACAAAGAATTATGTATGAATTCATTCATGCTCTCCCCATCTTCTCCCAAGATATCTACATTACAAGTGCATTCATTGGGAGGTGAAGGATCATGAATATTCTCATTGGAATTAGGGTCATCACCAAACACACAACTTGAAACATCAACCAAGGATTTCGAAGAAGTTAAAATCTTACCAAAATATTGAGCCATCATGTGATGATATAATGCTTGTACTAAGGTTTAGACTATTATGCAATAGGTGACTAGAAAATAGATAATAGATCTAGACAGATAATTTTGAAAAGTCTATCACAAAAATCTAAGCCAAAAAGGGAAAGAATATGGTGCCTAGGGTGCCTATGTCCTAGGAAGGCTTTAAAAAAATTAAAATTTTGGTTCTCTGTAATAGTGTTTAGGGTTTACGTGTCTGTATGCAAATAGTTCTGGTAGTGAATAGTTTTTAAGAATTTTCTCAATTTATGATAATGTAATTCAAAATGTAAGTATGCAAGAATGTTGAAAATGATTGAACAATAAATGAAAAATTGTAAATACAATTTCCAGATCTAAGGTGCAAAATTAACTGATTCTAATATGATAAATCTGAAAATGATTATGTGAATATTCTTTTTGAAAGAACATAATGCAATTTTCACTTTTTAGCAATATGCAAGATACCTAAATGCATGCAAACGACACTTTTTTATTTTGTTTTCAGATTTTTTAATGATCTGATGTAGATTTATGAATGCAATTTGAATGTAGATCTGAGCTATAATGACTGAAATAATGCAATATTATATGCAATTTTTAAAAAAATTATGCTTTTTATGATGCAAAAATAAATGCCTAATTGAAAAATGCAAAGTAATGCAATACAAAACCTTAGATCTAAGGTGAATTTTCAAAAGGTATACAATGTTAACAGGTCATTTTTACCAAGAGGAAATGTGGGGAAAGGGAAAACTTTGAGTTTTCATCTTAGGGTTTGACGCCTTTCCCAAATTTCATTGGAATGTTTGTTTGTGTTATGTGTGAAATGGGATGTGATGGGGATTTGATGGATTTTGACAAGGTATGTGATTGAAATATAGCTTGATAGGTGAGTCAACCAACCCTTAACCAAATCTGGAAATGTCTTAAGGATGAAATGCAATGACCTAATTATTCTAATGATGTAAAATATTATTCTAATACAAATACAAAAGATTTGAGAAGTCACGAAATAAATTAGATTGCAAAAAGAGATTGAGCAGGACATTGTGCACCTGTGATTCAAACCTAGAGCTAAAAAGGTAGGACATAGGCACCCTAGGTGCCACTATCTTTGTAGGGAAAATTTAGATATATTTTTGTAGTCCTCTTGTGTTAGATCGAACTTTTGTTTCCCATTTGTTACACTTTTAGATCACCGTCGGACAATTTTGTAACCGAGTTTCCGTGAGTTGTCAAGATTTAGGGTTTCAATTGCAACAATGAATAATGGATCTTCAATATTCCTTCAATCCTCTTCAGACCTAAAACCTGCACATTCAAAGAGACAAGAAAGGTTGGGCCATTTAGGGGTTTGCCTTAGTCAAACCCCGTGTTAGTGTTTCCACTTCCACAATGTTAATGACAATGATAAATGGATAAATGATAGGAAGGAATGATGAATCCATAAATTTTTGCAACTCACAACCCTTTAATGGCTTCCTTGAAGGCTTGAAATCATACATATCTCCTCAAAGTCTTGATATTTATTTCTTGATTTCTTGAATGGCTTGAGTTGCTTGGAGACCTACAAAGATTAACCTTCACAAATAATATGAAAACATAAACATGAACACACTCACATATATTTTGACATGATGTTTGGATTTGAATCGCTATAATAAATCCTTTAATGATTGCTATTGACTTGTTGAATAGTTCTCTTGATAATTCTTGCTCTTAATATTCACCTTTTGCTTGTTAATTTCACTTAATGTTCAAATGATGCAATAACTAGGTATTTATATGCTATTATTATAATTTCCCAAAAATTAAATCCCAACAACCAACTTTAGATATTTGAATTTCAAATATTAAAATTTTGACATTGACATTTGAATTTGGAGCCAAAATAGGGGGACATAGGTGCCAGTGTCCCAATCCTATTTTCTGAATTTTAAGGAGTCAAGGGCAAAATATTAAATGAGAGCATTTTTTTATGCTTAAAAATTGTTGGAAAGTGTTTTAAAATAAGTTGTGGAATGCATATTTAGGAAACTAAGTGATTAATTAGATCCAATAACTTAAAGGGGAGCAAAACATAGTGTGAAATTGTCAAGGGTGACAATTTATGATGCTTCACTTATGAACATTCTCCCAGGGCCTAAAATATTATCTTGTCCTCAAGAAAGCCTAGTGAAACCACTTGTAACCTTCAAGAGTTAATCATGATTTCCTTTCTTATCATGGTTTCTTCATCTATGTGAGTGAAAATTTATAGTATGAATATTTATTTTTTGTGACATGTTTCTATTTCATTTGTTTCTTCACCCTTATTCTTTACTTATGGATTTATATTTTACAAAGCCCCTTTATTCAACTACATATTCTACTTCTAAATTAAGGGAAGTATTTTCATATTTATCTTATTTTTATCAATAAATCTAAGTTTGTATGGCCTTTTCCTTTGATATGTTATATCTTTAGTGATCAACATCCTATCTTTTTCTCCCAAATCCACCTTTATGTTCCTTGGTTCCTTTTCCATACCTTTTAGACCAATTTTTTTAATGTGTAGAAGTATCACTACTATTTCTTGTAGCATGAACTCGATGGGTTCCCAATTATTTGTAACCTCTTGTGGTGCCATCTTGAAGTTATTCATTATAGTGTAGAAAAGTGTATACCTTTACAATTTCACAATATTCTTGGGTCCCTTAAATCTATTGGACTTAATTAAGCTTCTAATTTACCAAATTATGCATTCCAAAGCATTATTATTACTGTTTCTAGACAGGAGAACCAACTTTGAATAAATGCATTTAATAATTAAATTGCCTTGGATCATGTGTGTCCTAGAAGTTTAGGCTAAGACCCATTCACTCATGGGTGAATGGGTCCCTTTATGAGCCAAGACTTAAATTAAAATATGTTTTTGGTGGCATTTTAATGATCAAAATTTAAATTGTAAGTGTCAACTTTTAGAATCTATTTTTTGGGAAATTGGATAAACACCTATAAATATAGTCTTTTGATCATTTGAAATCTAACACTTAAGGAGAAAATTTTGAGAAGAAAATATTATTGTCAAGAGAATTCAAGAGCCACATTATCAATCATTTGTAGCAGCAATCAAGATCCTAACATCATGTCAAAGTTTATATGTGTTCATGTTGTCTTGTGAAGGCTAACAAGTGCTATAGGTCATTATGCATTGAAAAATTCAAGCAAATCAAGCAATTAAAATCCAATTCCCTTGAAGTGATGTGTATGCATTCATTAATTCAAGGAAGCTATTTAAGGGTGGTGAGTTGCAAAAAATTGTTCATTCATCATTTGCTTCCATTCCATTAAGGTTTTTATCATTGGCATTGCCATTGTGAAAGTGTAAACACTATTCAAGGGGTTTGACTGAGGCAAGCCCCTTTATGGCACAAACATTTTTTCCTCTTTGTGTATGTGTAGGTTACAGGTTGAAGAAGTATTGAAGAGATCTTGAAGAATTTTTTTGCATTGTTGCATTTGTTGTCATCATTCTTGTCAACCTACAAAAACTAAGTTGTAGATTCATTTATGACATTTCAAAAAAATTACAG
This sequence comes from Sequoiadendron giganteum, assembly GCA_007115665.2. Classification (NCBI taxonomy): domain Eukaryota; kingdom Viridiplantae; phylum Streptophyta; class Pinopsida; order Cupressales; family Cupressaceae; genus Sequoiadendron; species Sequoiadendron giganteum. Next base: position 388,033,161 of record CM021106.1, read on the forward strand.
GTGGAAATCAGAAGCTTAGATCCAACACTAGAGGACCCAGAAAGTTGAGTAGGACCCCTTTACAAAGAACCATTTGCCATTGGGCGAAATGAGTCCTTGTAGGCATGTCAAAACCAATTTGTTTAGTAGGTTTGCTATCCTCTACACTTTTGAGATCCACTTGCAAATTGTTGTTTTTTTTTCAGTTGTCGGGATCTTGTATTTTATGTATTAGGTCATATAGGATCATCAGTTTAATCATTCTAAAATATTTCCAATCCATTCTAATCCCCCATTAGATGAAGATTCAGGTCTAATTAGCTCACCATTAGGGTTGAAAGTCAATCTTTTCACCTTGTGATCTACATCCTAATGCAATTTGGAAAAAGGCACCATTGCATCCTAGGTTCTTTGCATTTAGTACCTAGGATCCCTTTCTCTATCTTTCATTTTGGTGAACCTGACATGCCAACACTACAAACTTTCTAAAATTGGGAGTTTTTCAAACCCTATACCTAAGTTTTTCCTTGCATTGCTTTGCATTTCTCATTTAGGGTTTCATCTTTGCATCATATTTTTTTGCACCACATATTGCATTATAGATTGAATTAGAGTCATATTTAGAATAAATTTACATTTAATTTGCATTCATTAAGCGGAATTGTTCATTGCATGTAAATTGCATCTTTCATTTTAGCTCAAAAACAAGTAAAAAAATACATAGTTTTGTTTCAAAAATTGCATCAAAATCATCATTTTTAGGTTGTGGCATCTTAAATCAATCAATTATTGCATTTTAGATCTAAAATTTGTATTAAAAAATTTTCAAAACATTTTCACCTTTGTTTCACACTTGCATTTGACATTACCTTATCCTACATTGAGAAGAAAACTTGAAAAGAAGTCACTGATTAACCTATTTTGCAACCAGTGAAAGAAAAATCAAACAACAACATAACACTTCAAATTTTCAGTTTTTAGAGCCCTATACAAAGACCCATTAGCCCTTGGGAAACCCTATCCTTGTACAAGTGTCGCAAATAGCTTTTGCACAACCTTTTATTTTTGTATTACCAGTCCATTTTTGCCCGCAATTGTTTGATTTGAAATTATGGAGAAAAGTTATTGCATATGCAAGAAAGGTGTCATTTTACTTGATTTGTTACAATTTTGGGTTAAAAATTGCATTTCAGTATTGAAAATCATCAAATCTATACGAAAATTGCTATTTTTTTAAGGATTGCATAATTTGGGTAGAATAGCTTTCATTTTTGTAATTCATAACCTTAGGTTGTTAGAACACATTGCAAAATTCGTAAGGAAAGTAGAGGCATGTTTCCTTTTCAAGCATATGGTTTTCATAGGGTATCTTATGGCTTGTATGATTGTAATCTCCCTACTTGTGAGCATAATATAAGGAAAAGGAATGAAACCATTGACAAGCATGTTAGTTACCCTCCTAATATATCTTCCATTTGTGAGAATATTATAGTGCAAGGGAATGAAATCATGGATAATCATGAAAATCATAATTTTTCTTCTCCTAATGCCTCTCCTCCTTGCGAAGAAGGTACCTTGGTGTTAGAAGACCCAATCATTGAGTGTCATGAAAATCTTGTTTGCACCTCTTCTAATAATTCTACCATTTGGGAATATATTATGGCACAAGAAGATGAAGTCATTGAAACATTCCTTAATATCACTTTGCCTAGTCTTAATTCATCTCCCAATATCCCTCCCATTTTTAAGGATGATTTGATAAAGAGGATACAATCATTGACAATAATGGCAATCATAGTTTTTCTTCTCCCAACACCTTTCCTATTTGTGACGAAGGTATCTTGGTGTTAGAAGATACAATCCTTGAGCATCATGAGAATATTGTTTGTTTCTCTCCCCCTACCTCTCCTAATTGGGAAGATATTGTTGGGAATAAAGATGACTTGATGGTTTTCTTAGATGAACATGCTAAGGTCACCTTAGATTCCCCCTCAATAGAAGATCATCAACAAGTCAAATCCTCTGAGGTTATGAACACACAATTTTCCATTAGATCTCCCTTGATTATTGGACCTCCTAAAACTTCTTTTGGACCTCCCAAGATTCCTCTAATTATTGGACCTCCTAAGTCAATTCTTGTTATAGGACCTCCTAAACCTCATGGCCATATCCTAAGTTTTGCAAAATAACTTACTAGTAATCATTTATTACAACAACCAAGTTATCATACTATTTATCACACACATAACACTAGAAATAATAAGAAACCAATACAAACTCCAATATCCATTCTATTTCCTCAACAATATCTCCCACCTACACCTAACATCCTGCACTATAGCATAGCAAAGAATTTGATTTTACTGAGCAACTTCATAAAAATCCTACTAATATATCCCTTTGATATTCTATCTAATCATCACCAACTTACCATAGTATGCTTCAAAAATCCTTGCAAGAAGTTTCCATCCCTCCTAGTGCACAACCAAATGATGTGGCAACTTTGATTGAGAAAATAAATTCACCTAATTTGGACATTATATTTCATCAAATTGCATTACCTCCTTTGGAAATGCAGAAATAAAATGATGCTTTCATGATAGTGGCCATTATTAACAAGTTTGGAATTAAACATACCATTGTTGACGATGGTTCAGTGCTCAATGTTTGTAGTGTAAATATTTTGGATAAAATAGGAGTAGAAAAGACTAAAATTCAACCATACTCTTTGTCTATCTATGGTTTTGATAATGTTGAAAAGCAATCAATTGGTGTGATAACATTACTCATAAAGGTTGGTAAGGTCACCTTACAAAATCCTATCCATGTCATGCCTCATGATCTTTCATATAATCTCCCCTTGGGTAGACCATGGATTCATGAAATGAATGTGGTGCCTTCAATGTTACATCGTCTATTGGAGTACACTTAAAAATACAAGGTTTACATAATAAAAGCCCATCATAAATCTGAGAATTGTTTACAAACTAAAATAGGAATGACGAATCCTCTTAGAACATTGGCACCTATTACAAAAGTGGAACCTTTACAATTTCAGGATAATGATAAGCGCCTTTCACTAGTGACAATGTTATCATAAGATTATTGGGGATCCTTAGATTTCACACCTAAATTCGATGGGGAATACGAGATTACACAACGATGGTTCAGTGCTCAATGTTTTGATAAAATAGGAGTAGAAAAGACTAAAATTCAACCATACTCTTTGTCTATCTATGGTTTTGATAATGTTGAAAAGCAATCAATTGGTGTGATAACATTACTCATAAAGGTTGGTAAGGTCACCTTACAAAATCCTATCCATGTCATGCCTCATGATCTTTCATATAATCTCCCCTTGGGTAGACCATGGATTCATGAAATGAATGTGGTGCCTTCAATGTTACATCGTCTATTGGAGTACACTTAAAAATACAAGGTTTACATAATAAAAGCCCATCATAAATCTGAGAATTGTTTACAAACTAAAATAGGAATGACGAATCCTCTTAGAACATTGGCACCTATTACAAAAGTGGAACCTTTACAATTTCAGGATAATGATAAGCGCCTTTCACTAGTGACAATGTTATCATAAGATTATTGGGGATCCTTAGATTTCACACCTAAATTCGATGGGGAATACGAGATTACACAATTGAATTCAAGAAAATAGAAAGAAATGATAATAATATGAACTAAATCATCAAAAACATCTGCTTCCACAACTTTTAGCAAAGAAGAGGAAAACACAAATTATACACCCATATATGACAAAAGTGATCATGAAAAACCACCTTCTTCGAAAGAAATGAAAGAAATTTATGGAAGAAGTTATGAGATTTTAAAATAGTTTGGCTATAATGGGAAAGGGCGTGGTGTGAAATAACAAGGTATCCATGTCCCTATATAACCTAACACACAAGAAATAACAAGAGGTCAAGTGGTTATTTCCTTTCAATTAATAAATAGTATTAGTTGTTGTTCATTGCCATGTGGTACTTGTAGTATCATAACCTATTCACTACCATGCATGGAGGTATAAAATTGGCTTTATGAAATCATATTTTATGTTGCAAGGAGCGGCATATCACCATCCATTTTAGGCTCACCTTTTGTCCTACACTTGGGGGAAAGGGGATAGGTAGCCTTGTCTTAGGTGTATTTCTTCTTGAGATCGCTATCTATCTCCTTAAAAAATTAGTGTAGCAAGTAAACTAACATTTTAAGGGGGGCATATAGTCCCCCATTTATTGTTTGCATGTTTCCTTCTTAGTGATGATGGCATACATCTCCTAGGAAGTTTGACCATATTAATCAAAGTGTGGCTTTCTCAGTCTATGTGAAGTATCACTTTTTTGGTAATGTTAGGCTTAATGTCCCATAAGAGTGTGACCTTTCTTGGCATATGAAATTCCTCTTGGTGGTAATGTTATGGTTTGAATTCCCTAAGGTGTGAATATTTTATTCCTCGACTAGTCCTCTCTTGTTGGTGATGTCAAGTGTGATGTTCCCTAAGGTGTGACCTTCCATGCATTAAGCAAAACCCCTTTGATTATTTTTTTGTTTACCTTGTTAGTTTATTCCATAAGTGTCTAGCATAACACAACTTACTAACCTTGTGAAGTAATTTTATTCCATGAGTGTCTAGCATAACACAACTTGCTAGCTTTGTGGAGAAATTTAATTCCATGAGTGTCTAGCATAATACAAATTGCTAGCCTTGTGAAGCAATGATCATTTTTATGAGTACACACCTAGTGAATATCAAACTTCACTAGACCTTGTGTGTTTCTCATCTTGGCCTTGGGGCTGACCTAGCGAATATTGGACTTCACTAGCCCTTGTGAGTATATTTTATGGATGCATAGGATAACACAACTTTATAGTCCATCCTTTTTTCTTCTTTATTTTTTATTTTTTTTGCATTAGCTTTGGCATTGAATATTTGTGTACTTTGTATCATTTCTACACATGTGTGTGTTCTTTTGTGCCTATGTTGGTTTTCCATGAGATCATAGATCTTGGGGGCTTGATCACTCTCCTTGATCCTTTGTCATCTTATCTTTCCAACAATTGTATAGTTGGACCTCCCTTGACATATATTTCTCTACTTTAGTGTGAGTTTGAGCATACGTTAATATTCTCACTAAAGTCAGGGCTAAATGTAGTGTAGAAAATTGTATACCTTTACTATTTTGTACTATGTTTGGGTCCCTTAATTTATTGGACTTAATTAAGCTTCTAATTTTCCAAATTATATATTCCAAATCCTTATTACAGTTTTCTGAAAGGAGAACCAACATTAAATAAATGCATTTAATAATTAAATTTCCTTGGATCATGTGTGTCCTGTAAGTTTTGGCCAGGACACATTTACCCATGGGTGAATGGGTCCCATTTATGATCCAGGACCTAAATTAAAATATGTTTTTGGTAGCATTTTAATGATCAAAATTCAAATTGTAAGTGTCGACTTTTGGAATCTATTTTTTAGGAAATTGGATAAACACCTATAAATATATAGTCTTTTGATCATTTGAAATCTAACACTTAAGGATAAACATTTGAGAAGAAAATATTATTGTCAAGAGCATTCAAGAGTAGTATTATTAGTCATTTATAGCAACAATCAAGATCCTAACATCATGCCAAACTTTATGTGTTCATTTTATCTTGTGAAGGCTAACAAGTGTTGTAGGTCTTCATCCATTCAAGAAAATAAAGCAAGCAAGACCCAATTACCTTGAAGTGATGTGTATGCCTTCAGTCCTTCAAGGAATCTATTGAAGGGTGGTGAGTTGTAGCAAATTGTTCATTCATCATTTCCTTCCTTTCCATTAAGGTTTTTATCATTAACATTGCCATTATGAAAGTGGGAACACTATTCACGGGGTTTGAATAAGGAAAGCCCTTACATGACACAAAAAAATTCCCTATTTGTGTATGTGCAGGTTACAGGTTGAAGAAGGATTGAAGAGATATTGAAGAGCAATTTTTCATTTTTCATTTGTTTTCATCATTCTTGTCAACCTATGGAAACTAAGTTGCAGAATTCATTTTCGACATTCTGACAAATTTTTAGGTAGAAATTAGAAGCTTGGATTTGAAACCAAAGGACCCAAAAAGTTGAGCAACCCTTGTATAAAAACCCATTTTCCATTGGGAGAATGAGTCCTTGTAGATAGATCAAAACCAGATTTTCTAAGCAGGTTTGTTGTCCTCTGCACTTCCTAGATCCACTTGCAAATTGTTGTTTTTGTCTGTCAGTTGTTGATCTATCTTGCATTTTATGTATTAGGGCATATAGGATCATTAGTTTAATCATTCTAAAATATAACAATCCATTCTAATCCCCCATTAGATGTAGATTCAGGTCCAATTGGCTCACCATTAGGGCTGAAAGCCAATCTTTTCGCCTATTGATCTACATCCTAATGTTGGAAAAAAGGCACCATTGCATCCTGGGTTCTTTACATTTATGACCTAGGATCCCTTTCTTTATCAAGTTCACTCATCATAAATTTTATTTGTTCCTTTACAATTGGGAATGTGACAAGAGTTTGGATCCAAGTTCTATTTACTTGATGTGTCTTCTCACCTTGATAAAACAACTAAATAATTTTAAAAAATATTATCTTATCTTATCCCAATCCTTTTTATTGTCCTTTTTTTTCTTGATGTATATATTAATAATGAGGTAGTAACTCTAAAGTCTAATAAAAGAAGTGTACCCATACTAACTATTTTTTTGCTTCCCTTTTAGTCAAGAAATTCTCAAAATATTTAATATATTTTCTAGGATCAAAAACTCCTTTTATAAATAGGAATCTTGTGCATTATTTATTCCTTCTTTACAAATCTACATTTAATTGCAATATTTAAATTTCTACATGTGAAGATGTTTTCTTTATGGATTTTCCACCATCTTCCTGCATTTCTTTTTCAAAACATCTAGGGCTTCCATCATAATCTCTTCATAGGATTCTTCTTTCTTCATCTTCTCTAGATAATTCTCAACATCTCCAATTCCAACATATCTAGGATAGCTCTTACTATTATTCCATACAAATATTTTTAATCTTTATCATTGGTCCTCTTTGCTAGGCACTAATACTTTTATCCATATTTTATGTTCCTTTCTTTTTCCTTATCTTACCAACTATTTATTAATATGTTCTTCTTTCTCTTATAATATTGATTGACACTATTACCACATTTACCTTTATTTAAAAAATAAATCTTATTTCTATTTCTCTTTCCTCTTTCATATCATTAACTCATATCATTCATATATAAGGTTTTTCCTCTCCTTAGGGTTTCTCCATTGTTTCCTCATGCTCCATCAATTCAAGAACCTTCATTTTCTCTATCTTCATGTAGCTACAACCCCTCTGGCATGCTCTAAATTTTCCTTCTTATCATTTTTGACCACAACCCTCTTAGCATGCTCTAAGTCAATCCTTAAACACTTCTTTATCTTATATGGGTCCTTGTACTATGGCCTCAATGATTCTACTAACTAGTGTTCTTCCAATATTTTTTCTAACTACTTCATTCCTTTTCTCTTTTTTTTCCTCTAATTTATTCTCTATATCTCATTATTTCTACTACTTTAAATTCATCCTACATCCCTTGTTCATTTTATTACCCAACCATTGTCCCTAATTTGTCTCAATAGCCATGTCTTGTTGGATCTCTTCCCTTATATATACCATCACTTTAGTGCCTTGTTCCTTGAACACTAGTGCTTATTATGTATTACCATACCTCTTCCTAATACACATTTTCATAATGTATTTTTCTTTTATATATTCAATTTTTTTTGTTTCTTCTCAAATTTTTAACACTAATTTAGATTTTTTCGATATAATCTCCCTCCTTATACAACAAATAAGATCCCACAACTGAACCAGATGTTGACAAACAAACCTTGACTGAAGTCTAAGGTCTAGTACTATGATATATGTAACAAACCTCAATGTGATGCAATAAAAATGGAGAGCTTAGGTGTGTACTTTAATTATAAATCAAACTATAATAAATTATATATTCATATATATACACACATAAAATCATATATTAATATACTTTAATGACTCATACTTGTCTTATAATTAATTCCTCATGCTTTACTCACTTATTGTTTCTTGCAATTTTTTCTTCAAGAATGTTTGAATTTCCCACCTTCACATATTTTTCTCCTCCTCATCCATTTGGCCTTGACAGAATAAGACCAACTCCAAGATGTTATGCAAACATGAAAAACCTATAAGGTTACTTTATATATTATAAACGTGTTTTAATAGATAAAGTTGGTTGTAATATTTTCTTGGGATTTGAAGTAATGTGGTGGTCAATTGCAATTGTTATCATTCCTATAGATGCATGATAGATTTCCATGTTGCTTGATGAGGGTGTTGCTACACTTTCTATGAGTAACATACTTTCAAAAGTGGACCCCTATAAAAAGAGAAGCAGATCATTAACACTAGTATGTAGTGAATGTACCCTGGTTCAGTAAGAATCTTGGTTTTATCTCCATTAATGATCCATAAGTTTAGTTCGTCATCAAATTTATATTCATTTGGATCCATAGGAGCCATACACTTTACCTTATAGTAGCATAATGCATGAGGGTATGGAAATGCGATAAGGTGAAGCAACATAATAACAATGCATAAAACATATAGAAAATTTATACCTTGACACCTCCAAAATCCATAGTTGAGATAAATAGGTGCACCCTAAGCCTATTGATATGCTCTGAAATGCCTTAGAAATGTGGATTTCTCTAAAAATATTTCAACATAATCTTGTTTCAGAAAATGAACTTGATGAAAATGGAGAGTGAAGTATTATATTTATAGAAAGAGGCTCAAATAGATGGAGTGTTGAGATCTAGCCTCAAGATCAATGGCTCATGTTGAGAGGTGCTCTTAAGCAAGAGAAAGGAGACAAGTGTCATGTGAGGGTTAATGATGAGTGGAGGATTAAATGAAGATGATTGGGTAATATTATGGAGGATTGTGATAGGACTCCAAGAGAGACAAATCTTTGAATTTTTACTTATCTCTATGGAGTTAAATTAGATTTTATAGAGAGGAGAGAGATGGCCCCATACAAAGTCAACTTAAAAAGTGATATTTGTCTCAAGTGGATTTAATGAAGAAGAGGTGAGGATTTATTGGGTAAGTGTGTAGGTAGGCATGTGGGGATGAATGACACATGGAAAATGGTGGAATTTAAAATTGAAAAGAAGTTTAATTAGAGGTTAGAAAAGGATAATTAATTAATTAATCCAAGATTGATTAATTAATAGATTTTTGGATGAAATAAGTGATAGAGGCTAAGGTTATATTATTTAACTAATTTAACCTTTAGAAGAATGAGATAATAGGAAAATTAATTGAATAAATATTTAATTAATTGTAGGAGAATAATGAAATAATTAATTAAATAATATAATATTTAATTCATTATGGGATAATGACATGGATTAATTAAAATTTGGAATTTTAATTAATTTATTATGTAAAGTTAGATTTTGGGGTGTCTACATGTTCCCCCTCTTTGATGCAACATCCAATGTGATGTTGTGTCAAAGGATTTTTAAAACTGCTCCAATGGGATTGGAGAAATAGGAGGTGATGCCCCTTCAAGAAATTGGTCGAGGGAAAGATATATTTGTAAAAAATAATTGTAGATTGTGTCTCGAAAAGGTAAGTGAAAAAGGGTTAGTTAGGTGCAAAAAAAAGTGGGGATAAGGAGAAGAGGAGAGAAAAAGAGTGGTAGGGGACGAAAGAAGTGATGGTGACTAGGTAAGAGGACTATTGTGACACATTTAGCTCAAGTAAAATTAAGGTTAGATGGCCTATAAATAGGTCCATGGGGGTCCACAACAAGTCATTTTTAATTGTTGAGTTGGAGAATGAAAGAACAATGAGAGAGAAGGAGATGGTGCAAGTTCCCTGTCATTTGCATCATACAAAGTGAGTTCAGGAGTATCAATGGATATTAGAGGTAGGTGATCTGATAAGTACCTCATTTGAGGGCTTTTAGGTAGCTAGAGGGTAATAAATGAGGGTAGACTAGGGTAGGAAGAGGGGTTGAATAGAGGTTTGGTTTCATGAAACCGCACTTAGAGGCACAATTTTGATGCCTTTGTTTCATAAAATGGCACTTGTATTGTAAATTTGTGCTTGTGCATCGCTAATCTGTGCCTCTAGGGATAAAAATGCTTACAAGAGAAATGACACTTACATGTTAGGTTTTGGTGCTTATGTTGGCTAACACCATGCTTGCACTATATTGGCACTTGTGTCACACAAGTATGCACCTACGTAGGCTAGGAGCACGCTTGCACTTGAAGCAGTGAATGCATGTAGGGTAAGTATGTGCTAGCAGATACAAATCTTCTTGCACATGGTGAAGATGTGTCTATGTATGAAAATGTTCTTGCATAGGGTAAAGATGTGCTTGCACCTAGAAAGGTGCTTGTGTGGGCTAAAAGTGTGCTTTTTCTAAAAATAAATTGCATTTTTAGGATTTAGGGATAAATGTAGTGATTTTTGGGCAAGACTTACATTAGGTATTGGAATAATGAAGGAGACCGTTTTGACATTGTAGTCATGTGAGCGACACTTATGGGTGATGACACAATTGAGGTATAGGCTAGTAGAGATGGATGAGGAGAATTCCTAGATATGATGGGTTTGAGGTACATGTCGAGGATGCCCCAATTGAGAGCACATCGGGTAATGATGACATCACTTGTGGAGCAGTGGTATAATGACACTAATAACTTCCATTTGTCAACTGATGAGGCTATTGTTACTCTAGAGGATGTATGGAAGATTCTTCATCTCCCCATACAAGGCGAGATAGTGGAGTATGACTTGATACATATAGATGTGGCTCTGTAATGGGTGTTTATGATCGGTGATCTACCAGTGAGAGGGATTGAGCTAGATTTAGAGGTTGGGATAAGTTTCCTACCACAACCATCATTATTTATAGAAAAATTGATGTCAAGAGTCTTGGTACCAAATCGATACCAAATTGAAGATCCCAATGATTTTTGATTGGCCGAGCAGGGGTTCTTGATAAGACATTGTTGGATGACACTATTTTACATGAGGTTTTTGTGTGCTAGCAAAGATGTACAAAGAGATTCACTTGGCCTTATATAGAGATAGATGAAGCTTGGGGTGCAACATGACATTACTACATATTTGGGCATATGAGCACATTACCATCTTATGACCAGTGGTAGACAAGGGTCAAGGTTAGGGGATGCCCTACGTATTTGTGTATGCTTCATTTTTGCATCATCGTCAATTAGGTGATTTTCCTTATTGGAGACGAGGATTGATGAGATGGATACTTTTATTTGGCATCCATATCAAGAGTGTGAGGTGTGGGATGATGACACACAACATTTAACCTATGTGCAATAGACACACTACTTGATAGGTCAAACATTGATGGTCATTGAGTAGTACTTCCCAATCAGGGTTATTCTATAGTTTGGTTTACATCAAATGGTTTCAATGCAAGAGGTAGTGTTTTCTTAGGTGGTGCGAGAGAGGGGGATCTAGGGAGACTACATAGATCCATATATAGGCAAGCAAGATTGGTAGGATACTCCAATAGTGCCATGGGATCCTCGACATGTGCTATAGATGTAAGGACTACCTCAATTCATGATGCGTGGTAGGCAAGATGCAGCCTAGTACGACTTACTATACCACAAGATCAAGTGGTAGAAGGAGACAATGATAGGGATGATAGTGATGGAGGGGATAGGGTTGGTCAATGAGTAAAACAAAGAGTTGAACCTAGGGAGGGATGTAGAGGAGAGGATATTTTCGTCGAGGATAATATTGTTGTGGAGGATGATGTAGATATTGGAGAGGATTAGTTAGATGATGAGGGGGATATTTAGGTACAACTTGGTTTGGTCATGTCAAAGTGAGATCATTTAAGGCTCGAACAAGACCAACTATGGGTAGAGCAAGATAAAACACAATTAAATAAATTGAGAGATTATAGGGTTTTCTAGATGAGGATCAAGCTAGGGATGGAGGAGCACACCAAGTAGTAGTGATAGAAGAGAGGGATGCAACTTGTGCCCTATCTGCTAGAGCATAAAGAGATGTGGCACGATTGATACATGAGCAAGATATAGCCAAGAATTCCATTGTAGGGTAGGGAATGTAGGAAATACTATCAGATATGATGTGTGTGATGTGGGAGATGCAACATTACCATACTTTATATGAGTAGGTAGTGACGAATGAGTAGAGAGCTAAGATTTAATGTGAGCAAGAGGTCACACAGATCAAGGTCAGTGAGGTCAAGGGAATTAGTTGGTAAGGGACCACCTCCTCCTCAAGGTCTACCACCATCACCACCACCACTAGGGGGACCAACCCAATTAGAGGGAACAAGCACAAAATAGGGTGAGAAATATATGCATCATACCCAAGGGGTATTGATTTTGGATGTACATGGTAGAGGCCTTTATACATTTGTATCATGACATTTATTGATTATGATATATATGAGATTGTGGTTTTGTGGTGATGATGATTTGTGTATGATTTATGGATTTATTATGTTATGCATATTTATGATTTTATGAGTTAGGTATGATTATGTAGATGTTATGTGTGATTTTATTTATATTGTTGGTTTTGTTATGGCATATGTTTGAATGATTGATGTGATGATTTTATGATGCCTAATATATGTTTTTATGTTATGATGGTTTTGTGTAGTCTATTGGATTTGATAGATGTATAAAATTTATGATTTTTTATGGTTTGTATGAAGATTTAATAGATTTATGCAAAATATGTTACTAACATGTTTATTCAAGTATGGAATGGAAGATTGTGTAAATGTTAGATAATTATAGACTTAATTTTCTAAATGGTTATGAATTATGGATATGCACTAATGATTATACAAAAAATAATTTTTATGTAAAATATGAATGGATGATTATATATTTTATTTTGTAAATGATTATGGATTATGGATATGCACTAAGGATTTTGCATTGTTGATGGATGAAATATAAAAATGACTATGCACTTGGATGATTATTATATAGAATGAATGGATGATTATATATTTTATTTTATAAATGAATTATGGGTTATGGATATGCATGTTTTACTATGAAAAATGTGAATGAATGGCTTGTTATTATGGATGCATTATGAAATTGTAAATGAAAAAATGGTAATTGTCCTAATGTATAAAATGCAACATGGAATGGATATAATAGATGAAATACAAAACTGGGTTGGATAGATGAAATATGATGAGGTATTATTTTTGTCATGACACAAGATGTAAAAGGCTTAGGTTAGGCGGGTGAGGGATGAAGGAATGAGTGGGGGGATTAAGTCGAATCCTTAGAGTATGAGGTGGTAAGATGTGGTGGATATGAAAATAGTGAGAAAGGGATGGGTTGATAATTATGCTGAAAATGTGGTAAGGAATCTTAAAATTTGATATAGCAAAGGAAACTATGCCCTAATGGTAGATATAACCAATGGTATCGGTGCATTATTTACATGGACTTAGATTGTCAAACAAAATATTTCCCTAACACACAATACTATTTACAACCTTAGTGGGTCTTGAAGGGAATTCTAAAATATACTAAAGTTCCTAACACACACAAATAATAACAATGGCTTGGTGGGGTCTATGCAAAGAGGAACCTTTAGTGTATAGTGAAAGTATTCACCTCCACCTAAGATAGCATTTAGACTTGGTTTTCTATGCAAAGGACAATAAAAAAGATAGCATGCAAAAAAAATGGAAATGCCCCACTTTGCACCAATCGAAACACAACAAGATATGAGTAGATCTAGGAGGTTTCAAGTAGGTACCCCCATGGGTCAAAAAGAAGAACATGAAAAATCACCAACAAAACATATCACATAGCCAACATACCTCTCGCCAAAGGTGGGATAAGTGATGGTAAAGATTGTGTTGGACTTAGGAAGGATTAATCCCTATGGGAATAGATGAGGGGGATTGACATAGATTGTAGGAAAATAGCGATGATGACTAATGGACATGTTGTTGTTGATCTATCCCTATTTTCATAGAAGTGTATATGTATTTTCATTTTTGATGTTTGATTTTTACCATTGAGAAAGTCTTGTGAAGCTCAAATGATGGGGATGGTATGGCAAGAAAACCTTATTATGGGTGAAATATTTTATTATGAGTGGAGATGGTGAAAATGTTATTATGAGATTTGAACAACTAGGCCTATGAACAACCCAATCCAAGGCCACAATCATACATTTCTTCTTGTGTTTGTTGTGGGGGCAGTGGTGGTACGGTTTGATGGACAAGAACTTTACACAAACTCGATAGGTTTATTATGGCGGTGGTAAATTATGCAAGCTATCTCATCAATCATATGAAAAAGAGGGATGATGTGGGATGTGAATGAGTGGTTCAGTTATGTAAGTTGTCTCAATGTAATTATATAGGCATATAAATATACAAACTTTATGCTCATAATTATCAAATTTGTATATATATAATAATGATATCATTATTTATATATATGAATATATAAATAGCTTACTATTAAAAAGAAAAGAAAATTAAGTAAAATAAGTTTTAAATTCCACTAATTTGCATGATAAATCATGTGATCCTAGCATGAGGATAAATTTTATTTCTAAAAAATAGAGAGACATGCTCCAACTGGAGTTGAACACTTTGCATGGGAATTTGAAATACAAAGAGGGTGGACTATTTTTTTTATCATCATTATTGGCAATGATTGAGAAGGGATTGGATCATGGAATATGAGTCTAGAGTGAGGTGTTAGCACATAGGGAAAAGGACCAGGTAAAAGACCTCTATTATTGTTGTTTGTTACATGGCATATGAGTGCATGGTAAAGGCTTAATTGGAACCAAATCTGCAACATTAAATGATGAATGAGATTATTATTGTATTGTGGGGTTTGAAGGAGATTTTTGTTTGTATTTTAGCACATATTTAGTTCTTTGTATCAACCCTATATGTATTGTTTGTCTGTGCATACATAACAAAACTTGTGTCAACCTTACTGACTTAGTATATTCCATCGATTTTCCTATAGCTTTTTGTGGTACTTGAATATATGTTTCGGTACCTCTGTTATGTATGGACCTGCATACTGAATTGATTAGGACATCTAGTTGCTATATATATGTTTGTATAACATCATATCGATTCACCTATAGTGCTTGAACCATAAAATTGACCACGTTTTCAGAAATATCCATGGTTGTTTTCAAAACCTGTGCATTGATTATTATGTATAATGTAGAAATAATAGTTATGCATATCAATTTTATTGTATATATAATATATGTTATGATTTTATAATACTTGAATTAATGAACAAATCGTGACTGTAACCATAAATTTTTTTTATTGTTGTTATAAAACCATTGTGCTATTTTGTAATCTCAACATATTTAAATAGTAGTATACATATATTTATGTATTGTATTTGCCATGAAGTTAATACCGGTAAAAAATTTATTTCTATTGTGATGATTCCACAGTAAAACTATAAAACTAAATATGTGAAACTGTCATTTAATTGTTATGGATCTGATTCTTTTATTTCCAATAAGCATATCTAACAGTACAAATATGTATCATATGTTATGAACTGGTTTCTTATGGATTTAACCTACCTAACATCAAAGATTAGTTAGCATTACATATACATTAAATATTGCATGAAATGGAGAAATATCATTAGTTAGAGATCGAGTTGCATGTCAATAACCAAATTGCATGACAATTATACATTTAACTATCATTATGCATGAAAGGATTGAAATAATAAAAGACCTTCATATAATCATTTTGCATGAAAAGAAAAGGATTATTTATTTTTATGATCATTGGATATATGCATGTTATATTGTCTTCTTGAGGATAGTAGTTCTCTGGTATATGTGATTTGGCTTACTTTTCGAGATGGGTGTTGAATAAGGACTAACATGGGGGAGTAGATTTTCTTTTCCATATCTACCTACCACTTATAGTTTAATTGCTTTGGCCAAAGCTATGTGTAGCGATCATTGAAATAGATGGATGTTATTTTATTCTCTTTGCCATATCCTGATAGTAGGGCATAGCACGTTCATATGTGAAATGCATGTAGATATATCAAGTTGCACCGAATTCCATCCTACCAACCATTTCCAGGTTGCTAGGCTTCTCATGTAGGGTCAGGTATTCTTCATGTTAGGAAGAATTCTGGGGAAGCATAAGCTTCATGGTTGGGCAAAAAAGTGCCCTAGCCATGTTCGCGTCTCCTGGTTTGCAAATGACCGTTGGGTTAGTGGTAGTTGGAGACTCAAGTGATTATGTTTCTTTTATATCTTTACTTGTATTGTTATGATCAAATGGGCATGAGAGCCCGAGTCATATTCTTGCATAACTTATATATCTTGTACATACTCTATAATATTTGACTAGATAGTACTTCATGTGATGATGTACTTTATTTCTTGTACTTAATATTCTAGATTAGACACTTTTACATGTGAGATGCAATATTTCATTTGTATATGTTGAAGACGTTTTATTTCATTTCTATATTTATTTGAAAATGAGTTACTTTTTATTTTCGTAAGATAGTTTGTGGTTGTGAACCTTACATATCTACATATATCAATTAGGGAAAAAAACATAGAGGCACATTAGGTGAGTAGAAGAGACAAATTCCATAGTGCATAAGTATTGATTTGGATTCAAAAGACTAGTCCATAGCCATAAACATATCTTGAATATATACGAATCCAACACAAAATCCAAAACATCTTATTACTAAGAGACACTATTTGAAAATGCACATCTAACAAATCTCTAAATCTTTAGCAAAAATAATTATTCTTTAATCCCAATTAACAAAACTTAATTTTATTTATACATATACATAGATTATTAGATTAAATAAACTTTACAATAAAAAAGAATTACAAAGATTAAATGAATGAATTCTATAATTATTTTTATATAATTTATCAGCCCCAACTAACAAAAAATATTTTTTCTTTATGTATATACATCTTATCCACAAAACTAATATAATGCAAAGATCTTAGATTTTCAATGATTATTTTGATCATAATAATTGTCTAGATACATATATGTTTATTTTTTCGCTTTGAATATTGCTATTGTTGAAATTGGAGAGACTTGAATAGACTTTCTATATGTCAATTAGGAATCTAATGGTTCCTAAATAGACAAAATATATAAACAGATGTGTTAAACAGTTTAGAGATAGTGATGAAATAGAGTTATATTTCCAACAGATATGATGTAAATCAAAGTAATTGTTACTGAATACTCAATTGACATTTGCAGATGGCATGTGTCTATTACTTGAAGAAAAAAGAACAAAAACTTAAAAATATTAAATAAGACTGCAGCTGACATGCAGTTCCCGTGTTATTGTGGAAGGGTTTTCAAAGCTTTAGTGATCACATATCCATGTCACTTATCATACAACATGGGGGCGTTCTTTGGATGGAGAAAATATAAAAGCTTATACTTGTGACAACATATTCTTTTCTTGTCAAAAATTGCTGACTCCCTGTTATTATATAGTCATTTTTTTGGCACCTGCAATTAAATGTACCAATGTTGTTGAACAATTTGTATTTCATAAATTTTGCATTGCCTTTCATTTTAAGGAAATAGCTTGTAATCTCTTCAATGCATATCTCAATCAGAATGGGTAAGACTGGTGTGAAGTTACATCTGTTTCTTGCTGCATTCATTTGGGCTTCATTACCAATATCATATTCAAATTTTAGTACAGATTTTGGATTGAAATTCCTTCAAAATGCAAGGGGAGGAAAACTAAGAGCATTATCAGGCAAGCAAATGACAGTAAATTATAGTACATGTAAGGCATCTGATCATATCTGTGTGGATCAGTCTGGATCTGGGAATTACACAACAGTGCAGAAGGCAATAGATTCGGTGCCAAATGATAATATGCATAGGACTATCATACATATTAAGTCAGGCACATATCTGTTAGTCTTCCTCAACTTTAGCTCAGTAGAATTTTTAGAAATCCTTTTTCATTATGGGTATTAATATGTTCGATTCAGTTTTAAATTTCTGGGTATGCCATTGACTAATTACAGAGAAAAAATATATATTGAAAGGAGGAAAAGAAAGGTTAGCTTATATGGGGATGGTGCAAGCAATACACATATAGGATGGAATGACACGGCTGCAAGTTCAGGAAACAGTACCAGCCGTAGTGCATCAGTTAGCATTGAAGCCTCAGATTTCATTGCCAAAGACATCAGCTTTCATGTAAGCTTATTTGAAAGTCTTGGCCTCTAAAGATTGCTGCATAGCAATTAGTGTTTGATGAGTGAAAATTTTGGAAATTGTTGTATTAAAGAATAAGAAAATGAAAATCGATCTTTTAAATTAAATTGAACAATTGAAACATTGAAAAACATAGATAATGGTCACGAGTTTGAATCCCCACTGTACCCAAAATTGAAAACTTTCTATACAAGCCCACAGAGTTATAGTTCCAGCTCACCTATCATGGTGGGGTTGGAGATTCTATGAGAAAAGAAAACAAATGAAATTAAATCAATCAAACATATTAGTAAATAATGTTGTAGTTCAGTCTAGAGTCATTTTATGTTTGTGTCATGTTTTTTTCATGTTTGAAATCACACAAGCTTAAACAATATATTCTAAGATTTATTTAGGTGATTTATCTGAAATCACATTAATTTATTTAATAAAACTCATTTATTAATGTGATTTCAAATGAACCATCTAAACAAATCTACCAAAAATTCCATAAATCTCATCTATAAACAGTGGGTTTTCCGTGTGACCAGGGGCCATGCCCGGTCTCCTTCCTTTGTTCTTTTTTTTTTGTTGTCTCTGCATTTTGAGACAGCAATTAGACTACCAGTTCGTTCGCTTACTATGTGATGTGTAATGCCTACCCTGTCTCCAGAGATTCGAACACTTGATCACCAACTCCACAAATGTATGTATTTGTTTTTTTCTGGAGGCCAGAAGGGTCTATATTATTTGCATGCGCTGAGTCATGGGGTACGATATGAATGGTCGACAGCTTTTGGTCCAATTGTCAGTTTTCTTTGCATGCTGCTGAATCAGGAATCTTTCGTTTTCATCGTTGGAAGTTAACCTTTTAATATAAGATCATTGTTTTTCACTGTGTAGTCAATATTTTAGAGTACAGTCTAATAGTTTGTAATTTATAATTATTGGCCCAAAGATCCATAAATGTCATGAGCTTCAAATGCCGTTGGAGAAAATATGAGGTTCATTTTTCTTAATTGAAATTGTAAAATCATGAATCATTGACAGGTTAGAAAATAGTATTTAATTGTTCAAATCATTTTATTTTATAATGTATGTGGGATTCAAACAAATGTGTAATACAGATATTTTCATTCAATATCATGGATAGGTTTATAACTTCTTTTTTCATTCTAGGTATATCTTATGATTTTTTAGTTAAAAGTGTTGTTTTAGTAGTTTGAATGAGAGGGGTAGGACAGTTATCCTTAACAATATGATTTTGTATTTATAAGTCAGTTCTTCTCTATCAACCTCAACTTAAGAATCTAATATATAGGCAATGCTCAAATAGAAAACAATAAACGTTTTCAAAATTCATGTGCTAATTTACCATGAGCCAAAATATTGTGTCCAACCTCTTATTGCAAATTCTAATGCCCTTCTACCATGACAGGTCAAGAAGCTAAGAATAAAATATTTTTTAACATCTCATTAATGTACCCACCAAACTTGGGTATCTATTGGTCATACTCCACCTTTTCTAAGAAGCTTTATGACATATGTCATAGACTTATCATAATCTGCTCAATATTCTTATTTCAATTTGTAAGCTCCCTCTTACATACTCTCATGTGCATCATAGAACATTTTATGCACTTACAATGTCATATATGCTCTTACACATCTTACATGACACTATGATCCTACATATCTTACACACATTTCATACCAAAGAATACACAATGTAATGGTTGTTATAAGTGGACGATGCCCTTTTCCATGAGGGAACATTAAATGTTACAAATTCATAAATAATGAAATAATCCAAACATTAGGAATTTAATATATATGAAACATCTAATCCTAACATTCTACCAATTGTCATATACCTTACAAGAGAAAAAGGGTAACTCCAAAAAATCCATGAGCTATCCATCAAAGATATAAGCACGATGAACCGACTAAAGGTCCCTCAATGCTCACAGGATTCAACAAAGTATTGGCAACATCCAACAAGTGGACATCATATCAACCACAACTATCCCATCCCCAATCATGTGCAAGAATGAAAGATAAGAACCCCAAGCCAAGATGGAACACTAAATGTAGACACACCACTAGATCTAGCCTTAACCCATTATTTTAATACAAACATTAAAGTCTAATCTCCTCCAAAACATAATCAAATACATTCACTACACACTCAATTATAGCTAGAATAATGAAAATATCTAGTCACTAACATCCAACTAATTTGCACCACAAATTGGGTAAGTTGCACACCCACTGGTAAACCTCCTACTATATACATATCTAGCTTAATTTATAATCTCTTTGTATATCCATTGTCATGTATAGAGTCTTCTTTAGCACTACTTAAAGTTACTCATAGAAACTCTACAAGTAAATTATAGGTGACTTGTAATAGTTCTACAAACTAGTTATAGGTGTAGAGATCTTAAATCTGTTATTGCTTCTAATGAAATATTTTAGCATCATTCCAAACAACATCACCATGTTCTTTGGATAAATTCAACAATGCTACCATACTAACACCATTCTAAGTAAAATTACTTGGGTGGAGCACTAAGGATATCCTATTAGACATAAGGATTTTTGTGTCTAAGTTAAATTTAAAGAATATTACCCACATTTATCGAGAGGGAAATCAAGTGGTTGATGCCCTAGCCAACTTTGGCACTCTTTAGAATTTCTCTAAGTGTTGGCGTAATTTGGGGAACTTACCGCAAGGTATTCAAGGTCTAATCTTGAAAGAACAAAGCCCTTACTTAATATGATTATAACTAAACATGAGATTTTTGGGGTTTTATGGGAGGTACACATGCTTGTCTTATGGGCCATGTGGATGGGTGTTAATGCTGAGGTGGCCTACAAGTGGCAGAATTTGGAAAATGAGGTTAACTCTGTTTTTGAAAAAAAGAGCATCATGAGAAAGTATGGCGGGTACTTTGTGATCAAGGCCTGGTAGGGCCGTACCTTACGTTATCTCCTTCTGGGGATTGTGCTAAGCTATCATATTTTCATTAAGTACTTTGATTTAAATAATGATGTGACTACTCATTATGAGGAAAAGCTCCTTTTTGGCTCTATCCATTCCGCTATTTTATCTCCTCTTCTAAAAGTTAGGCTCTTTGTTATTACTAAATTTGGCCCCATGGCCATCCTACCTTGCTTTCCCATCATGTCCTATTTACCTAGCCGCAATTGCTTGAAGATTCTCATTAATGATATGGCCAAGATTGAGTTAAGGATTTACTTCCTCATGCGTGTGTCCTGCACATTGCTTTGATTAACCAATGTTGCTTTGTTCGGCTAAAAATCCTTTGTGTGCGGGTGACCCTTCTCCTAACCATTTTATCTAACCTTTTACTCTCATAGGTTCTCTGGTTTTCTCTTGTGTAGAGAGGCATTATGGGTGGTGATCATGTGTGAATGGAGCCCGACAACTATGGTGAATTCCACAAAAATCTGTTGGTGTTTCATTTATGTGTTGAAGGAGGTTTGGCTCCCCTGATGGAGAGTCTGGTGGGTCATGACCCTGATTTATCTGTGCAATTTTTCAACTCTTGGAAATACCGAAGAGTGACTCTAGGTGGGATTTCTTTTGAAGTGAATGAAGATGTGATTGTGCAGGTGACGAGGCTACAAAGTAATGGTAAGAAGTATCTGAAGCATACCAAGACCTAGGATAATGATAGTATGAATGTGTTCTTTGTGGGGAATGAGAAGCTGGTCTATAACTAGTTGGGATTTGAGAGAGAGGCCCTTTCGAAGCCATGGGACCAAGTCTTCTTGGCCCTTATGTTAAGTTTTCCTTTCTTCCTGCTTAAGGATTTAGAGAACTCTATGGAAAAATTCATTGAAGTTGTTGGCCTTAACCCTCCTTAACCCTGATGATACCCCTCCCCTGCCACTGCACCAAGGTCTCATTATGAGACTCTACCATTTTCATCTTATGTTATGCCCACCCAAACCCATATCTATTGTCTATGTGGAGGAAATCAAACCTCTTGCCATGACCAATATTTCCTCGGCCGAGTCCAAAGGTCCCATTCGAAAACCCCATCTGGTTGTAGCTGATACTCACAAGCCTAAGCTTGCTGCTAAAAAGCTCAAGGGGAATGCCGGAAATGCCCAGAGTAGTGTTGCAGCTAGTCTCTATGATCTCAAGTCGACCCCTGCCATGACTACTAGCAAAACCACCTCAAAAAATAAAAGAAAAGATGGTGTGAAGGGTTTGATGGAGCCTCCAATGAAGGATAGTAGAGGTAAAAATGTGGTGGGTAAGGATTCTAAGGGTGACACGGTGGTTGAGGTGACAGTTGTGACTAGTGGGGAGACCATCATTAGAAGGTCTAGTAGATTGGATAAGAACAAAAAAAAAAGGCAGGTGGATTTGGACTCGAAGGAGGAGTGGTCTGACAACCAAGATTACAAGGGTGAAGAGGTGTCTAGGGATGAGGAGGAGGAGTATGCTGGAGGGCTCCACACCATTCCTGATAATAGTAAAGTGCAGAAAGAGAACTTGGCTTCCTAGTACTCACACCCACTGGGTGTGGAGCGTGTTACTGTTGATGATGGGGAGGAGTGATGTGTGATGTAGGATAGAATGGATAAGTTGGACAAGAGATTTTGTGGCTTGACCTATTTTACTATTAAGCTGGTCCACTTTGTTACCAACACTCTATCTGCGGTTATAAAAGATGAATTGGACGAGAAGAATACTGATGATGACCAGGAATGGGTTGGGGATGATGTTGTTGATCTCCTATCAAAGAACTGGGATAATGACAATTAGTTGTTGTTTTGTCTATGTTTTGACTATCTGTTGTTGATCTGCGGTCTGTATTTTTTTTTTGGCTTAGTTTCTATGTTTTTTGGATTTGAACTTTTTGACCCTTGTGGCTCTATGTGTTAAGGGTACAACACCTTGTAAATGTTTCTTACCTTATCAAAAACATCATTCTAAGTAATTAAATAAAATTATTTAATTGATTAGTGAAGTGGTGATGATCTAATTAATTAAAAAATAATAATTACTTACGAAGATGTTAGGGTAGAAGCAAGACACTTTTGGTCAATTAAATGGTTTCAAGTGAAATAGATTTTCCCTAAACAAGTTTGGATGAAATAGTTTCACCTAGAAGCATGTGGCATATACATGTCACATACAGTTTCAGGTGAAACCCTTTCACTCAAAAATATAAAATAAAAATTTCCCATTGAAAATTTGAAATGTGACTAAGTTTATGTGTAATTTTTCAATTGAAAGTGTTTCAAGGGAAACCCTTTTGACCAAAATTGTCTATGTGGCCACCTATGTGACAACTTAACCCCCTTTTTGGGGAAAATTCAAAAAAACTTCAACATCAACTCTGAATTTCTCGAACTAGGGGTAATTTCATGAAAATTTTAAATTACTCTTTTGTAGAGCTCAAAGTATAGAATCCAAATATATATGTGTGTGTGTGTATCACACACACACACACACACACACAAGTTTTATTATGTTTTTTTTTTTAATTTATTATAAGTAGGTTTTTATAATGAGACATGAGGTTGATTAAAAATAATAAAAATGTATTAAAACATTTTCAAAAAAATTACAAATTTATATGATGCACCAGAGGAGAGAATTCTCTCTAGAAGGATATAATTTCTCTGTAAATAATAAAAAAATTAAACAAAATTTGAGGTCCCATGAAAACTATGATGTTTTCGTGAAGTTTCAAGTGCTTTAAAACATTATTAAAAAAAATATCAAAATTATTATTATTTTTCCATGCTCTAGATATTGAGGTTCGCTATTTGGATTAATAAAGGGGGAAAAAGTATTTTTTTTTGTGATGTCCCATCAACCTCACTTTTAAAAAAAAAATAAAAAAAATCAACAACTCAAATTCTACTCTTAAATATTTTGTAAAAAAGTATCAAACCAATTTTCATTTTTTTTTAAATTACAAGTATAAACTTCATCAAGAGTTCTACATTTCATTAGTTTATATCATTTTAAAATTTAAAACATAAAAGCCAATTTTATGTGGTTGAATTTGATTTTTTTTACTTGTGTTGGTCATTTCCTTTATAAAAGTGTGGCATGGGTTTGTACTTTTACCCCTTAGTTTGTGAATGTTGTCAAAAATTTTCAATCAACATTTTGATGTTATTAAATTTAATGATGTTCAATTATTTCATTACAAGTGATAATAGATTTTAGATGTATACATGTTGCACATCTTTAAAATGTCATTGGAACATAAAATGAAGGCATGTTGAAGAAAATAAATCTAGATACCATAGAAAGATGACAGTGGTGAAAATTTTCCCCAAATGATTTAAGAAAATGAATAGGGATGCCCCTCAAAAGGGTAGGAAAGTTGGAAGTACACAAGTGAACTCTCAAAAGGAGAAGAGGCCAACAAGGAATATAAAGGAAAAAAATGTAATGAAAAAGAGAGGCGTCTAAAAACTTAGAGGGGTTGGATTTTACAAATTATTTTGGTACTTAAATGGATATGAATGAATGGAATTAAGGAATATGAATGGATAATAATATAAAAATGTAAATGAAAAGAGTTATCAGTGATTTATGGGTGAATTTATTTTTCCATAACATGATATGCCAAGGTGATGATAAGTACTTGTTACTAATTTCATAGAAAAATTTAATTGTATTGATAAACTTATTTTTTTTGTAGCATATGTTGGTATACACCAAGGTATAAGGAAGCCTAATGATGTTTTATCATATGCATGAAGGGATGACTCACAAAAAGAATACCCCAAGGAAATATATTATTGAAATACATCATGATATAATAGACCATGAAAATCTTGGTGGAATGTGTTGTGGGAAAAAAGATAAAAAACAAAAAAAAAGGAAAGAAAAGTATGAAAAAAGACATAAAACGAGTTACCTCTTGTCAAGTTGAAAAACCAAGTTACATATTGTTATGATTGTTAATGGTGATCAGGTTAGGTTTAGGAATGATATATCCTAAGAAGTGATATGATAGAACTCTAAAAAAGGATTTCACCTAGAGGAAAAGGCAATAACCTATTTGAGTCAAGTGATAGTGTGTGTGATAAGTGATTAATTTCCTAAGATTGAATGTTGGAGAGGTTTCTAGGGTGTACATGTTTGTGTGTAGTGGATACTAGGGATAAAGTGACCTAAGAGGGTACATAATCAACATGTTAAAAGTTCACATTAGGAACAGTCAATATGCTTATCCAAAGCATGAGTTACAAGGAAAGGAAAGGCCTAGCTAAAGGGAAAATGTGATATAGATGAACAAATGCAACAAAAAAATAGGATAGCGGATGAGAGTGAAACTATGTGGAATAAATGGGGTTGGTTGTACTTTAGTTTTTTCAAAGTGTGAAGGATACATGTGGATAATGGAAACAAATTTCTTACATGCATGACACCCACAAGTAGGTTTTCATCATGGAACTCAAGACCAAGGTGCCAAAAACATGGTTTTCATTGGAGAGAAAACAATTCCTTTATTTTTTACTCATTTTCTTTTACTTTTTTTTTTCTTTTTGTTTTTGTTTTGGATTTTACTACTTTTTCATGTTTTGTATTTTTCTATCATTATGAAACTATTGCTACTAGATTATGCATGATGATCTGATTTAATTGACTAGTATACCTCTAGCATGATATGCCAAGAGTATCTTAATTTGAGTAATTGATTTTCTAGGATCCTACAATTGATGTACAAGCCACAAATATTGTTGTGATCCTTGTGGATAACTAAATTGATATTATTTGAGTATGAAAATCTCAAAAAATTCCATCATAACCTCTATGGTGGAGAGTTATGACTAGGTTATGGCTAGTTTAGGATTTTGAATTATTGGATTTGGATTGTGGATTTTGGGTTCATCACAAAAATAGGAGTTGTTATGCTTGGATTTAGATCTTCAATTAAGATTTGGTATTTTTTGTATTTTCATACTTTAGATTGTTGTATTGGGAGTGGGGATGTTTGAATTTTGGATTGGTAACTAGGTTAGGACCAACAATATCACATGCCATTGTAGATCTTGGAAATGCACGTGTTGTAAGAAATAATAGCTATAAAGGCAGTGCACATCTTGTATGTACAAAGTAATTCTTTTGATTTTCTATAGCGATTGGAATGATGGCTTCAATGCAAAAGTTTTCCTTATTGAGATATTATGCTTCTCTCTTCTTTGAGATCCAAATTTATTCTTTCTTTCCTTTTATATGCAAACTTATGTTTCCGTTTGGGTTCAATTATATTTTTTTTTATTGATTTTGATCTAGTACTTCATGTTGGGTCTTTTCTTCATAATGCTCCTTGTATTCTTTTATAATACTTTGCTTCATATTTTGGCACATCAAGATTAGTTTCAAAATATTTATGATGATCCTTGGTGGTATTTTATGTTGGGTTCCATGATTTTTGTGACTAGTTCATCATTTTGGAGTAAGATAAATGATGTGTGATTTTGTTGTTCCAAATCAAGGATTTTAGGATAATGGTGTTCAAGGTTGATAGTAACGATTGTGGTAGCAATATCATCATAAATAATATGGATGGACTATGCTTCAATATATTCATTGGATTTAGTTTCCTCAAAATCATACAAGTATCATTAACTACATTAAATTTTTATTAGGAGACATATCCTAGTCCCATAGTTGTAACATTCTCATATATGCATAGGTTTGAGAATGTTTTCTCATGAAGTCTAATGACTTTTCCTTTTTAATTCATATTTTTATATTGTATTGGCTAGGATATTCTTAATTTCAAAAATAGGATGCAAATTTGTCTTCTTCATATAGCCTTGAGATAATTTTATATATCTTTCATATTTTCATCTATTAGGATCCCATGTTGTATGAATGTAGTTGAGCCATACTTAGCTAATATCTTTATTTTCTTCATATTGCTTCTAGGCCTACCAAAAGATTGAGTAGAGAGGAATTTTGCCTCTATGAATGGCATCTTGTATCTCATATACTTCACAACCTTTGTCAACAATATTAATGTGGTAAATTTGGATGCAAGTTTGATTAGGTCTATGTTTAAGATGATTGCTTGGATTTTGTATTTTGGGTAACATCAATAATGGGACAACGATTTATGTTTTGATAATTGATTTCTAGTATTTTAAAATATTGAAAAGGTTTGGGATCAACAAGGATCATTGTTTCTATCCCTAAGAGTGGAAATTTGATACATTGATGGGAGGTAGATGGTATGACTTGCATCAAACATGGATCTATACATAACCCAAGAGGATATGTTAAGCAAGGTCAAGATCAATGACATGTAACAAGGATTATTGTACGATAATCCCCACTCAAGTGATAGTAATATTGTAACATCCAACTCTCATTCTATATTTAAATAAGCTTTGATGGTGATTATTTAAAGATTCAAATCTTCTTTTTAATACATAAGATTTTGAATTAACTTTAAAGTGTAAATATTTAAATCAAACCCACTATCCACAATCATCATTTTAGATTTATGTTGATAATTACTTCAATCTATAGATGAAGATTATGGGATGTACCTAGATGGAAGGAATATCATTTTGGCTAAATGTAAAATATTTATTTGAGGATAGATGTCCCAAAATAGCCTAGAATTATGATGCTTTTTTAATATTTTTTATGACTCTTGATTCTTGGAAATTACTTTGTACAATAAATACTTAAGAACATTGAATATTTTCAAAAGCTTCATGATTCATATTTTCCTAGATTCTTCTCAAATTTATTGATGTGATTGTATTGACCTTTGGGTGAAGGTAGGAGAGGCCCTTGGATAGTAAGTTTTCTATGTCTTTTGATAAAATCACAAGTAGGATATTTTAATTTAATTGTAGCCATTTTGTTTTTGAAATGGTGGACATGACCTACCATAGCATCATATGTATGAGAATATTTATTATAATAAATGGTATTGTCATAATTATTTTGATTTTGATTTAGTTATTTTAATATTTGATCATGCTTTAGAAAGAGGTCATGGTATATCCTTGATTATTTATTTGGTGATAATGATTTGTCCCCTTCTACCTCAATATCCATATTGTTAATGATATCCTCAACATAATTTTTAAATTCCATACATCTACTAGTAGAATACATCCTTCAATTTGGTAGTACTCACAATTTCACATTTCCTTGTAACATGTCATTAATTTTACTTTTATCAATTTTTTTGGTATATAGAAAGATGATCATTTTTTCTTAAACAAAGTTATGAAAAGATACCTCTAATGGCTCACCTAGAGGTGTGAATTGTCTATATTTCATACTCTATACTGGTTGTCTAGCAATAATTATCATATTAGGACTATTTTAGACAACTTGAATATATTTTGAGTTGGTAACATCATCACTAACTACATGTTTATTTTTTATAAATAATTTGGGCTTATCAAATTGAATTTGACCTTTGAAAATAATTTTACAAGTCCTTTAGTTGTGAGGGGATTTCGATTTGCACCCCTTTCATGATAATTTCATCAACAATAACCATACCATGTACTTGTAAGTGAAATTCCATTTCTTAGTTTAGGTTTAGAATGAAGATATTTACCAACTTATTTTATGTATTCAACAAGGGAATCAAATTGATAGGAATCTTCATCATTTTAAGAAGGAAGAGAAGTTTTCCACATTGCATTGTTTGTAATTACAAAGGTCCATTACTGGTGATTTTCTATTCTACTTTGTATGATAAATTTATAAAAATATCTTAGCCAACTCTTTGAACATGGTGATGGTGTTCTTTGGTAAATGTAGAAACCACTCAAGTTTTTCCATCTAAGCTTCATGAAAATAGTTGAATCAAATGCATTTTGTGAAAGAGATATTTCAATGTCCATTTTCTCTACTCAACAAGAAGAGGCTCTTGTGGAAAATCCTTATTTTATGAAATAAAAGTAGGGTTGTTCATAAATCATCTCCTAACTTCAATCCCATGAAAGAGATTTCAAGCATATCATATATGAATTTATCCATCCACTTTTTTAGCGAATATCAGAAGTAATTTATTCTAAGAGAATAAATAAAAGTAATCAATGAGTACATTACCACCTCTAAATTTTCCAATCATATTGGGACTATATTAGTTATGTAACAATCAACAAGATCAAATCACATTAGACAATATGGCGACGACGGTGAAAACCCTAGGAGGTGAAGGAAATGACGGCGACTCCTGTGCAATGGAGACCGACGAAGATGAGGGAGAGGGCAACGAAGGTGAAGATGAAGAGGAATGTGGCAATTGTGCAAGGTTTGTTGGGGTGATTTCTTACCTTTGTTTTAAATCTACCATTGTTCCAGAGGTTGCTAATGGAATTGATTCTGAAGGAGCAACCATTTTGGTTTCTGAGAAGGATTTTGTTGGCTGCTCAAATTCTTCTTCATGCATGGAGGAGGATGAATCTCTTCTCAACATTCTCCTGGAGTCCCATTTAAAAGAAAAGTTAGCCAGTTCGAGGAACAGAGAAGCGAGTGTTGCGAGGAAGTGCAAGGGAAAATGCAATATGAGGAAGCGTTGTCTATAGCAGGGACATAATTCTTCTATTGCTTGTGCTACAAACGAAGAAGAGGATAGAGTTGTTAATGATGTTCTTGTTGCTATGGAGGATGATGCTTCTATGGATATGGGTGGCTCTTCTTTTGGTAATAAGGGTTTGGCTGCAAGCTT
The DNA here is from genome assembly GCA_007115665.2 of Sequoiadendron giganteum. Classification (NCBI taxonomy): domain Eukaryota; kingdom Viridiplantae; phylum Streptophyta; class Pinopsida; order Cupressales; family Cupressaceae; genus Sequoiadendron; species Sequoiadendron giganteum. Next base: position 388,063,244 of record CM021106.1, read on the forward strand.
TGATGGCTCTGATGTGGAAGCTGAAGAGGTGGGGTTCCAACCTCATGAAATCTGGGAGATGGATTATGATGATGTTTTAGATGAGGATTTGTGCACCCTTGAAGAAATTTTTGCCCCTTTTATTTTGTGACAGATCTGGCTTGGATTTTGGTTTTGACGATGAGTTGCTTGATGTCTAAGAGGATTCCCTTATTGATATTATCTTAGAGATTCATAGGAAGTCATGGGGGTGTGAGGAGGTGGGGAATAATGTTGAGGAGTCTCATTCTCCTTTTTTTGGGTTGCACAAGGGTTTCCTTACTCAAAATTATCATATTCCTCAAGATTGTTTGTTGTCGAGTTTAAATGGAGTGGAGGATGATATTTCTCCTCTTTCTGGAGCTCTTGCTAGTTCCCCCTTGAACCCTTCGGTTTCCGAGCCTCCCTCTGATGGGTTGGGTTGCGAGGTTGAGAGTTTGCACAAGACTACTTCTACTTCACCTTTTGTTATTGCACCCGTCTCAGAGGAATTTCATGCTAAGGAGGTAAGTGATTGTCTAACAAGATGTTAGAGGTTGACCATAATGTTATAGTTGAGTCTTTGAATTGGATCAAGTCCTTGTTGGTTGGGAGATTTTGTGGTAATCATCCTAATTTCCACATTGTTAGAAGTCGGGTTCATAGGGCTTGGAAGATTAGAGTTGAGGTTACTATGTTGTGTAATAGCTTCTTTCTGTTTTCTTTTCCCTATGTTGAAGATTGTTCTAGGGTCCTTCATGAGGGCCCTTGGTTTCTTGGCTCGAATGGAATGTGTCTCCAAATGTGGTTTCCTAGTTTCAACCCAATGATAGATACATTTAAGTTTCCTATTTGGGTCTATTTTCCACGACCGCCTTTGAAGTTTTGGTTTGAAAATATTTTCATGTGTATTGATAATTCCTTTGGTCAATATTGTACTATGAAGGTCACCAAATCTATGAAGCATTTTTTGGCTACTACATTTTGTGCGTTAGTGGAGAATAATTTTATTCTTCCCACTAAGATTACTTAATCTTTTATATTTGGTAAGTGGGTGTAGTAGATTTATTATGAAGACTCTTCAATTATTTGTATTTCTTGTGGTAAAGTGGGTCATGCCTCCTTTGCTTTCTTGAAGAAGAAAAAACAACACACTGTTTGGAAGAAAAAAGAAAAGGTGAAAAATGTTGTGGAAGACTCCACTATATGTCAAGAGCTTCAGAATGATGTTGTTGATGATCCCTCTAAGTTGGACCCCTCTTTTGATTCTTTGGGCTTGGTTGTTTCTAGTGGTGGTCTTCTCTCCTCTCCTTGTAATAAAAAGTTGAAAATATTGGTGGAGAGGAATCCCTATATTATGATTAAGCAAAAATCATTGGGAAAATTCTTTAAACCACCTTGACTTAGTTTTTGGTGGGGTGGTGGTGTGGTACCCCCTACTGCGTTTCACTCTGTTTTTTGGTTGTCTTTTGGTTGTGCCTTTTGGGATATCTCGTCTGGTGTCTATTTCTTGTCTTGTTGGCTTTATTGCTAAATGTTTCTTGATGTAAAAGGGACCAAGGCCCTTTCAAAATCCTTGTTTACCTAATCAAAAATATTTTTTGTTACCACAGAGTAAGAAAAATTGGTACTTGATATTATCTTAGAACTATGAGTGATTGAGTGGGAGTAACTAGTAGATAATAATTCTATACTCTTTTATCATAGTATTTATCATGACCTTGGTCATCCACCAATTTTAATCTTGTTCATTAGCCACAACAATGGAGAATATTTTTGGTAGTGGATTTTCATCCATAGATGTCATGGTAAATATCTTAGTGAGAGGATCTAGGAAGGGGTCATTATGCTTATACGTGAGTGTAGATATTGGGCCTCCTAAGTATGCAAGCCTTATAACTATTCCCACTATTTATTAAATATAAAAAAATATAAATTTCACTCATTAATATTGTTGGTACATCATAATTTATAACAAAATAGGGAACCTATGCATTGATAATTACTTTTAAATAATTATGTAGGAACCTCTAGAGACTGTTGGCCTTTTCTTTTATTCTACACCTACAAGTAAATTATCTAAGAAAATGTTATCAGTATCGATGATGGAAAAAATGAAACTAATTTAAGGACTAGTCCACCCTAACTAACTAGTTATATGGAGAGAGATAGAAGGATGACAACGGTTAGAAAAGTAGATAGTCAAATAAATAAAATAAAAATGGTGGACATAGAAGGGTGCCAAAGAAGGCTAACTAGTTAGCTTTCTCTACAAAACAAAACCAACTCTCTACAAATGAACACATACCAATGAAAATTTCCTCAAGGGTGAACTTGTTCAACACCTTTTTCCACTTTTATAAAGGAAATGACTAACATTGATCTAAATTTTTAACTTAAATCACTAGAAACTCACATATATATTTTGAATTTAAAATAATTTAAACTAATGAAATGCATTTTTAGTATTTTTAAAATAAAATAAAAAAATATTTCACTCTGGGTGAGTGTAGGATCATGATGGGCCTAACAATGGTAATAGGAAAAAAAATGCATGTTTATTTAGCCAAAATCTCAAAACAAGAATTTAACTTTTTGTATAGGTTGGATAAAAAGTTGATTTTAGTTTGGTAATACCAAATTAAAAAAAAATCATTGTTGTGTACCATGTTTAGTAACAACATTTTTGGAAGCAGCAAAAATAGTAACAGTGCAAAACTTGAGAACAACATTCCTGGATGGGGGAGCCTTGCTGGGGCCCCCGCCTGACCAACCCATCAATCAATCAATCTAACCTTAAAAATCAGAATAAATTCAAAAAAGTAGGGAGCGCAAAAGTTGCAAAGCCGGTATCATCAACTTTCGAGCTCCCTCCTTTTTTTTATTTTTGTTGGTTTTCAAGGTTTGATTGATTGATTTATGGGTTGGTTAGGTGGGGTGCCCAACAAGGCTCCCCCATCTAGGAATGTTGTTCCCAAGTTTGGCACTGTTCCTATTTTTGGTACTTCTAAAAATTTTGTTCCCAAACATGGCACGACTTCTACTTTCACTGCTCCTCCTTTAGTGGGACTTGCAGCTGGTACAACTAAAATGATACCTTTGTCACCCCCTCTTGGTTTGGAGTATTTTTTCTCTGAAGAAGACGTTGTTTCATTTCTGGATAAGCTAGTTGGTCAAGGTTTGACATCTATAGCTAGGTTGAATATGGATTATATTTCTTGTTTTGTAGATGGTTGGGAAGTTGATGTTCTTGAAGCAATTATGATGCAAGCTATGGATGGTATCAAGCTATCCCTAGTTGGTAAATGTTTGGAGTACCACCTAAATATTGACCAGGTAAGGCAATGGGCTTACCTTGTTTAGAATTTAAAAGGTAGTGTTACTATTAGCGCCATGTCCAAAGGTCTTCTCCTCTTCAAATATATTGTGTATGAAGACATGATTAAGATTCTCATAGGGGACCTTGGGCCGATGACATTGGATTTAATAATTTATTGTCACTTTGCAAGTGGAAACTAGGGTTTGACCTAATGGTTGACTTGAGTGTAGTTGCCCCAACTTGGATGCATCTTCCAAGGCTACCCCTAGAAATTTGGAACTCAGGTATCTTCAAGGGAATTTCCAATTCCTTTGAAGAAGTCTTGTGACAGTGGATAAAGTCACCCAAGATAAGTCCAAATTGGTTTATACTAGGATATGTATTAATGTGGCAGTTAATACTATTCTTCCAACTTTAGTTGTCCTTAATTCCAAGTTTGGAAACTGGCCCCAAACTTTGGAATATGAAAATGCTAGAGTTTATTGTCAAGATTACAAGAAATTTGGTCATCTCCAAGATACTTGCAATTAGAGACTTTAGAAATTGGAAAGTGAGGAGGTGGTTTCTCTGAAAATGCCTTCTGATCAACCCATTCATAAAGTGGTGTTTGAGAATGCTATTATTTCTCAGACATATCTTGAGAAGTAACTAATTTCCAGTAAAAGGTTGTCATTATGAGCTCTTTTTCTAGGAGGACTCACCCCAAGGAAATAAGTTGTGATTAGGAAGTGTAGGCTGCCCCCTTGTGGCATTCCTCACAATCCCCTAAAGCTTAATACTAAAACAATCGATTCTACATATGACCTTAAACATAATAGAGTTGAGGTGTCTCAAGAAGAGAAAGGAGAAGCAAAAGAGGCCAAGCTAGTAGAAGAATCCCCTACAAAATTAGAATAAAAAATGGAATTGGAAAAAAATCCAACTCATCACTTTGAAGATAATTACATGAATTTATAGAGGGCGGTGAGATTATCTCTCAAATTGGCCAAAATAAGGACCCTTTATCTTTGGACTCTTCTCCAAAGAAAATTCAGGGGATGGTATAACCCTTTATAGTCAAAAAGAAGGAAAGCACATGGACTCTATGGCTTTGTTGGGCTTCTCATCCTCCCCTCGAGAGGAGGTTACTGATGAGGATTGGACCCAGACAATCAAAAAGTCCAAGAAGAAGAAGAAACTAGATGTTGGAGGAGGGAATAAGGTTGGTTGAACATCTCAGAAGGAAACCAGAAACAAAGACAATGTTCATGATGTTGCTTTGGGAATACAAAAGACCTTGGACTCATGTTTAGGGCCAAAGTCTAAGAAGAAGGTGAATTTCTCCCTCCACTATAAAACATCAAGATGATGTTGTTCTTTCTCTATTTTATTTTTATGAAGATAATATCTTGGAATATAAGGGGCCTTAATAGCCCCTATAAACAATACTTGGTTAAAACTTGTTTGGTTGATAATAAATTTGACATTCTTTTGCTTCAAGAAATAAAAATGAAGAAGGAAATCTTTGAAAAATTTGTTAATTTTTTTGGCCTAGTGCTAATTACGTCTTGAATGATGCTGAAGGAGCTTCTGGGAGTATTTCCACTCTGTGGAATCCATCTAGATTCAAGGGTACTATGGGTTTCTCTAGTAAAAACTGCCTTATGGTTTCCTTTGAAGACCATATCACTTTAGAGAAATGGAAGATAAATATCTATGACCCAAATTCCCACTTGGATAGATTGGTCCTTTGGGACTTCTTGATTGATAACATAAGAAGCAACATGGACGATTTTTGGATGCTTGGTGGAGACTTCAACTCTTCATTGTTACCCTCAAAGAAGCAAGGGGGCATAGAGGATTTCTCAGATAGTATGAACCATTTTGATAGCATTCCTTAATTCTGTTGGGCTCTTTGATGTTCCCTCACATGGTGCTCTACACACTTGGTCCAATAGGACAATGGGTAACTAGCTGATTCAAGTGAAACTTGATTGGTTCCTACTTTCTACTAATTGGAATATTTCCCAAAATATCACCTTACTTGCTTTTCCTAGAATGGGGTTTGATCACAATGCTATCTTGCTTGGTAGAAATGATAATGTTGCTAAAGGTTCATTCCCCTTTAGATATGAAATTATGTGGACTCTCCACCCTGACTTCAAATCCTTAGTGTAAAAATGGTGGAATGATCTTATTGCTGACACCCCTATGTTTTTCCTTTCTAATAAATTGAAAAGGATAAAAGAAAGAGTGAAGGGTTGGAATAAGTTCTCCTTTAGAAACATCTTCCCAAAAAAAAGGTTTATTGGAGACTGCCTAAAGGAGGTGCATAATTTGATGGAGATGAGAGTGGTTGATGAAGTCATTTGCAACAAGGAATGTGACCTAAGGGTTCAATGGTTTAAGGTCAACAAACAAGATGAGATTTTTTGGAAACATAAATCTCAAATTCAATGGCTAATTGAAGGGGACAAGAATACCAAACTCTTTCATCAATCCACTACGAAACATGTTACATCCCAAAATTTGAGGTCATTGTTTACTATTGCTAGATGCGGTAAAAGTGAATGTGATGTGAATTCTTGAGATGAATTAATGATGCATGTACCTTGTTATCAATATGAATGTTATATCACTCGATGTTGTTTCATTTGATGTTGTCTCAGTTGATGTTATTCATGGTGAAACACTGCATATATGAATAGATGGTTATGGAAGTATAGCTATTCTAACTTTAAAGATGTTCATATATCTGATGTTGCTAAAGGTATGTGCTAGTGGTTGCAGGAAAAGGTTCATTCTCTAGGGGGATGGGAAGTATCACTCGGGAGAGGGGCTTGGTCGATTAACTGGTAACGAGAACCAATTGAGCATACAAACACATCATTATAAGTTTGGAGGAGCTGAGTCAGATAAGTTGGTCTTGATAAGTCATCCATAGGCTTTAGGAGTCTGGTTTACTTCCTTGTGCTTTGTGAGTGATGATTTTTGTTTATCAAACTTATAGTATTATGATCATTGTGAGGATAATGTGATTGAGCATAAGCGAATAGGTTAAGTGGGCATGTATATAAATGTATATAGTATGTACACTGAGGTATATACAAGTATATATGTGTATATATACACACACACCACCTATTATCTGTGGATAAATAATATTACTATAATATTTTCCTTGGAATTTATATATACACATATACATAGATATATATATTGAAAGTATGTTGACTGGCTCGCATTATATATATTCGACAATAAATATATATATATATATATTTATTAAATATAAATGTATTTATATATATGTAATTATATATTAAAGATTATATATAATATTTTTATCGTTATATTAAAATATATATGTATATTAAATACTCGGGTATTTAAATATTTATATGTTTAATATATTTAAAAGAACTATAATAATATTTATATAAAAAAATATATAATTATTTCCTAACTTTAGAAATATATATAAATGTATTTAGTTTAAATATTTTTAAAACTCAAAAGGGTAAAATAAAAAGATTTAAATCTATTACTTCATGGACTATTGAGAAAATAATAAATTAAATACATGGAAATCACTTGTTTTTTCATTTCTCATCACATACTTAGGAAATCGAATGTTTCCTGAAGTATAATTAAAATCGATTTCTCCTACCTTGCATTATGAAATAAATAAAATGTAAAGAGGACTTCTCTAAATCTGAAAGGAAATATGTGAATCATAAACTTTAAGACTTAATAAATTCAATTTGAAATATTTGAAGTTTTCCTATGAAGGATGAAAATGGCGGAAGAGACATTCACGCTCCTATGAAGTGCACTTCGCCAAGGAGAAGAAATCAACCAAGCTATGAAACAAGGGCAACTCATCTTGTGAGGAGAATAGGTGGAATGAATTCAGACATGACCATTTCTGAAATGATGAATCATTTTCTTGTTTGCGCCATTATTGGCGAGTTCCTGTAGGTGGCGATTTCTGCTACTTAGTTGATTAAGTCTTGTTTTTCTGGCTCTTAATCAAGTCGAATCTCTTCTTAAATGGATGAATATGGGCTTGAGAATCTGCCAAGTTACCTTTGAACAATTTTGGGCTATGTGTTGTCAATTATCATGCCTCCCCATGAGGAAATGTGTTGCATTTCAGGGCTCTATAAAAGGCCTTCACCTACTGTAGGTTATTCACTCATTCGATTCTTAGCATTCGTGTTTTAATCATTGAGCCTCATTAGGATTTTATCATGCTGCATTCAGTTGCAATCAAGCTTAGTTAAGTTGTCACTCTGTTTCATCAAATTATCAATATGAGTATCACTCATTTATGTATGAGACTATGTAGTATTTTCATCACAGATTTAGTTGTGTATTTGCAAGAACATACATTGAATTCTGGGATTGTAATTTATGCGAAGATCTGAGTTAGTCATTTATGCTATTAGAAATCCAAATTGTCCATTTCTAAGCCTTAGACATAAGTTGTCCAACTGTGTAGACACTTGTGAGAGAGCATTTTTCTATGAGAATCCATTTTGTTGTAAGAAGCCATTTGTCTGTGAGAGAGAGAGCATTTTTCTATGGGAAGCCATTTTTTTGTGAGAGAGGATTTTGTTGTGAGAGAGAATAGAGGAAATATGTAGTTTGGAATACTGCAAGGGAAGACCATCATCATCTGAGGAAAGCCTAATCCAGGTATGGTTAAACTATTCTCATTTCATCTTTAATCTTTGTGAAGTCATGTTAGACAAATGAAGTTATTATACTGCTCATTTCATCTTTAATCTTTATGAAGTCATGTTAGATAAATGAAGTTATTATATTGTTGTATGATGTTTGCAATTGACTATCCAAAATTTGAATTGAGTAAATAAGTCATAGATGATGCATGATTGTATAAAAGAGTATTTATTTGTCTTAAAAGTTAGACAATGCATTTAGTATTATTTGCTTTACTTGTATGATCTCTGTATAAGGAGAGTACACGTTGCCTTAGATATTTATACTAGGATTGTAATGAGAGCTTGATTCAATTACAATATAGCCAACTAAGTTATTAGTTTAACTCAAGAAAGCTAGCTAAAACTCCTAGGAAATATTCATTCCCGTATAGGAGAGAATAGGAGAGGTACTTACGATGTTAATTCATTCCAGTAGAAAGTACTTGATTAAGGAATTCAACAATATTATACAAGGTACAACATAAGTATTTAATTATACTAGTGATGTTGGAATGTAGGATTTCCCATTGGTAAATAATAAGTGAATGGTTGCTTTCTAGGTTGTATTCTACATTAAATTGTATGATCTCCATATATGGAGAGTATTGTTTTCATTAGCTACTATATAATAGGATTGAGATGAGGACAGGAGTCAAGTAAATTCTTCAGCTTTAGTTATTGGGTTAACTTAGGTAAGTTGAGCACTCCTAGGATAAAGATTTCTAGTATAGGAGGGGATATGTGAATTACTTGATTATACTGATTCATTTCTAGTAGTACAAAATGATGTAGGATGTTTGAGGTACATATTACCCATTAGAAGACAAAGACCTACATGTAGTGTAAGATGGCCCCAAGTCAAATCGACCCTGAATAGTGTATGTGACAGTTGACCCTCTGTAGAAATACTATATGAAACACTTTGATCAAAGTAGTGTAATGTACCTACATCCTCTTAGATTGGGCAATGATTACACTGTTAGTTCACCGTGATCCCGTATTACATGCTAGAGCGAGAGTCTATTGGATGCACAAGTTCTAGTTATGTAGGACACACCACTATGCTTAGTTGGTTAATAGTATCGGTTACTCTACCAATCTCTTAATTGAAGGGAGGGGCATCTATCAAATGATAGATGTACGGGGGACCGCATTATAAGTCCTTGGTTGGTGGAAAAGCGCCCGAGTGATGCTTCTCCTCCTCTGAAGGCTACTGAAGTACCAAGATTTGAAAGGTGGATTCCTGGACCTTCTTACTACTATTTGTTCTAAAGCTCATTGGAGCTAAGTTAGATAAGGTACATTTTACCCTTACTTGTATTTGTGAAGTTATTGTAATTCTATTATGATATCTTGTTCATATTTTATCAATAAAGGAAAGAAAAATTATATTGCAATAACTTGTTAGCATGTTTATTTACTCTTTTGATGTAAATTGGATTTTTTTTATTTTACCAAAGGATCAAGTCGTCACATGTGCTATCAAAGCTACTAGGTTTTGCACTGAATCCTATGATCTCATTACACAACAATGTGTAAACCTTATCAAAAGATAAATGTTGAAAAGTTCTTGTGCCACAACGGCAAGAGAAAAGAACTTAGAGAAGTGAACATGAAGATTAGAACCTTAGTAACTTGGTTAAATTGGGACCAGTCAAAGATTCATCCTTGGAATCGAAATTCCTAAACCAATAACTTATGACAATACCTTGGATTGTGGAAGATTATGTAATCAGGTTATGTAGGAAGGTTAGGAACAATAACCAGTATACACCTTATCCACAGTATAGTTATATGACTCTGAGAAAAGAGAAGGAATGGGCAAAGCCTTAATTGTAGCAACTTACAATTGTAAAAGAATTAGGAAATATTATATTTGGTGACACACCTACGAATCTATGTGCATACAAAGTCAATATAAATTAGATTGAAGTAGGATGTCAATGAAGGAGGTATCCACAAGGGCTGGAGAATTCATGACATAAACTCTTGTGTTAAGATAAGATCTTTCTCAAAAAGAGTTAGTACCTAGAAATTGAGAAAAGACTAGAATGGTTAGAGGAAACAATCAATGACATGAGAAAGGTTCCTCCATCCAAAATCAATGAGGTCATTGAAAATTTGAGACCAAAACAACTTTGGTATATCAAAGGCTATGAGAGAATAAGATTTCAAGAATTGGAATAAGGACTTATGAAAAGTTGAGTGTGAGAAAGAAGCCCGAAAAGGTAAATCAGGTTGGTTTTAAAATAGGTTTGGATAGAAAATGGATAGGCTGAAGTTATAAGGAGAACTCACCAACATGAATTACGAAAAATAAACATATGTTTAGTGGTTCCAAAAGGAAATGGAATGCAGCATGACACTATGTGTCAGAACACTATAAGTTGCAAGGAAAGCAACACTTTGAGTTGAGAAGTACATAAACAAAAGAGGTTTGTGAGCATGGATATCCCTCCATTAAAAAGGATATTAGAAAGAAAATGGGAATATTAGTGTGCTTCTTAAACTCCTAAAAGTTGCTGATTATTCATTAGATTTCCTACTAGATGATCCAATGAAGAAGCTAACTTTAGGAAAGAGTACATTTAAAGTACGTCATTATTGCAAGAGAAGGCAATGTAAATTCAACAAGGAATAACAAACCCTTTCCATAGAAGCAAGTAATTACTAGGAGTTCAATGTAAGTAGAAATAAAATGGATTGCTCAAGTTAAGTACCCCACCCAACAAAAAAATGGGAATGTTCTCAATATGGAAGAACTAATGACTTCTTGCAAGTCATACAGACAATTAATTCATACATCTTATGACCACAAGGGAAAAGGATAAATGGAAAGGTTAGGGACTATGACCTATATACCTTATGATTATCTAATTTGAAGATCGATGGATATTATTTTCAATGCCTTAGAAAACGATAGGTGGATAATCATATTATGATGAGGATGATCATTGTCTATGGGATTGGCAAGGGAAGATCTAAGATACTCATGATTGGAAGAAAGTGTCGCGATACTCCTATATACTTTAAATAGAGAATTTAGATAACGATGTTATTTCTTTATGAAATATATCCATGTCATGAAATGACTTGACACTGAAGCTTATTGTACTAAGAGACCTAAGGATGAAAAAGGTTTAGCTATTTAAGCCATAGAGATGGAGAGAATAACAAGGTAGGATGTGATGTTATGTGAACCACATAATAAATCTCTTAATGAGAATGATTAAATCACTTGATCACTACTGTACTCTTGAATGAAACTTTGGGTTAAAGAATAACCTAATTGGGACAAGAAGTTCATTCAAATAAAGAGAGAGACCTTAGGACGAGACTTAACCTATTGAATTGGGTTATGTATTGGACTAATCTTAAACACCTATAAGTTGGAAATAACTTATTTGGATGAGTTGTACATTGGGTCTTGACTAAAGGCATATAGAGTGGAGAAATCTATAAACAAATGGACTAGTCAACAATTGAGGATTCCATCCTAAGAATTGGAAGGGATTATTGGGTTTGGGATTCACCCATGCGATTGAATATCATTGGAGTTAATGAAACTCTATAAGGATAGAAACATAGGAGGGATTCCTAGTAAGTTAAAGGAAGTCGTATTATTGACAAAACTTTACTTTGAGTGGCTCTTATATTAAAAGAGATACAATTTCAAAAGAAAGCATCTATTGTTATGAAAAAATGTCATAGAATTTTCATTTAGCAAGAAATGCTGAAAATCTTACAGAGAAGAACATTAGAATTGTTAATTGTGCTCAAAATGGATATATTTAAGTTGAGACTCTCCTAGATGATTAAGAAATCATGGAGTTAAATTTTCATGCTTGATGATTAGATATGCAATTAAATTTTTTATTATATAGAGATCAACGTGATTGAACGGGGATTAATACTCAAAATTAGTACTAGATTAAATCGGGAAAATTTGATTGAGTTAAAAAAAAAATTACATATTTGAAAATAATCCAAGGACAAAAGAAATCCATGGTATGGATGTCCTAAAATAAATGGAAATTGTATCTGAAAAATTTACAACCATTATAACATGGGAATTAATGATGGCGTGAGATCAAAATAGGTTTTCTCTTAGTCAAAGGATAGACTATTATTGGATATAAAAGAACCTATGAAGATTCAGGAATGAAATAAGGAAAGAAATGTCAGATTTAGGACATCAGAACGACAATGAAATTGTCAAATGAGGAACCACTATAATATAGAAAATAAAGAGTAAGAAGTTGTACAAAATGTAGCAAGATAAAGTCTAGTATACCATGAAATGAATACCAAATTTCATCACAGGTAGGACATGTGAACTCTCTTGAGATTCCAGAAGGAAATAGTATAACACAAGACAAATCAATATGTCTATGTTAGTAGAACTAACATAATGTTCTAGTGGACAAACTCAACAAAGTAACCAACGCCTTTTGAAAACTTGACTTATAGGATTTTAGTCCTAAAATAATATATTGTGACCAAGTAGTTGCTTAGTAATCCTAAAAAGTTATTTCAGTTTAGCAAAATAATGATAGGGTTGTGTAAACCATGATCATACTATGAAACATTCAGCGGAGTGAATGCGCAAAATATTATTATAGTCAAGATGGTAGATTAAATCTGAAATGATTTATAGACTTCAATAATGAAGTTTAGACCATTATATGAAAATGAAAGGTTGAAAACTCTATAAGCCAAAATAAGCTTAGAAATAGGGTAAACCATAAACTTGATAGAATGTCAAAAAGGAGTAATAGATCAAAACTGATCAATGAAACTTTGTTGATACAAAGCTTAAGTGTGAAGTAGTATCAATATTTGACAGATGTCTAGAAGCAATGGTATGCTCAAGATGGACAAGTAATCAAGAGAAAGTACTTTATGGTAAGTAAAACGAATGTGTAAGTGATGGACGTACTCAGTTATGAGTTGTTTAAAGGTGTAAATACCAAAGGGAAAGGATGGGACCCACGATGTAGTGTATAATACATCGACATTTCCTTTTCTATTGGGATTATACTAAGGATGAATTCATGGGCCAATTATTTCCAATCACTATGTATAGTTATTATTATATATTGGATGTGTATGTGCAATAAAACTCTTTAGGAGAGTAAGTATGTGTGAAGCATACAAGTTTTCCCTATTCGATAGTAAGGACACCTGAAGCAAGGTCTAGGAATGACAAGGTTACTACATAGGATGAATTCTTTGTAAATCTTATATATTTTGAGAATAGTAAGTAAAAGTGTATTTGAATTTAACTATATGCTGAAAGGATATATATCATTGGGGACGATGATTAACAATGGGGGAAGTATCTTACATCCCAAAATGTGAGGTTACTATTTACTATTGTTAGATGCGGTAAAAGTGAATGTGATGTGAATTCTCGAGATGAATTAATGATGCATGTACCTTGTTATCAATATGAATGTTATATCACTCACTGTTATTTCATTTGATGTTGTCTCAGTTGATGTTATTCATGGTGAAATACTACATATATGAATAGATGGTTATTGAAGTACAATTATTCTAACTTTAAAGATGTTTATATATGTGATGTTGCTAAAGGTATGTGCTAGTGGTTGCAAGAAAAGGTTCATTCCCCAAGGGGAGGGGAAGTATCACTCGGGAGAGGGGCTTGGTCAGTTAATCGATAACAAGAACCAATTGAGTATACATGCACATCATTAAAGGTTTGGAGGAACTGAGTCAAATAAGTTGGTCTTGATAAGTCATCCATAGGCTTGAGGAGTTTGGTTTACTTCCTTGTGCTTTGTGAGTGATGATTGTTTGTTTATTAGACTTACAATATTATGATCATTGTGAGGATAACGTGATTGAACATAAGTGAATATGTTAAGTGGGTGTGTATATACATGTATATAGTATGTACACTGAGGTATATACAAGTATATATGTATGTATACATATACACACACTACCTATATATTATTTGTGGATAAATAATATTACTATAATATTTGCCTTGGAATTTATATATACACATATACATAGATATATATTGAAAGTATGCTAACTGGCTTGCAGTATATATATTCAACAAATTAATATGTATATGTATATATATTTATATTTGTTAAATATAAATATATTTATATATATGTAATTATATATTAAAGATTATATATAATATTGTTATAGTTAATTTAAAATATATATGTATATTAAATACTCGGTATTTAAATATTTATATGTTTAATATATTTAAAAGAACTATAATAATATATATATATATAATAAAATATATAATTATTTCCTAACTTTAGAAATATATATAAATGTATTTAGTTTAAATATTTTTAAAACTCAAAAGGGTAAAATTAAAATATTTAAATCTATTACTTAGTGGACTATTGAGAAAATAATAAATTAAATATATGGAAATCATTTGTTTATTCATTTCTCATCACATACTTAGGAAATCGAATGTTTCCTGAAGTATATTTAAAATCGATTTCTCCTACCTTGCATTATGAAATAAATCAAATGTAAAGAGGACTTCTCTAAAGTTGAAAGGAAATATGTGAATCACAAACTTTAAGACTTAATAAAGTCAATTTGAAATATTTGAAGTTTTCCCGTGAAGGATGAAAATGGCGGAAGAGGCATTCACACGCCTGTGAAGTGTGCTTCACTTGGGAGAAGAAATCAACCAAACTATGAAACAGGGGCGACTCATCTTGTGAGGAGAATAGGTGGAATGAATTCAGCCATGACCATTTCTGAAAGGATGAATCATTTTCTTGTTTGCACTATTATTGGTGAGTTCCTGTAGGTGGCAATTTTTGCTACTTAGTTGATTAAGTCTTGTTTTTCTAGCTCTTAATCAAGTCAAATCACTTCTTAAATGGATGAATAAGGGCTTGAGAATTTTCCAAGTTACCTTTGAACAATTTTGGGTTGTGTGTTGTCAATTATCATGCATCCCCATGAGGAAATGTGTTGCATTTCAGGGCTCTATAAAAGGCCTTCACCTGCTGTAAGTTATTCACTCATTTGATTCTTAGCATTCGTGTTTTATTCATTGAGCCTCATAGGATTTTATCCTTTTGCATTCAGTTGCAATCAAGCTTAGTTAAGTTGTCACTCTGTTTCATCAGATTATCAATCTAAGTATCACTCATTTATGTATGAGACTATGTAGTATTTTCATCACAGATTTAGTTGTGTATTTGCAAGAATATACATTGAATTTTGGGAGTGTAATTTATGTGCAAATATGAGTTAGTCATTTATGCTATTAGAAATCTGAATTGTCCATTTCTAAGCCTTAGACATAAGTTGTCCAACTGTGTAGACACTTGTGAGAGAGAATTTTTTTGTGAGAAGCCATTTTGTTGTGAGAAGCCATTTTTCTAGTGTGAGAGAGAGAGCATTTTGCTATGGGAAGCCATTTTTCAGTAAAAGAGCTTTTTGTTGTGAGAGAGAACAAAGGAACTTTGTAGTCTAGAATACTGCAAGGGTAGACCATCATCATCTGAGGAAAGCTTATTCCAGGCATGGTTAAACTATTATCATATCATCTTTAATATTTGTGAAGTCATTTTAGACAAATGAAGTTATTATACTGCTCATTTCATTTTTAATTTTTGTGAAGTCATGTTAGACAAATGAAGTTATTATACTATTGTATGATGTTTGCAATTGACTGTCCAAAAGTTGCATTAATTAAATAAGTCATAGATGATGCATGATTGTATAAAAGAGTATTTATTTGTCTTAAAAGGTAGACAATGCATTTAGTATTATTTGCTTTACTTGTATGATCTTCATATAAGGAGAGCACACGCTACCTTAGATATTTATACTAAGACTGAGATAAGAGATTGATTCAAGTACAATATATCCAGCTAAGTTATTAGTTCAACTCAGGAAAGCTAGCTAAAACTACTAGGAAATATTCATTCCCGTATAGGAGAGAATAGGAGAGGTACTTGTGATGCTGATTCATTCTAGTAGAAAGTACTTGATTGAGGAATTCAACAATATTATACAAGGTACACCATAAGTATTTAATTATACTAGTGATGTTGGAATGTAGGATGTCCCATTGGTAAATAAGAAGTGAATGGTTGCTTTCTAAGCTATATTCTGCATTAAATTGTATGATCTCCATATATGGAGAGTATTTTTTTCATTAGCTACTATATACTAGGATTGAGATGAGGACAAGATTCAAGTAAATTATTCAGCTTTAGTTATTGGGTTAACTTAGGTAAGTTGAGAACTCCTAGGATAAAGATTTCTAGTATAGGAGGGGATATGTGAATTACTTGATTATACTGATTCATTTCTAGTAGTACAAAATGATGTAGGATGTCTGAGGTATAGATTAACCATTAGAAGACAAAAACCTACGCGTACTGTAAGATAGCCCTAACTCAAATTGACCCTGAATAGTGTATGTGACAGTTAACCCTCAGTAGAAATACTGTATGAAACACTTTGATCAAAGTAGTGTAATGTACCTACATCCTCTTAGATTGGGCGATGATTACACTATCAGTTCACTGTGATCCTGTATTACATGCTAGAGCGAGAGTCTTTCGGATGCACATGTTCTAGTTATGTAGGAAACACCACTATGCTCAGTTGGTCAACAGTATCAGTTACTCTACCAATCTCTTTGTTGAAGGGAGGTCCATCTATCGAATGATAGATGTGTGGGGGACCAAATTATAAGTTCGTGGTTGGCGGAAAAGTGCTCGAGTGATGCTTCTCCTCCTCTGAAGGCTACTGAAGTACCAAGATTTAAAAGGCGAATTCCTACACCTTCTTACTACTATTTGTTCTAAAGCTCATTGGAGCTAAGTTAGATAAGGTGTACATTTGACCGTTACTTGTATTTGTGAATTTATTGTAATAACATGGAATCTTTATTGTAATTCTATTATGATATCTTGTTTATATTTTATCAATAAAGGAAAGAAAAATTATATTGCTATAACTTGTTAGCACGTTTATTTACTCTTTTGATGTAAATTGGAATATTTTTTATTTTATCGAAGGATCGGGTCGTCAGAAAACACAAAAGTAGAAATAGGATTAGACAACTTCTAAAATATGCTGGCAATATGGTCAACAATGAAAAAGAAATTGTTGATGAAGTTGTGGCTTTTTTCTCGAGTTTGATGATATCCTCTAATTTTTTTCTATCACTAATTATTGATCAAGATATTAAATAACCGACAAATTTTTCTTCCCTTCAGGAAGTGAAGTCAATTGTTTTATTTTTTGGAGCCTACAAGGCCCCCGAGCCTGATGGGTTCCCTCTGGATGTCTTTCAGGACTTCTCAGATATAGTGAACAAAGGCCTTCTAAATGCTGCTAGAGACTTCTTCCATTCGGGTAGACTTCTAAACCAACTTAATGCTTCTTTTGTTGCTCTCATTCTGAAAAAGGATGATGTTTCCACCATCCATGATTTCAGGCCTATTAGTCTATGCAATACTATTTATAAAATATTTTCTAAGATCATTGTGACTAGATTGAAAGTTGTTCTGAATAAAATGATAGATGAAAATAAAAAATGTTTTGCTCAAGGAAGAAACATTTTGGATGCTGCTATATCTACTCATGAGATTCTCTATTCTATGGAACTTAGTAATTTTTTTGGATTGGTCTTAAAATTCGACATCTCTAAAGCTTATGATCGAGTATCCTGGCCTTTCCCATTTTCTATCCTCAAGCAATTTGGGTTCAATGGTAGGTTTCTCAAACTTATCACTCCTTGTGTTATCACTCTAAAATGCCCTATCTTGGTAAATGTGGTTCCTAAATGTTTTTTATCCTATGGTTGTGGCCTTAGGAAAGGGGACCCTCTCTCCCCTTATCTATTAATAATTGTGGCTGAAGTCCTAGGAAGAAATATTCAAAAAAAATTGGACATGAGGTTGCTAAATGGATTTAAGGTTGCTTCAACTCTCCTTCCTACTTCTCACCAATAGTTTTTTGATGACACTATACATTTTGGAGAAGCTTCAGTTGTGGAATTTTTCCATTGGAAATTTTTTTTGAATGTCTATGTCAAAGATTTATGTCAACATATTAACTACAACAAGAGCATGATATACTTTTTCAACTTAGATCAAATTGTGAAAGACAAAGTTGTTCATATCCTGGGATGTTAAGAAGCTGCTTTGCTAGCTACCTTGTCTTGCCTCTTATTTCTAAAATACATGAAAGTAATTATTGGAATTACATAATTGAGAGAATCCAAAAGAAGTTGGTGGGTTGGAAGGGTAAACTTTTAAGTCAAGTCAGAAATATGAAACTAATAAAAGCCTCACTTCAAAAAATTCCAATTTACTACCTATCCCTATTCAATATCCCTAATTTTATTGCAGATAAGATTGAAAAAATAAAAAAAATATTTTTGTGGTCTGGAACAAAGGAGAGAAACAAAATGGCACTGGTGGGTTGGGAAGAAATTTATGTTCCTAAAAGTGCGGGAGGCCTTGGTATAACAAGAATCAAACTATTCAACAAAACCCTTGTAGCCAAAATGGGATGGTGTTTGCTGGAAGAAGTCAAAGACTGGGTTATGATTCTTAAAGCTAAGTATCTAAGAAATAAAGATTAGGGGTTTTTCTTAAGTGCCTCTGACCTACCTTATGGTTCTATTTTTTGGAACAATCTTCTCAAAATCAAAAGTGTGCTTAAAATATGAGTAAGGAAAAGAATTGATAATGGAAATAACACTAATTTTTGGGAGGATGGTTGGAACAATGGCCCCCCTCTTTCTTCTATTGATCACCTCCAACTAGTTAAACAAAGATTGATTAGGATCTATGGTAAATAGGTTGTTGTTTATATTAACTGGGATGGGTTGGAGCCTCACTAGCTCAACTTTAACAAAATGTTAATGGGAGTTAACCTAAGGGGAGGGAGACAACAAAACTAGGATGTTGTAGTGCAAAGATTATACTAAAGAATTGGTGAGGCGGTCTTCTTCTCAAAAGATAGGAAGGATGAATGGATATGGACCAATAGTCCTTGAGGCTATTTTTGTAAGAACAACCTATGCTAAGTTAGAAAAATATCCATTTTCCAACAATGGCTTCTAATGGAACCAATTCTAGATAAAAAAATAACAGTATCTTAGTCTATGGTAGAATCAAAAGTTTCAATAACAAAGCCTTGTGTGCATGGATAGAGTTCCATGTTATGTTTTAAGTGAGGTTGCTAGTTTTTTTCTACCCACTATTTTAGTTCTGAAAGGCCAGGTGAGAGGTGATTGAAGTGACAAATTAACCCATAATCAAAAAATATATTTCACCTTCTAACACCTCTTCACCATTTCTAAAATAGAAAAATTCTTAGTGTAGCTGAGGGGTGTGATTCTTTTGAGAAATTTATCTCCTTCCACCATAGTTCAGATCTAGAATTAGATACAGGGGCACACAAACCATTTGAGCAAGGTGTGTTACCCTAAAAGAAAAATTGCCTAGGTTTTTTCACATACCTTTGTGAAGTTCAAATTAACGACCATTTAATAATTGATAGACTCAATGACATGCACATCTAAGCCCTCCTTTGCTAGAAAATTATGCATAGAGATGAGGTTTCCTTCTTTTGAGAACTAACTAAGGTGGCATGATATTGATTGCAATAAATGATTCAGTTGTAAGGGAAAGCCCAGTAAAACCCATGGCTATTGCAGATTTGGAAGACCAAGGTAAGGCTGGGAAGTGGGCCTGTAACTCGTTGGGGCTATCTACTTCATTATCTCCAAATATGAAGTCCATTTCCTTCAAAGTTCCATGGGGATCCAAATATAGTCCTACAAATGGTTGTGCAGAGAGATATATTGGAGAAGGTTGAACCCTTGATATTAAGACCATCTCAAAAGCCATGCAGACTTAAGATAATTAGCAAATGATGGTGATTGACTTGATCTATAGGATCCATTGGGGAGAATTTAGTGTCATTAGAAAGTTTGTGGGAATTGCTAGGGAGTTTGTTGAAGTCTATTGCTAGAGTAGTTGTAAGAGCCCATTGTAGGAGATACTTAGTATTTTTTTAAAGAAATCAATCTTATATTTAAGTGATAATGGTGTACTTTGGTAAAAATAAAAATAAAAAATAAAAATATTAATTAAATATTAAAAAAATAATAAGTTTGAAAACTAAATTTATACATATACAAAATATATTTTTCAGATTTTTAAATTGTTATTTATGCAAGTAGAAGTTGTGAGAACATTAAGTTTTTAAAATAATTTATATTTTTAATAATTGGTATCAATATGATGCTAAATTTGTATCTAGTGAATATTTTCAGTGGAAAAGTTGTGGTTTAGATATAATTTCACTAGAGTAAATGTAGCAAGAACATACTCTTGACCAAATTTGACTTTTAGTTGGAAATGCTTAAATTTAGTTTTGTTAATACATTAGCTTGAAGTGGGGCACAAATTTGAAATTTCACCCTCAACTTATGTTACATGAATCTACTTAAATGTAAAATTACAATAATAAAAATCTATGACCAATAATCATTCAAATACACACAAATAATTCACTTTAGTTTAAGGACCATAAGCAAATAGGCATATACATTCACAAAATCATGCAATGGGTACTTTCTAAGATGAGGCACAAAGAATATAAGAGCTAAAACACACTTATTCACTACAAGCTAACACATCACGGCTAATCAACTCTTTGGTATAGAGAGTCAAATCTAATTCCATATCATAAATTCAAAATATATCTACATGAAGACATAACCCATATTTATACAAC
Source organism: Sequoiadendron giganteum (assembly GCA_007115665.2). Classification (NCBI taxonomy): domain Eukaryota; kingdom Viridiplantae; phylum Streptophyta; class Pinopsida; order Cupressales; family Cupressaceae; genus Sequoiadendron; species Sequoiadendron giganteum. The sequence continues at coordinate 388,084,064 of CM021106.1, forward strand.
CACGCCAAGTCCTTGTGCAAATTGTAACCAAAGGAGCTCAAAAGAGCAAGTGCAAAGAATAAAAAATGAGATGGATGTTGAAAGGATTGAATCATCTATCAAATGATATTTAGATGACCTTTATATGATATTAAATTTGTAGGTGAGATGAGATGTGTAGGTAATTAGTAGCTTTAACTATAGACGATTGGATTTGTGGTAGCTTTTTATGCATACATGTACCACCTATAATTTTTTAGTATAGAAGACACATGAAATATGTCAAATAGTAATTTTGAACTAATCATGGTGAATGCTAGGTAGTGGATTTAAATTAATGGCTAATAAGAGTAGTGGAGAGTGTTGGTTCCTTTTCCAACTAAGCCTAGGAGTTCTCTAAAGGGATGCTAGTCCTTATGTGCAAGAAATTCGTAGGCTAGTGGCCAATACAATGAGTAAAGATTCTTGATATCCTTACTCCTACACTTCAGGCTCTATGGGATCTAGGAGGGTATTTCCCTATTTGTGCTCATTTTGGTTTATTTAAATGGAGAACACTCCTGCACATATAGGTTCCTATAGCTTGTAAATGAACAACATTTTCAAATATTTGGCTGGTTTTTAGGCAAATAGCTATTCACTCACTAGGAACATGGATGTGTATGAGACTTACACCTCAGAATTGATAGGATTTAAATAAGTATTGTTATTATTTTGAATCTATGGCTAGGCATTTCACTAATTCATTAGATCACATGAATTCTTGAAAAATAGGCCAGTGCCTCATCAATTGGGTAAATGGAGTCAAATATGAAATACTCAGTAATACACCTATTTTTTAATTCTAAAATAGGTGGACTATTTTCATAATGCCTTACATCACAAAAAACCTCATAGTATCTAAATTAGGTTTTCAAGTACCCAAATCCCGTGCAAGTTCTTACAGACCTACAACTCTCTTCAAGTATTTAATTAACTCTTTGAGTTAAAACATAAAACATAGTCATACATTCAATTAAACCACTAAAGATAAATGAAAAGATACTTGATATTTTCATTCATAATCTGAAACAATTGTACACAGGAGAGTACATACTTTAATTTTATGGATTTTTTCAATATCAGTCATTCGTGTAAAAATATTTAAGACTATTACATACAAAACCCACCTCCAAGACAATTAAATAGCAGATTCATTAGGCATTCTGCATTATATTTGTTCACTATACTTGCATCCTACCTAGACCATTTTGGACTCAAAAATTTTGACCCCTTGTAATGAGCCTTGAAATCCCTTTTATAGACAAAGGGAGCAAAAAGCTTGGGCTCATTACAGTTACATTTTAGAAATATTTCATTTCAAAAAAAAAATTCACTTGCATTTCAAAATTCTCAAACGATTAGATATAATCATTTACTGAGCAGGGGAATAAAAAGTTGTAACAACCATTAAAACCAGTCAGTGCCATCACAATCGTTGCAAAATGCATTTGAGGCTTTCTTATCTACATTCACAAGCGCAAACCCCGCAGTTATCATCATAACAAAATTTGAAAACTATTTACCACCTCCATCATCTAGAACCCATACAAGCACCAGGAACACGGGCCCACTTCGCATCTTCACCATAGTAGGAAGTGAAACAACTACTCCCTCTTCCTCATCAATACTCCTCTTAACATCAGAACCAAAAAATTCACATAGTACCTTCACAGAAATTGGGGAAACTACAAACACCTCTTCATTCACGCCAGCCATTTCAGTTAACGCCATAATCAGAATTTGTTTATGTATTAGTATCAAGAGAGCTATCTAAAACGTCGATGGGTGAATTTTTCCTTCCTAGAGTGCCCTAACCATACCTTATCTTTTCTTTTTATTCTCGCATGAACTCTGCAGGATTTTTTTCCTTGACATCCACCACTTCCTCTGCAACTGCAACCTGGCCTCTCAGCCGAGAGCTGCATCTGGCAACAATTAGCACATGCTCATTGCATTCATCTTTCAAGATGGAAGTGCCTTTAAGAATACTCTGCTCATGTATTGGATCATCATCATGAGACCTTTGCACATTAAACCTGGTAGACCTTCACAGATATGATGGGGAAGCAGTTGACCTACTCATCTTGCACCAATATACGAAACTACGAACTTACACCAGAGTAAACGCCACCTTCTACACAAGCACAAATAATTTAGACACCTATTTGTAATGGTGAAAATGATGAGCCTTCATTCACATTTATTGAGTGAACTGATGATGTTGGTCATCAATGTTCAATAAAACATGAGTGAGCAAGTGATTATTCATTAGCATCCACTTCACCACCATTAATTTCCTAGGTACATGGAAATCTGTGTATCATTCTTCATAATTGCAAGGAAATTGATCATCACACTATGGAGATCAAATTGATATCCTCTAAAGAGCATACACCAATAATTCTCACCTTTCACAGAGCCCAAACAACTATCACATGGCTGATTTTGTTCTTTGAATGTGAGTCATCGATTTATCAATGAGATGGTCCTTTGGATGTCTCAGATCGAGTCAATGATCTTTGAAATCTCCATTCTATCACATGCCAAGTCCACTAGCCAATGGTGCCCATCCAAGTCAGAAGACACATCTACCACCTATGGGTCCCACCTGGTGGCACCTTCAAATTTTGCAAATTTGAAGTGCCCATATTGGAAATTTTTCCTCTGCACACTTAGAAGTGCACCTGAAGAATCTGCCCAAGTGATCTATTTTGGAAGATTCTAATTTGGAGCGTATTGATTTTAATGTGAAACCCCTTAGTGGACTCTCATGTGACATATGTGAATGTCCATGTCAGTTTTCAACTTCCCACGATGAATTTTGACTGTTTTAAAAGGCAAAGTTGGAGGGTTCTAACACTGTTTTGTTGTTTGAGAACTTTCAATTCTGTGAAGTGGCCTCCTGTTCGAGCTGATATTTCATAGCTGGATGATTGTCAAGACAAAAGGATTGTCGCTCTTCATTCTCCCCACATTCATATAATACCTTGTCTATTTTCAGAGCCTTAAGACCTGATTTGCTTTTTTTTCGAGATCAAAAGCAAATGCAGTTTGTTTAGTTTTACATCTGCATTTCTAACAGTGTTTCAAGGTCATCAATTTTGACCCCTAATATCTCATGACAAATGACGATTCAAGGAAATACCTCTTGCAAACGTACTCAGTGTACCTAAATGAGATTGGGTTTCCATTAATAGCCTCCTAGAAGTTGATTTGATATTTTTTCAAGAAGGTAACTAGGTGAGCTTTAATTGGTTCTGAATAGGTGCAGATGCAGAAAAATCTGAGTGAGCAACTTTATTGATTAATATTTTGCACCTAAGGATCTATTTTGTTGAACCATATTTTTCACTCAATTATTGGATCAAATGTGTGCATGTCTTCTCAGTTTCAAGGTCTCAGGATAAGTTCTGATGGATTATTTAATTGCTTTCTGATCGCAACAAGGCCAAAAATGTTGTTCCAGAAAGTGTAAAATTTTGCAAATCTAATGACAACCCATTTCTTGTTTTGGTCTAAAACCTATATGGATCAATTTTCATAAAAAAAAGAGATCATTTGATGCATTATTTTAATGCATTTCAGTTGTGATGAACACATCCCGAGGGCCAGTTTACAAAGGAGGTACCTAAATTTTAAAGGCTGGGAAATATTTGAGGAAATGGGTTTTCTCTAAATAATTTATTATGATCCTATGCAAATTTTCACGGCTCCAGGTATCACAGTTTTCCCGTAATAAATTTCTTCAAATGGCCCGCAAGCATAATTGAAAGTCACATTTTTCCTAAAGTTACAAATGTTAATATTTAAAATATTTTGAATATTTTAAATATTGTGCAAATGAAAAAGGGGAAAATATAAAATGCAATTCAAATGTTTTTGGGACAAGCAAGTTTAATTCTTGGCTCTGATCGGTCTAGAGGCGACTTTCAAGGCTTTCATTGTTGCATGGAAAAACTCATGCATGTGGCCGAAAATCTCCCTTTTCCATTTGTTTTCAACAATGCAATGTTTCCAGCCTTAAATATTGATGTGACAGGTCCATTTAATGCTTCATTGGCTTTGGTGAATTTTCTCACACTTCAAAGTTTTCACGGCTGTGAAGAAAAGTTCTCTTTTTCCAATGAGCACGAACTTGCTTTCCGTCGCCCATCAAGCAAAGACTAAAGAAGCGATGAGCGATGGTGTATGTTTTCCATTGCCCATCGCTAGTTCCTTTCCATTTTCTCGTTGCAACGTGCGATGATGGATGACCTTTCTTTCCAATGGGAAGCCATCACTCATCGTCGGTTCCTTCCTCCATTTCCCTGAGCAACGTGCTAAGGGAGATGTCGTCCAAGCTTGCTAGGGAAGAGTTTTGGTGGGCATGTGAAAGAAATGAAAGGCATAGGTATTATTTTATTTGCTCAATAAAATAAATTTTATCCTTCACGGTAAAAGAGAAAAACATTGAGTAGCATAACATCGCTGGCTTTCCCACTATTGCTTGGTTGAGTTTTTTATTTTTCAATGCAATTGGCGATGCTTGATGGTTGGAGAAGGTTTGGGTCCCGGGAAGGAATGAAAAGCATGGGAAAAGGATTTAAAAGGCTCGAAAATGAAAATTTTAAAATCTTCACCAAGATTTTAAGATGTAAAGTGAAAATTAAATGATTCACGGGAAAATGTTTTGAATAAAATATTTAAAACATTATGGACATCATAGAGAATAATGTTAAATGTTGGAGATAAATGTGCAAAGTGCAGCTACAGTAAAATTGGAACAAAGATAAAATGTTTTACAGGTGAAATTGAGAATTTGTAGTCAAGTGAATGGAGAAAGATGTAAATGGGATAAATATTTCTACCAGAACAAACCAGAATATAGCAACAATTTTTTTTTCACAAGGGTAAAAACTATTCACAGAGGATTATTTTTCAATTGCAGGGGTAAAATGGTGAAGGGTTTTTCACAGATAGATGAATTAAATGCTGAAAAATCAAAGTAAAACGAGAAAAATACAGAGGCAGTGGTTTATTATGAAGAGAGAAGAGAGATGCTTTGCATTTTCTATTATAGATAAGGAGGGAAAGGAGAAGATTCCAGATGATTTCCAGCTGTAAATCAACAAAGAATAATATTGCCAGGCATCTTCTATAGAATTATTTTAGGGCTACTTCTCCTTTATCTTCTCTTTCTTTTTCATTGTAAAGGGTCCATTTTTGAGTCCTAAATTGGTCTGGGTGAGTAGCTAAGCTCAGAAAAATGCATATTATAAACAATGATGATAAATAGAGTAGTAAATTGTCTTGAGTTCCAATCATTTTTGTAATAATCTTAAAATGGTTTTACAGAAGCCATAGATTATGAGAACAAATCTTAGTTCTAATTTATATACTCTCCTTTGTAATTTTCTTACAGATTATGAATAAAAGGGTTAATGGTCTTTTTGTTTGTCTTGAGTTGTTTTGATTGAATGTGTGGGTTTGTTTTAGATTCAATTCAAGGAATTGATTAAATGCTTAAATAAAATCACAGGTCTGTGAGAAAATTTCATAGGATTTAGTAAGAAGTTGTATCTTAGATGCAGTGAGTTGAATACTACAAGGTAGTATGACAATAGTCCACCAATTTCTGAGATAAATGGCTACTGTATTACTGGTTGTTGCTAATTTGACTTTGATGTCCCAATTTATGAAGCACTGGCCTCTTTATTTTATTATTTTATAGTTATTTGAGTTAGTGATGTGCCTAGATAGGGATTTTGAATGAGAATAAAAATCATTAAATACTTTCAATTACAATCAGAAGTCCCACTTAATTCCTAGTAATAGATGATGGTTTGTTTAAAGGTCAGCCAAACCTTTAATGAATTGTGTCTATTTGCAGTTAGTAGGAATAAATATATGTGTGGAAGTGTTCTTGAGGCATTAAATATCAAATGAACACAATAGGGAATACCCTCCTTGGTCCCACAGAGCCTAAAGTGTAGGGGTAAAATCTTGAAAGCCTTTACCCGTTAGTTGGCCACTAATTTGGATGATTCTTGAACATAGAGGTTGGCTACCTCTTAGAGAATTTCAAGGTTCAGCTAGAAAAAACACCAACACCACCCAGCCTCTTCACGCTACCAGTAGAGTCCATGTGTCACCATCACATGGACCACACAATGCATTAGGTAGCAATATTTAAGACCATGCACCAAACACACACTATGACCCAGATTGAGATCGGGTAGTATGTTAGTGTTGTCGATCCACTGCCTCAAGAGATCAAGCTCAATAGTGGGGATTGAGTCCCACATAAGATAGTAGACACATGGTGCAATCACACATGCCATGCGACCCTTCAGAAATGCATTTTTTAAATGTTGCGCAGTGTGTGCGTAAAGCTGGGAACTTGGTCCATTCATTTGACAGCCTCAGTTTCTGCACGTGCAAACACAATTAGTTATAAAAAAGGGGCCTCGACTAGGGTAAATGGGCCACAACCCCTTAGGAAAAAAAAATTAAAGACGAGATTTAAGTCTTTAAATGGAAAAATATTTTAGCCCAACTTTGAAAGATTTAAAATTATGAGAGATACCCGATGATCGGCGGGCTTAAGTAGAGGGGTCGGTAAAGACAATGGGCACAATGACTTAGGTGGTAACTAGGACAATCGGTAACCTAGTAAAGAAGGTCAACACATAATTATAATTCAAGGGTTTAAGACATTTTTAAAAAATTTGAACAAGAGTATTAGACTTTAAAACCCTAAACCAAACATATCAAGCATGGGAGCAAAAGATCATCAAGATGCATGGAACCAACTAGAATATATGCAAGTTTTAAAATATCTACCAAAGAGCATGCCAAACAAGGTGGGAGATGTCACATTGGACTAGTATAAATTGACAAGGGTGGTCAAACAAACATGGTAGTAGGAAGTAAAATGCTAATGTCAGAAAAAGGGTAGATGGTTTCCATGAGAAAATCCTTGGGGAGGTCTAGCTTCATTTGACAAGGGGAATTTTGGGAAGCTCTAGATCACTAGACAATGTTTTTGAATTAATGAAGGTACTAATGTGGTAGAGACTCAAAAGGTTCTTAAAGAAAAATCAGGTAGACTAAAGTGGGGTTTGTTATAGGGTCAAGCTTGGTAGCACATGGAAGAGGTGATATTAGATGCTACTAGAAATAATTTTCTAGTGTATCCTAGGGGATGTTAGCATGGTTATAGCTAGAAGGAACCTTCGAAAGGGAAAATAGATCTAAGAAAGTAGTGAGACTCACTATGATATTAGTGTCTTCAAAAGGAATTTGTTCATGTCATTGCATGAAATGATGAACAACTTGTGGGGTTTTAAGCCTAGTAAGCTACCAATAGGATGAGAATAATTGTAAAGCCAATCAAAAGGAATGAGTGGGGCCCACACAATTAGAAGACTCACAAGCATTGAAATCTCTAGATTTGATAGATAGAACATTGAAGGCTTCTTGGAAAGGTTAAGGACTTATCCAAAATCTTGAACAAGAGGCTATTAATAACACCAGGGCATTGGAAGGTAAGAGAAAGATTCTAAAAACTATGCCACTTCGAGCTCAAATATTGAATCACAAAAATCATAGAAAATAATTTGAGACTTGAAAAAGGGGAATCTTGTAGACTCACGAGAGATACGGGGTTTAAAGAGAAAAATTGGAAGAAAGTTGAGGTATCTACTAAAGGGATTATGTGCAAAAAACACACTACAAAGTTATTGAAAGAGATGTAAGGCCACTGTAGTGTCCTTTAATCAGGTCAATAACTAGGAACATAAATTCCTCTACTCAAGGATTAGGCATTACAACTGGAAGTCATAATCTACTAAAGGACATCATTTTATTGTCAACCCAGGGATGCTAGACTTGAAATGGGTCTACAAAGTATATGCACTAACCATGTATTTTAGACATGTGTTATTTCCTGAAAATACCACGCTAGAATTGAAATTGTTGGAAACAAACTCTAACTGAATAAATTTGCTCAGAATGAAAACTAAATCCAGTTTTAAAGACAAAAACTACTCTATCCCTAATGGCTGCAGGAACAGTTGAAAAATCTGTAATTCTTTTAGCTACAGGAATAGTCACACTGAAGTTCTATGAAAGGAAGTGCAACTATTCTAATTGGAGAAATGAAAAGATAAACAACTCCCTAAGTGGGCCCCCTTAGGTAGTGTCAAATATACACAATAGATTAGACTGTAAATTCCATGAATGCTTTTATTGAGTTAAAACTAAGAAGTACATGGCTCACAATCTTGCAACTGTATTTCTGAAAAACTAAAGCTTATTACAACAACAATCTTCTAGCCCTTTCTTTGAAGGAGAATGGGCTATTTATTCAAAACTGAACCTAATGAATAACTAACCTTTCCCTCATAAAATGGGAAGTCTTTATTACATCATGGTCAACCTATTGAAGAAGTGGATACAAAAAGGAAGAACTGAGTCAAGTCAGTTTGAAGATTTAAAGCACCACTATCCTAGATTTATGTGCCATCAAGACACCTCTGCTGGATTCTTGGAATGCTTCCCTTGCATGGTGGATGACTTATCAACTGTCTCCTCACTTCTTGCTGTTGAATCAGTCTTTCAACAATCTAGTGGAGGCTAAACCTTCTCCTTGAGACATGGTACCTGCAATAACTAACAGCTACTCCTATGACAAAAGGTCGGCTCAACATATTCAAATCATTAAGATGACCCATCATTCCATTCATACATTCATTAGGTATTATTTTGGAATAGACAATATTTTGGATATGGCTGCAAGAAGGTTAACAATAATGGTTGGAGGAAAGGCATGTCATCACAAAAAGTCACAAGGCATACATCTTCCATCAAACTAATAAAACTTTTAAGCAATAATCATAGAAATAATTATCATAATAAAATTGTTATATTAAGCATAAAGTCTATGTGTGACTTCCATAATTACTACTAAAATGTCTTCTCAACATAATAAAAGATATAAAAATGTTTAAAAACATAGTGTAAAATATTCCAAAAATTGGGCTCATCATTCCCCTCAACCGAATACTTGTTGGTCCCTTCAGCAAGTCTAACATTCTTCATTTGAGCAAACTCTCGTAAATCAACATTCAACTGCTGTCCACATTTACCATGTTGAAAAATCAATAAGTGAGCTCGCATAGATTCCAGTCGTTGCCATCTATTATCCTTTGAATTCCTATTGTAGGTGTTGTTTTCTCCTTACATGGCCAGTAGTGGCCATAAGAGAATGGGTGGCTACATGAACAATGGCAACCAATTATCTTTCTTTGTTCTTGAATTTCTCATATACCTCTCTGCTCTCTAAGTAGCTACATATAGGTTGTTTGGGGTATGCTGCTCTGCCCTTCTTAGTTGCAATGGTAAGTGTTCCCATCTTGTTTGGTTGTGATGTGTAGCAACATTGAGGTCATCATCTACAATTTGGGAGTACTAGGTAAACACTTCTTGTCTCAATGGTTCAATTACCGGCCTAGCCCTTTCATCTACCCACAAATTCTTCCAATCAAAATAAATACCCATCCCCTTCTTAGATTCATTTCTCAATGTCAGTGACAAGTTAACCTCATCATATTTGTAACTGTCAAACTGTTCTCCCTTGCTTATTTCATTCTTGATCCAGGAGATTAGAGCACTGATGTGTATTTCCCCAACATAGCATAGAGGATTCCATTCTTTATCATGAGGCACAACCAAACTGTGTAAATAAAACTCACATAGAAGATGTTTGACATGCTGCAGTGAGTCCCTGTACGCATCATAAAATTCCCTGGGAATGTTCAAGGAAGGGTTATGACCTTTCCAAATCCTTATTAATTGAAAGTTCAAATATAACTCCTTTAAGTACATTGCATAAACAGGTGAGGGATACCTACACTACACTATATGTGGAACAAGTTGGACTACCTGATTGAGAGTGTCTGTAAGATTAGCAATTTCTATATCCTTGTTCTAGATTACTCTCTTCAATTTCTCAATTTCCAATTCATGGGTAGTCCGCTAATTTTGAAGTTTTGTGTAGCATGACACTCCTGCAGAAAAACTTGTAACATGGAGAAAAGGCTTATGGTTATGATTCGTTGCAAGTGGCCTTTGAATTTCCTCAGGTGCATCAAAATTTTCATGTTCTATTGTCTCAATTATTTCTTTGGCATTTGATTGCCCAAGGACTTCTTGTTCCATTTCATCATCTAGCTGCAAGTTCTCTTGTTTTTCCTACAACATATGATGCTCCAGTGTATTTTATTGAACAACCGGTGATTTGTCTATTACTTCATTTTTTTCACTTCTCTCTTCTGATTGAATTGCAATTGTTTTTCCTTCCTCTCCAGTACACACTACCTCTTCGTGCAACTACTCTGATAACCCCTCGTGCATTTGTTCTGCAACAACTGCCAGCTCATCAAGGCGAGCCCCTTCAGAAATATTCTCAGTCTTATCAACAAAAGGTTCCTTCATTTCAAGTGCAGGACTAGAAGGGTCTGAGGGTGATGGTGTAGATTGAGAGGTATTAAGTGAATGTTGAGCTGCTTGGTTCTAAATCTCAGAGCTTCTCCGTAAGGGAGTGGGGATTGCCTTATGTTTCTTTGGGTTCTTAGCTGTAGGATTAGGAGATTCCCCTGTTTGCTTTCTCTTGATAGATTTAGGAGTGGGTGAAGGGTTCCTTTGCTGAGGTGTTACCATTGGTGACTTTCCCTTTTTATTCTTAGAGGAAGTCCCAGGGTTAAAAAATAGGGGTTTTCACTGGCCTTTTGGGAAACCTTTTAGAAAGAGGGACCTCATCTTGCAAGTCAGATGTTTCAGGAATAGGAGATGCGGCAATAGAGGCCTCAACTTTTAACTGTGAGGTTCATTATTTAAAGGTGAGAGGCTGACCCCTGGGTTCAACATTTTGAACCCTTGGATTAAAATTAACAACAAACTCCTCCCACGTCATTGGTGACACATCCCTAGCAGATTTTTTGACAAGAAATTTTATTAGGCAATGGTGGGAGACATAATTAATTCTTCCCTTCTTAAACTCGATAGCACTATTGGAGAGTAAATTATATAAGAAGTCTGGTATGTTCATTAATAACCCATGACGCAAATGAGATAATAGCTTGAAATGATGAGAATGCAAATAGAAAACTGACCTTCACATGTTAGGTATTTGATTATATAACCTACCCATGGAATCCAGTCCTATGAAAAACTCATATGTTGGGTTCCTTATTTATCCACATGTAGAGGAGGATCACTAGGTTGAGTAAACTCTACCCTAGCACTTCGTGCATCCCTTGCTCGAGGAAATAGTTCACCAGCTTGCAGTAACCCTGTTACCTCTACAATTTTGTCCACTAAGGCATCAATTTTTATTCCCCTAACCTTAACCTTTCCATTATGAAATGTCCTTGTGAACTCCTCAACAATGTCTTCATCAAAATTTTCAATTTTGAGAAAATAATTGAGCCACCTGTACTGTTTGAATGGAAAAAAATGTTGTACATCCTGCAACAAGACATTGTTGTCTATTGGCTCATGCCTAATGGGATGGCCTCCCATTTTTACACTTGTCTTTGCAACTTAACTCTTCAGGTGAGAATTCAGCCTAGTTATTTCAATTTCTTTCTCAAATTTAACTTCCTGCAACTCAAACCAACTTCTCTACTCTCCCCTCAACCTAAACTTTTGAAATGATTTCAAAAGATGCAAAAAATAGAAGGAAGAATTTTGAACATCTGAACTTAAATTTTAGACATAAAAAGATTGACAAAGAGGAGTGTTGATGGTTAAAAATGACACAAACAACATTAAAATAGAATATTTCTACTCTATTTCTCCTGAAAAAGAAAGACTACATGTAGTGGCATAACTCCCAAGGTCCTAGTAGTTGGTTCTCAACCGTCTGATGCCACTCAATTGGTTCATGCAACTGTATTATTCAAGGGGCTTGTGCTAGTAACAAAGGATTCAAGCTATGACTCTCTTTGTCAAAATAGTTCCTATAAATCAATGGGTTTAAAATAAAAGAAAAAGATAGATCCAGTGGGGTAAATCAATAAGTATGAATTAAATTTATCTAATATCCAAACATATACTTTTAACAATGAATGTTTTCTTAACCGATCACAAAAACCATAGCATGACACAACCCACAGTATAACTGTACCATTGTATACATCTTAGGTGCTTAATTCAATTCCTCTATTCACCTATCAAAAGTATTTCCAAGATTTCAAAACAACACACATTCATTCATCATTCAAACTATAGATCAACAGACTTCAATAACTTTAATTCAATGACAATTTAGCAAGATAATCTTTAAACCTGGTTTCTTCTAATGACTTTCACCACATAAGAAACTATCATGCTTCAGCACAATCACTGGCATTCAGGTAGATTATAACTCATTAACCTTATCAAACAACACAATCCAATGCAAACTCCATATTTCATAAACTTGCAATTCTATTAACTGTAAATAAGATCTGGTAATATGCATCTCTACCAAAAGCTCTATAAAATCCTATCTCTTAGCATTAGGTAAGCCAATCCAATTCTCAATTAGCTGACCTCTACAATGTAATACCCATCTAGTATTTATAGAATACAAAAAGAAGTTCGAACTTTACTTCTATCTTAGGCTTTCCACCTTTTTAGGAACAATCAACTTTCTTGGAAACTCAGATCAACTTTGATCTTGAGTTCTTACATTATACATTCAGTTTGATCTAACAATAGAAGATAGAAATAGAAGAAAAGAAGATCATGCGTCCTTAAGACTGTCAGTGCCGCATGCATGCAACATGCAAGGAAGAAGATCATCATGCGTCATGCATGGAAGAAGAATATCATGCATGCAAGATTTTATGCATGTGAAGCTGGATCTGCTATGAACTCATCATAACTGGTGAAGACTTGTTGTAGCATATCCATATCTGGCCCATCAATCCAGTCATCTTCAAATTTGATGCGATCCAACTCAACTGCAGCAAATTCTTTCATGCTTTTTACCTTGACCAACTCTCTCCCTGCAGCTTTTATTTCTTCCTTGACTTCTACAAGCTGATCTATCACTAAGTCTTCTCCATCATCTTTCTCCTGCATGAGTCCTTGGAATCTTTCATTCCATTTCTCTCTAACTGACTCAACGGCATGCCATCTTTAGTCATTACATTCACATCTACTATTATAGCCATAACCGCTTCCAACTCTTCCAACTGCTCAGTTAAATTATTAACTGCTTCCTGAATTTCATCCTTATGCTTGCTCAAAAAGCCAGTCCTAAACTTAAGGATATGAGAAGTCTTTTCTACAAAATCTTTATTATCATCTTCGAGTATAGATTCTTCTAGAAGAGTAGTTAGAGGCAATGTATTTATCTTCTCTAACTTTTCACTATACTCTTTGTACTCTTCTTCTAACTTCTCGGATGCCTCAATATATTGATGCATCTCTTTTATTACTCCTTCCACCTCCTTATAGGTTTCAAATCCTTTTTCCAAAACCTCACCTACATCCTGGTTCACTTTGTCTATCCACTTGTCAACCATCTCCGCCTTACCTCTAACCTGCACCAAATCATCAACCTCCTTTTTGCTTAGCAAAACAAGAGTCTCAATTGCTGCAACCTGTTGTGACCTTGGAGAGGAGACACTCTTCAAGAATGAATGTAACTGATCCAATTAAGCCTTAGCTCATCTTTATTTTGTTTGTCCTTAATCATCCTTGATTTTGTCGTTGAAGCCACCACATCAATCAGATTCATTTGTTGATTTCTAGTGGGTCTTCCCAAGTTAACCGTACTCAATTGATAGTCTGTGAGCTGCATATCCCCTACCTCCTTTTCAATCATAGGCACGACACATTCAGCAACTATCTCCCCTTTATCTGTGAGTCTAGTAGAATGCAAAACTTTAGCCCTCTTCTTAGGCCTTTCCTGTTCAATCTCCTTCATCATGTCCTCCCAATTAAGAGGTTGAGGAGGTGTTCTAGCTCTCTTTTATAAATCTAATTTCAACCATGTAGGAGCACTAGGAGTCATCATCATGGAAGAGGAAGCAACAATGGTAGAGGATGGTTGAATATCTACCTCAGGTTGAGAATCAACCTTTGCCTTTTCTTGTTGCTCCTGCAGCACATGCATCTGCACCAACTTCTCAGCCTCTTCTCTATCTCTTTGTTCCTGTATTTTCCTGCCTTCTTCTTCCTTTCTCAATCTCTCCTCTTCCATCTGATCCTTCTCTAACCTTTCTTTCTCTAAGGCCTCTCTCTCCAACCGTTCTGCCTCTAAAGCTTTAAGTTTTGCAGCTTCGGCCTCTTCTTCTTTTTGCTTCCTTTTAGTTTCTTCCTTTTCTATCCTTTCCATTTCCAAGGCTATGAGTTTCTCTGCCTTTTCCCTTTCTTCCTTAGCTTGCGATTTCTTTACTAGCTCTTCAACCTCTTTTTCTTTTCTTAGAGCTTCAGCTTCTTGTTCTTTTTGTCGAGCCTCCTTTGCAAGCTTCAATCTAGCAACCAGAGCTTCCTTTTCCCTTCGGTTTCTTGCTTTCTCCTCCTCGAGATCATGGATCTTCTGTATCAGTTCCAGCTTGTCATTTTCTGCCTTGACCTTGATCTCATGCTCTCGTTGCCTCATTTGCTCCTCCATTGTATCAGTCGCTGTCCTTGTTTCAACTTCTTTTACCTTTGATTGCTGCTATTGAAGTAGAGCATCAGCTTGTAACTTTGCCTCCATTTCCTTTTGTTTCTCCGCAGCAGCCCTTGCATCAGATTCTCTGGTAGCATCTTCAAATTGTTTCCATTGTTCTTCCTGTGTAAGAATCTTCTCAACAATATAATCTAGAGGTACATTTTCTTGCAAGTTCTTCTCTGACAGAGTTTCATCCGAGTCTGTCTCAATTTCTACCAATTTTTCCTCCACTTCTTTTCCTTTAGTAGCTTTAGCCATGGCATAAAGTAATCCTTGAACTTCTTTACTTTTCTTTCTTGTGAGTGGGGCTTGTGCAGATGACTCACCCAATGCGGGCTTAGGAACAACAGATTCAATTGGAACATCTCCCTCGGGTGTCTCTTCTTCTTCATCAACTACCTCCAACTTTGTTTCTTCAACATCAAGAGGAAAGAATTCTAATGGTTCCTTGGAAGGTGCCTTTCTTTTAATCCTCTTATACCCTTTACCTTTCTTGAGGATTGGTCCCTGAGGAGCTTGAGTTCTCATCATCAACCATTGCACACTTCTATCCAAGACTGTTCTTCCCAGTTTCTTAATATCAATAGTTTCTTCCTCATTCCAGTCTATTGGATCTAAGTTTTTGGTGCCAATCTTCAAAGCTTCATATGAGGGATCTAATACAATTCCATCATCCACCAAAGTGTCAGGAATATTATCTTTAATACCCAACTCTACCATAAGTGAGACTGGTAATCTCTCATAATTCTTCTTCCTTAAGTCATATTCATCCTGCCTATCACACCAAAAATCCTCCAACAAATTAAAATGTCTAGTAAACACTAAAGGTAATAAAGCATACATCTTCTTCTTTGGATCAAAATACTTACGAGCTATATACAATCCCAATTTTAATTGTATCAACTCATTACAAACCACCTTAGCTGCCTTCAAGTGTTGACAACCATATTCCCCCAATGTCATAGGAAACTTATGTTATCCTGTCTTGTGCTTCATCTGAAATCTAGCATTAACTCTAATGGCTTGATATACAAATTCCATAAGCACTATTCTATTGCTGCAGCATCTTGGAAGTAAATGGGGATGACCTTCAAACCCAAACAATCTGAAGTATGTAAATTTGGGGTATTGGATGTACCAACTTCCCCATTCAGAAATGAATGCCATAGCTTCTTGGCTTAACCTGTATCCTGCATCTCCACTCAACTGGTTGATAACCACATATAAAAAGGCATCATTGACTCTCTTGAAGTGAGTCTCAGCAACCTAAAGGGATAATTGATCATAGTGTTCCCACACCTTCCTTTGTCCATCCAAGATTCCCATTATACCTACTCTGTTTAATCCTGGGAAAATCCCTATTCTTGCCGCAGCATAGACCACATATGAAGTCATGAAGAAAGATTTGGTCTGTCTAACCCTTGTGAGTTGATCATGTATGGTAGCAGAAACAATCATTGACCAATCAAATTGATAATCACCCTGAAAGATCACTTGAATAAAATGAAACATCCATTCCTTGAAATGGAAGGCATCCCTCTTCCCAAACACTTTGGACAACATCAATATCAAATCAGATATCTCCTTCTTGAAGTTTTCCCTCTTTGGCTGGTCTGCCAGTTTGCTTAAAGACTTCTTCTCGGTGCTTAACCATCTTTTTTTTTAAATGAGACTTATTGGAGTCTTTATGCTTACTATATTTCTCTAATGCCTCAGCCTCAGTTAACTGCACTAAATTCTTGGGATCAGGAACATTAAATATAATTTGGAACATCTGCGGAGTAAGATCTATAATCACATTATTCTGTGAATCCATGCATAATCTTGTAGCTAGATTATAAGTACTGGCCATTGTACATATCAACTCCGGACACTGAACTGACAAAGGAAACACAGTGATATGTGCAAGACCAGAGTCAACAATCCTTTGAGTTCTCCCTGTCAAGTTTGCCCTTTTTGCAAAGGTCTCTTCATGTAATTCTTCAAAACTATACTGGCCCAGATTAGTATGTGATATCTAACCAGTCTGATTCCACCTTGCTCGCTTTCACCACCAGATTCCTATGATCATACCTTAATGTATAAGGTAGCTATTCTGGTTTCACCTTCTTGATTTTCGGTGCTATCTTTGATGTTCCAGCCGGTTGATTCCTTTGAGCAGCCTCTCCTGATGTTCCTGACATCTCTCAAATCTCCTACAAGCAAACCTCTAATTAGACCTTCAAATAAATCATTATAAAACATGTTTTAAAAACATACCTGTTACATATACATCGGAGTCAGAACCAAACAGAAGCTCAAAACAAGCGCTTTTACAAAAACTAGCGGACTCGGAGCAAAAACCGATATAGGAACTTCACCTAGTAACAAACGGGCTTGAAGTCGGAGTCGGGGAAGTTATCAGAACCGGGATCAGAATGAAAAAGGGATTTGTTTTTTCTTCAAATTCTCTTCTTTTCATATTCTATTTCCATTCCGCCTCCACCTCTGATTTAGTTATCGTTACTTCGACAAAAGACTCCCCACTATATGCGAAGCCAGACACGGGATGAAAACGGAACTGATAACCTTTACAAACAAAATTCTTAAGTTCAAGATCAGTTTCGATCCCACCTCTGTTAATTATCACATACTTCAAGAAAACCTTTTAGAACTTGGAATCGAAAACGAGATAGCAATGGAATTGATAACTTTGGTAAAAACAAAACTCTTATGCCCATACCCATTCCAATCCCGCCTCCGCCTATGCTAATCATGACATCATCAAATTTATTCATTTACATCATAACTTCATGATTAAACCTAGGTCGCCATAAAATGGCAAAGGAGCTTAAAAACTCTACCCTCATATGATTGTGGGGAACAATTGTATTTTAGAGCCATTTATTTAAATCTTATTTAAAGTAATTATAGAGATCGACGAAACCCTAATCTAACAAACTTAATAAAACCAAAGCATGGGTTTAAAACCCTGCCATTCTCCCAAACGATGAAACCCTAATTTAAACAATAAATCTAATCTACCTTAACTCACTATAAAATCTCTAATCTACCTCACTGTAAATTCTTAATCTAACTCACGCCATAATAAAAACCTTTAATCTAATCTAATCTACAACAAATTGAAAAAGACACGATGCGATCACGATTAAGACGTGAAAGCGACTATGCCCAAAAATAGAAAGAAATGACACGATAAAACAAGACAGCAAAGATTAAAGAAAAAAAAAACAAGCCAAAACAAGAACCTGCTCATTCAATCACATCGATGATCATAAAATTGCTTTAAAACACAATGATAGAACACGCGAACAGATACAAAGCAAAACACAACAAGGAAATAAACAACAAACAACAAAGATAAAAGACCTACCTCAAATGCAAACAAAGCCACGCTAACTTTTTGAATCAATTCGCACACAATATCCCTTCTCTATCTTGATCAATTTGCTCAAACAAACTCTGCTATTGCTCTTTGCGCTCTCAAACTTGTGATAATAACAATAATGATTGGCTTTAACCCTTAATAAAGAAAAAAATGTGAATTTCTACCTACATCGGCTACCACCATTAATGCATTAAAATGCAGTAAAGGTGGAGTCGAAACTGTAAGAGAACGAACACTAGTCTGCAGTGCAACTTCAGTCAAAAAGTCAACGACACAAAACTGGTGGGGTCGGAACTAAAATGGAAACAAGATCTTAAAATCATAAAATTTCCAAACCTTATCCCCATTCCGACTCCGCGTTCGACAACTAAAAACAAAACAAAAATGAAAACAAAAAGTTAAGTAAAAGACCAACCTAATAAAACAAAACATAAAAACCGAGACAAACAAATATTAAAAAGGAAGCGGAGGCGGGATCGGAATTGAATTTGATTTTGCAAATTTTGATAACAACCATCCCAATTCCCACTCCAGCTCCGCTTCTGCCAAAGAGCAAAAACAAAGGCAAAGAAAAGACTGTCGGGATGGAACCAAAAAAAAAAGCCTCGAAAGAACTTTCAGAACCCGATTCATCTCCGGTTCCGACTCCGACAGAGAAATCAAAGAAAAACAAAGTATTGGCAAAACTAGATTCCAAAATTTATTCCAAAAACAACTAAGTACAAAAAAGCATAAAGGGGGACCCATTTTGACCAAGGAAAAAGATGGGGTGGTTATGCAAGGCATAACAAGGAGCAAAAGACATGCCTGGTCATTATTGCAGGAAGTAATGGAGGTTTTCTTATTTATTGTAAATTTTCAAAAATCTGGAGCTTAAGCCGAAAGGATAGTAAAATATGATGTGACAAGGCTTCGTGGTGGAAAAAAGTAATGACATGGCTATCAGTTATGAATTGGGAAAAATGCTCAAACATGAGGAAAATACCGAAGGATTTTGCAGCCATATAGGAAATATGTTGTCTTACTTAATACCTAACTAAACATAATAAATGAAATAATTAATCAATCTTTGAGTTAAGTGGAGCTTACCTATAATGATGTGCCACAATTGACTAATGTGACTCCATCTTCTTTATTGCAAAAGGTGATCTTTGGAAACATGGAAATGGTGATGTGTGATAGTTGGATGAGGTGGTAGAAGGAGAAATGGTACGGATAGCGGATGGAATGATGGTATGGAATGGGGATCCACGTGAATGACCTCTGTATTATGATCTTTTAATGCACTTTTCATGCATTAGGGAATTAAGCCGAGACTCAATTCCTTCAGCTACAGGATCGCTAGATTCTTACTCAAGTTGAAACTACTTCAGGAACTCTTCCTTATCAATGGACTTTAAGTAAATCTTTAATCAATGCCCATTGACCAATAATTTGAACCTGACATCATCAATTGTGCTCAATTGAACTGCACCATTATCAAAGACCTCTAAAATTTCCTATGACCCCAACCATTTGGTCTATAGCTTCCCTTGATTGTCTTTGTACCTTGAATCATAGAGAAGAGCCCAATCTCCTGCTTTGAATTTCTTTTCCTTTATGTACTTATCATGCCATCTGATCCTCTGATTTTGTACTATTTCTATATGATGCATGGCACTCTTTCCTAGCTCATCCAAGGCATTGAGTGCATGATTCTCTCCTTATGTGTAGTTGTTAAATCCATATCCAATTCCAAAGATGTTTTGAGAGTTTTGTGTTCAAAATCCACAAGCATCATAAATTTCTTCCCATACACCATTTCAAAAGGTGTAAAACCTATTGTAGTCTTCCAAGTAGTTCTATAGGCCCATATAGCTTCAGGTAACCTCACAGCCCAATCCTTCTTATGCATGTCCACTTTTTTTGTCAGAATGGCCTCAATATCCCTGTTAGTGATTTCTACCTGGCCATTAGCTTGAGGATGATAAGGAGTTGAATTCCTATGCCTTATGTTGTATTCATTTACTAAGGTTGTGATAAGAGTGGAAGTAAATTGTGCTCCTTGGTCTCTCACTATTTCTCTAGGAACACCAAATCTAGTAAATATTTCTTCATAGAGGAATTCTGCTACTTTATTATCTCTAGCATGCTTCATAGGTCTAGCCTCTACCCATTTTGTTACATAATCCATGCATACAAGAATGCAAGACTCACCATTTGAAGGTGGATCAATTGGGCCTACAAAGTCCAGTCCCCATTTATCAAAGGGTGTAACAATAACTTGTGGAAACAAAGGCATTTCATTTGATCTTGTTGGCCTCCCCATCCTTTGACATCTATCACACCTCCTAGTATACTTGGCTACATCTTTATGTAGTGTTGGCCAATAATATCCAGTATTTAAGATCTTCATGGTTGTCCTCTTAGTAGAAAAATTTCCACCACAAGGTTCATCATGGCTTGCATGCAGTATGTCATGAGTGTCTTCCTCTCTCACACATCTCCTCATTACTTGATTAGGTCCTGTATAAAACATGCAATCTGCAATCCAAGAGAAGTTAAAGCTGTTCTCTACTAACAATCTCTTTTCCTTAGGTGAGAGGTGAGGAGGAGTTCTTCCTGCAATCAAATAATTTTCTATATCTACATACCATGGATGGATAGCTTTGATGGTGAACAAATTTTCATCAGGGAAGGAATCCTCTATGAGTACAAAATCATCTTGCCTTTGAATTCTAGATAGGAAATCAACAACCACATTGGCTTTAACTAGTTTGTCCACAATTGTAATAGAAAATTCTTGCATCAGCAACAACCACCTAGCCAGTCTCTCTGTAATTGAGCTCTTGTTCATGAGATACCTGATTGATGCATGATCAGTATGGACAAATATTTGATAGCCTGTGATATAATGCCTAAATTTGTTGAGGGCACAGATGATTTCTAACATCTCCTTTTCTGTAACTTTGTAGTTTAGTTCAGCCCCTTGTAAGTTCTTGTTGATATAATAAAGTGCATGCTTAGTTGAACCACTCTTTTGTACTAGGATGACACCAATAGCATAATTTGATGCATCTGTGTGAATATAGAATGGAAGTGACCAATTTGGTCCCTTCAAAATAGGTGCTTGTGTAAGGGCAGTCTTAAGATCAAGGAATGCTTTCTCACATTCTATTATCCAGGAAAACTCTGCATCCTTCTTTAGCAAGCTGTATAGAGGTCCTGTTGTTTGACTAAAATATTTAAGAAACCTCCTATAGTAGCCGACATGTCCTAGAAAGCTTCTAAGTTCTTTTTTCTTGGTAGGAAAGGGTAGACTGGAAATGACTTCAATTTTAGAAGGGTCTACTTATATTCCTGCAGCAGAAATGTAGTGACCCAACACTATTCCTTCTTGCATCATCATGAATCATTTTTTATTGTTGAGTGAAAAATTGTGATCTTCACACCTTTGTAGTACCTTTTTCAAATTGTCTTGGGCTTCCTCAAATGTTTCACCATAAACAATAAAGTCATCCATATATATTTCCATGCAATCATATGAAATATATGAGAAAATACTAATCACAACTCTTTGGAAAGTTGCAGGGGCATTACAAAGACTAAAAGGTAAGACTGAATAGGCAAATGTTCCCTAGGGGCATGTAAAAGTAGTCTTTTATTGGTCCTCAGGAGCAATCTCTATCTAATTATATCCACTGAACCCATAAAGGAAGGAGAAATACTTTTTCCTTGATAAGTTATCCAAGACTTGATCAATAAAGGGAAGAGGAAAATAATCTTTCTTAGTTGCTGAATTGAGCTCCATGTAATCCACACACTCTCTCCATTTTCCTCCTTTCTTAGGGATAATAACCAGTGGAGAAACCCACTGGCTATCTGAGATTGGGTTGATAAAGCCAACATTCAACATCTTCTGCAATTCCTCCTTAACAATTTCTCTTAGGGTTGGATTAATTCTCCTTTGGGGCTATCTAACAAGTTTGAACTCATTGTTGATGAAAATTTTGGTGTGTACATAGCTTTGGATCTAGCCCTTTCATATCACTGTAATCCCAAGCAAAAGATGTCTTGTGGGCAGTAAACATTTGAACAATTGACTCTTGTTGTTTACTGGTAAGTTTACTATTGATATTCAAGGTTTTTCCTACAGCTACTTCCACTTGGGAAGTCAATTCAAGCATAGATACTTCAGACAAAAAAGGTATTTCTACTTCATGGGGTAATAAGGTGTGCAAACAGTTAGTTGTTGCAAGATAATGAGTTGAAGTAGGTGGGGGTGGAATTGTCTACAATGAACATAAAAAAATTTCACAGAGGGGGTACTCAATACCATAATTGTTTTGAATGATATTAGACAATATTTATTCATCTTCTTATTTTTCAATAAAAGGCTCTTTGTTAATCATCATCAAGTTTGCCACATAATTCATTTCTTCCACTTCTTCTCCTAAATCTAGCTAGACTTCTTGTGCAGACTCAAGTTGAGGCTGGGTTGGAGCATAAAGGGTGAGCTTCTTTGTGCTATATCCATCAGAGATAGTCATGTTACCAGACCTACATCCTATGTAAGCATTAGCAGTGGCTAGCCAAGGCCTTCATTGAATTAAAGGATATACTCCTAGTGTTGCTTTTGGAGACAAAACCATAAAATCAGTAGGGTATTCCCATGAATCTAGGGTGACTACTAGGTCCTCAACTATTCCATCAAGCTTGATAGTTGAACTATCAACGAGTTACAGGACTGTAGGTGTAGACCTTAGGTCTGAAATACTTAGCTTTACCACAAGGTCCTTAGTCATGACATTGATAGCAGCTCCAAAATCTACTAAAGCATTTTTAATTTGAACCCCATTTATAATTATTTCCACAATAGGACTATCAAGGCCTGAATATTTTGGGATGGTAAGCTTCCCTAGAGTCAAATCAGAGAGTTGACTTAAGAAATGAATAGTTTGAGGGTCTTTCTTCTTCCTAACCGACTTATTTAAACATGCTTCTTTAATAGCCTTGCTATAGATAGGTTCTTCTTTAATTTCTTGGAACAAGAGAATTTTTACACATATGTGCTTTAGTTGTTCAAGAATGTCAAAGGTAGGCTCTTCTTGCTTTTGAAAAAATTCACCTTCCAACCTTCGTGGAAAAGGAGGTGAAGTTTTATTGGACACCTTAGGCAATGATGGATTTTGCATGGGCTCATTGGATGGAACTTGGTCATTAGTATCTTCTTGCTCATGTTCCTTAGGTGGCAATTCTGCAATGATGGGAGAAGAAGGTGTAGGTAGCACTATCCCTGACCATAAGTTAATATTACTCAAAATGAGAGCATAAGCAGGCTATTGATTGGGGTCATTGAAATAAACTTGTTGCTGCTGTTGAGGTTGGTTATTTGGATTAGGTGTTACTTGAGCAGGTAGCTGAGTTGAATTTGGATTTTGGCTTTGGTTAGCTGCAAAAGGTGGCATGATTGACTATTGTTGGGGTTGCTGAAGGAAACTAGCTGGTTGATTTGACCATTGCTAACCTCCTCTCGATTGGTTAGACTATTGTCAATTTACTTGGGAAGTTTGCCACTGATTTTGCTATGGTGACTGCCAATTCCGTTGCGGGGGTTGCCACCGGTTTTGCTGAGCATTTGGCCAAGGATTATTCCACCGAGGTTGGGAATATAAGCCATAATTTGGAGGGTACTGGTTTTTCCATTGATTATTATATGAACCAAAATTTTGCAAAGGGTCTTGAGGCATACCTTGTCTTGGGGCCCAAGGCCTGCATTGAGCAACAAAGAACACTTCTTCATATCCTTCTATTGTTTTGAACTCAGTGGGAAGATGTCGCACCTCCAAATTAGCCACTGCCTTGCATCTGCAATCCATCTTCCTTTGTCTGCACTAAGGGCAATATTCAACTAGCATTGCCTCTGCTTCATCTTTCTTCCTTCTAGCTTGCATAGTGTCCAGTTGTGTAGCAACGCCATTGATGATATCTTGCTTGAAGTCGGACAAGAGATTATAAATCTCCCCCTTTGACACTCCTGAGCCATTTCCTTTTGAAATAGAGGGTTTAAATCCTCTAGCATTCTTCATAGTTTCTTTGGAGTAGTTGAGAAAAATATTCTTGATATCATCCCAATTGATTAGGGTGATATCTCCTTTGACCATGAGGTCTAGTGCCTCCATGCAAGCATCATTAACTCCTCTTAGAAAGAGATTTTTTTTAGACTCTTCATTCAGCTGATGTTGAGTGTTTTTTTGCACACTGAACAAAAACCTTGACACATAGTCTTCCAAGGTTTCATCCTCTTTCTGTGACATCTTGAAGATGTCATCTCCTCTCATATCATCCCCCTACAATATTCTTTATACTCTCCCAAGAAAAGAGTCTTCATTTCATCCCAAGTGGTCACTACATTGCCTCCTAATCCCATGAACTACCTCAAGGCTGACTCCTTAAGGGTAGAGGGAAACAACTTCAGCTTGTGTGCACTAGTGGTGTAGTCATAACTTCTACAAAGGATGTCAAACACAAACAATAAGGTATGAGGGTCTTCTTTAATAAGTCCATAGAAATTTGGAAGTAATGAGGCAGGGATATTCTTGAGATCATTATTGTCATGTAGGTCAGGAATTGGAAATGGAAAAGTAGGCCTTGCCATCCTTGGTGGTGTTCATGGGTTAGCTCCTGGCTGATAAACTACAAGGGCAAGCGAATTATTATGTGGGTCTTGGTTGTTGGAATTTTACAGATTATTCAAATGTCGAGTGAGTGGATCAAGGTCGTCAAGCTCATCAAACAGGTTAAAACTTAACTCTAAGGAAGAAGATGAGGTAACTAAGTCCTGACCAACATCCAAATATGGTTCTTCTTGGAAAAGTTTTGGTTCAATTTCTTGGCTATCTAATCTTCCAAGAAGGAATATTCCAGATTGGTCTCTTCTTCTAAGCAAACAACAAAAATTAAGTCTAAACTATGGAAAAATGTTGGAATACTGAATTCTAATCTAAATTTTAGGAATGAAATTCAAACTCTCTACTAGCATACCTACAACAGGTTCTTAGTTTGACACCATCCTCAACAACGATGCTAAAAATGTAGTGTCCTTTAATCAGGTTGATAACTAGGAACATAAATTCCTCTACTCAGGGATTAGGCATCACAACTGGTAGTCATAATTCACTAAAGGACATCATTTGATTGTCAACCTAAGGACGTTAGACTTGAAATGGGTCTGCAAAGTATATGCACTAAGCACCTATTTCAAACATGTGCTATTTCTTGAAAATACCATGCTTGAATTGAAATTGCTAAAAAAAAACTCTAGCTGACTAAATCTGCTCAGAATGAAAACTAAATCCAGTTTTAAAGACAAAAACTACTTTGTCCCTAATGAATGCAAGAATAGTTGACGACTCTGTAATTATGTCGGTTGCGGGAACAATCACACTAAAGTTCTATGAAAGGAAGTGCAACTATTCTAATTGCAGAAATGAAAAGATAGACAACTCCTTAAGTGGGGCCCCTCAGGTAGTGTCAAAGATACACAACAGATTAGACTGTAAATTCCATGAATGCTTTTATTGAGTTGAAACTAACACGTACATGGCTCACAATCTTGCAACTATATTTTTGAAAAACTAAAGCTTAGTACAACAATAATCTTCCAACCCTTTCTCTTAAGGAGAATGGGCTATTTATTCAAAACTGAAACTAAAGACTAACTAACCTTTCCCTCATAAAATGGGAAGTCTTTATTACATCTGACCAACCTAATGAAAAAGTGGATACAAAAAGGAAGAACTGAGTCAAATCAGTTTGAAGAGTTAAAGCACCACTATCCTAGATTTATGTGCCATCAAGACGCCTCTGCTGGATTCCTGGATCACTTCCCTTGCATGGTGGATGACTTATCAATTGTCTCCTCACTTCTTGCTGCTAAATCGGTCCTCTTTGAATCAGTCTTTCAACAATCTAGTGGAAGCTAAATCTTCTCCTTGAGAATTGGTACCTGCAATAACTAACAACTACTCCTGCTGTAAAAGGTTAGCTCAACACATTCAACTCATTAAGACGATCCATCATTACATTCATACATTCATTAGGTATTAGTTTGGAACATACAATATTTCGGATATGGCTGTAGGAAGGTTAATAGTAGTGGCTGCAGAAAAAGGCATGTCATCACAAAAGGTCACAAGGCATACATCTTCCATCAAACTAATAAAACATTTAAGCAATAATCATGGAAAGAATTATCATAATAAACTTGTTATATTAAGCATAAAGTCTATGTATCACTTCCATAATTACTACTAAAATGTCTTCTCAGCATAATAAAAGATATAAAAATGTTTAAAAACATAGTCTAAAATATGCCAAAAATTGGGCTCATTAGCCATAACCTCTCAAAACCCCCAACAATAATTTATTAAACTTTTCAAAGAGGAACAAATGTTCAATCACAGAGTAAAAGCCTCAACCAACAAAAGACAAAATCTAGAACCCATATCCATGTAATTGGAAACCTCGTAAAACATATAAGGAACAACTAAAAATTATAAATATTTTCCATAATTGATCTTCTTTAGAAAAAAGTGAAGTACAAGACATCAACTTTGATCAATTGAAAGAATAATAAGTTATCTAGATCTCTTTTTGAATTAAAAGGATAAATGCTCTGATATAAACAAAATACATATAATTGTAATTGTTTCCAAAAAAAATTCTAATGATTAAACAATAACTAGATCTAAATTTTCAAAAGACAGTAAAATGATTATCTCAAATTTAAAGATTTCATTCTCCCATCCAAGCCATCTTTTACTAAATGAAATCTAAAACAAATATTGAAAAAATATTTAGAAAGATGCAATATGAAGCTTAGAGAGGAGATAGATTATGAAGAAACACACATGAAATATTTGGTAACTTGTTTTTTTTCAGATACTTTAGCGAGTTTCTTATCGGACTTTGATCTATACTCAAGCAAGACAAAATTACATGCTAGATCTGAAGAAAACGTCGTCCCTTGATGTATAACCTTGAACAAGATAAACATTTCTTCTAATAATTAGATAAGCTCTTATTAACCAGATTTAAACTTTTGATATCTATTCTTAATATACTTTAAATTAATATCTAATACTCAAACTTCAAATTTTTTAATGTCGAAATTTTTTATTTTTCTTTGTTTTTAATACTTCACTTACTATTATAAACAGATTTGAAGACAAAAATTAAACTTGAAACAAAATATTATTACTTTTAACCATTTCAACAAGTCTGTCATGCTCTTTAATATCTGATTGCACATCATGTTCCATCCTTCTCTTTGTATAAGATTCTAAACCCTTTCTAAACTCTACATACCTACTTAAAAAATAAAAAACCTTTCAATCGAATGTCAAAAGTTTAACAAAAATTTAAAACTCTCCCCCTGAAACACTTTCAACTTTTATTAAAACATTTACGTTAAAATTCTATACTTGAAAAATTTAAAGTTAAATATACTTAACAACTGGACTAGTCTTACAATTTAGGAATGGAAGACCTCCCTCCCTACCATGATCTTCCAACCTCTACAAATTTACAATTGCTTAAAAAATAATGAACAGCTGGCTACAACTAGAAGCTTTCCAATCACATGTTTAACAATAGCATACACTGAATTTTGATGAGCAGAACTTTGCTCATCCACCTCCCAGGAGTATAGGAGCCCAAGCAGTAGCACTCAGAGTATCCGGAGACAGAGCTGCATTTTACAGATGTGGGATTTATGGGAGGCAAGATACTCTCCTTGATCAACATGGCCGCCATTTCTTCCAAAACTGTTTCATTCAAGGAAGTGCAGATTTCATATTTGGACTTGCTCAATCTCTCTACCAGGTACACAATGTACATATAGCTTTAAAAAAACAAATTTCTTATTTATTTTCATTTCTTTCTGATAATGATATATTACAGAGCGTGATCCAGAATATTGATGAAAAATATATTAACTCATATAATAAGATCTCTAAGCATTATAACTTAAGTAAAACAGGGATGCCAGCTCCACTCCATTGCAGATAACAGTACAGGGAAGGTAACAGGATATATTACAGCACATAGTCGTGGATCTGCAGAGGAGAGAACAGGGTTTTCTTTCGTGAACTGTTCAATAAGTGGCACAGGGCGTGTGCATTTAGGCCGAGCTTGGGGCACATATGCTCGTGTTGTGTTTAGCTACACACACATGGAAGACATTGTTTCTCCAGAAGGATGGTCAGACTGGGGGAACACTACCATAGATCAGTATGTAATACAGGATTCAACATTGTTTTCTTTTAGCTTATTCCCCCCTCTCTTTTTTTGTTGTGTTGGAGAATGTGTAAGCTGTGTAATGTTTTTTCTTGTGTTTGTGTCAGATTTGCATACTTTGCAGAATACAAATGCACAGGACCAGGCGCCAACACTTTTAGGAGAGTAGGTTGGTCTCATCAACTCAACGATGAGGAGGCTGCCATGTTCCTCAATATCTCCTTCATAGATGGCAACCAGTGGTTGAATTTACAGCTATGTACTGAAGATGATTAGCTACTATGAGTTATAGTAGTTATTAGACAGGAAGTTCTGTGTGGGGTGTTGTGGTTTGTTATTGTATTTTGTATTCTTGTTATTTCGAAGTATTAGTTTCTTTCAGATGAGAAATTTTGAAATCAGGTCTGATGATTAAAATTTTTCCATAATCTATTGAATAATCTATGTTGGTCAAGGGTGAAACAACATTCCATATTCTGTATTTCATCAGAGATATTTTACTAGTAATACCTTTTAATATTAATGTTGGAAACATAAAAAGTACATAAGCACAAAGAATTGAATTGATTTTTTCTTCATTATTTTTTTCCATCTTATTCTATAATTAGTTTTTTATAATAAAAATTTAAAATTATTTTTTTGACAGATTTTTACAAAATCATGAATTTGTCATTTTTATACTTTTGCATGCTTACTTGCACACGAAAATTACTAATTATTTAAAGTTAACAAGAGTGACACTATTTGTCAACTCAAAAATCTAATTAAAAACAGGAATTAAAAAATAACTAAAAATTATAAATTGTGAAAATCTCTAAAAAACACTAAAAGTCTAATTTCAGACCTCATATGAAGGAATTTGACTCCAAACAAGTGTAAATACATGTTCAATTGAATAATTTCGAGCGGCATTGAATTCTACTCTAAGACATTTCTTCATGTAAAATTTCAGTTCAAACAGACCGAATCAAAAGTTATGACCTCCAAAAGTCCCTACATCAATTTGAAACATATATTTTTTGGGGAGTTTGAGTCAGACTAATCCTTAAACTCAAAATAGGAGCCTTGTTTAACCTGAACTCTCAAAGCTTTGGATTTAACTTTGAACCAGTGCATACACATTAGAGTCCATAAAGAATAGATAATATTCACAATTATGGTGGGCCCAAATCTTTACAATAAGAATTTGAATCGTATATTAATTAGTACAAATATTTACAAGTGTTATTGAATGGTCAATTATCATGTATAAAAGAGAGATATTGTTTGTGAAATATTATGTTCTTTTGTCAAACTCAATTCATGCAGTACTTGACTAATAGACTTATTTATAAATAGATACCTATTAACCATCCAATAAGCTCTTTTATATATTTTAACTAGTTTAAAACAATCTAATGAATGCAATAACTTAAGAGATTTTGATAAATATGTATAATAATAAAAAATATTTTCTTACAACTTTTTTATTGCTATTATAGTAGTGTAAATCAACAATCTTAAATTTCTTCCAAAGTAATACATTGAAAATAGACATATTCTACAAGCTCATGAATGCATAGTAGTTGGTTTTATGGGATGGTCACGCAGTCAATAAAGCATGGCAACCCTGTCCTCCCCCATATTTTCATCTACTTTTTTCATGTGAAAAGGGAAGCGTGAGCAGGTCTTGAGAAGAAGGGAGAGTAGATTTTAAAACCCCTCCCACGATCCCCTTAGTTTCCTATTCAATTTTGGGTGGGAGAGCAGAGAGAGAGAGGGAGTAAGGGGAAGAAGAGACTATGCAACAAGAGGATGAAAAATGCAGAGAGGAAGGTATTTCCAAAACGTGAGCAACAGATATGTGAGAAGGAAGAAGAAACCACATGAGAGATTGAGGATGGGTACATGAGAATGAGAAGAGGAGGGGGGTGTGAGAATGGGAAGGAAAAGAGAGAAAGATCAAGAAGATGGCATGTAGAGAGGAGGGAAGAAATTGCATAGGGGAGAAGAAAAATAGTGTAAGACAAAAGGGAAGGTGTTAATAGAGGAAAATGAGGTTGACGTGATATTGGAGAAATCTGAAGGAAAGAAAACAAGTAAAATATGAGTAGTAGTACCAAGAGAATATAAGATAGCACACCAGGATTGTTTTGAGAAAGAAAATGTAGAAGAAGGGTAGGAAGTCAACATGAAGAGCAGACAGGAGAGGTTGGATTCACCAACGCAGGGATAGGGATAACCACGTATCATTTATAGATGAGTTATTTCTTTCTTCCTATGCTTAGTATTTTCTTAATGCTTTTTCCTTAATGTTTGTCACCAAAACTTCATACTCTGAAGATAAGTGATGTGTCAAATAAACCTAAGTTGAATTGTAAAATCTGGGTTGTGGGTAGTCATCAATTAAATTTCTATCTTTTATGTTTTGTAAACATATACAAAAGTTGTTGATATATTATTAAAGGATATATTCTATTTAGGATATGTTTTTTATTAATAATTAAGAATTTTAGTTGATATAGGATAAGTTGTTATTCTAATTTTAGAAAATCACTATGATTACTATTGAACTTCAAATAATATGGTATCTTTTAATAGTCAACTAAGTATAAGAAATTGGGGATTATCCATTGTCGTAGTTAAAAATTATTAATTCAAGGTGATTCATGTTATGCACAAAAGTTGAATAATCAGTAAATTGAGTAATATATCTTCATATTCTTAATTATGATGTAGTTTTATTATCAAGTGCAAAAATGATGTAAATCATGGTAACATTGTTCGTATATATATATAAAATTAAAAACCATTACTTATAAGTATTTGGGGAAACCAAGATCTAGAAGTAACTAATATCCTGTAGGGTGCCCAAGACCTCAAATTCTAGAATACTCGATATGTGAAAGTTGGGATTATTAGGAATTCATAAACAAGGGATTTTATATAGCCAATGGTTGATTATTTAAATTTCCTTTAGATTGAGATTGACGTTGACGTCAAGATTAAATATAAGATTTAGCTTCAAAATTATGCTTAGATTTACCGGTATGTAAGGGAAGTCTAATGGATTGTGGTAAGGGTTGTTAACCACAATGAAAGGAGTTGATTACAAACATATTCAAATCATATTCAAATCACTTATTGTTGACCAATAAGGATTAGTAAAATCAAAAGAATGAAAATATTATCCAACCTAAAAACTAAGCTATGATGAATATGAAGCCATATTGCAAGGTCAATGAAATCAAAGAGTTAAGAATATTATTAATATTAATACTGAGTATACATCTTCATATGATAATATAAAGGATATAATGTTGTTCATTTGTCTCAAGTATGACTCCAACAATGATCATGTTCAAAGAAAGTTTGTAATGATGGATATATGTCTTTCAAGGTTCAAAAGGGAATTACTGTGGCCAAGGTGAACATTTCTTATTGTATGAACTAAGACTATTTTAAAAGTTGGATCTCATTAAATGATTAAGGATGCTAAGAGATTAAAACCATATTATTATTGGATGTTGATCCAATGGATAAAATGTTGTCAATCATCTAGAATCTTCTTACACATCAACTTTTCTTAAGGAGAGTTTATAACTACCGTGTTATATCCCTTGAACTTAAATAATTTTGTTTTATTGTATTAAGGCATGACCTATTCTAATGAAGATTGATGTCACAAATCAAAAGAATCGTGATGCTTGATCATATTAGTAAATATCATTTGGAGCCAAAGCGGGGCTTCACCTATTGATCACATTGTGAATTATCTTGAGTATTGATGTAGAGAAGGGGTAGTCAAACTCAAAAAAACCTTAAACAAGTGCCTTTGTTCATCAAAAAGTGGGTTTTCCTTCACAAGTCCTCGTTCTTGCTTATAGCCTTTCAAAAAGGCCTTTTGGACATATCTTTTGACCCAGACTTGATCTATAGAAAAGGAGACCCATTTAGGATACCCACTTGACAATTCTTACACATATCCAAAAATAAGGTAGGGTTTCTTTGTACAGAGGGCCTTAAAAATTGACTGTTGTACTTCTAAGAGGGTTTTTTTGGACTATCTACACACAAATGCAAGCAAACTTTCATTAGTAACTCCATCAAAATGGAAAAATATGAAATATACTCTAAAGTGTTTTTAGATACCCTCAAAACAAAACCTTTCACCAATTTTTATGGATTTTTGATGGAGGGAAGAAAAGATATGAGGGTATGTGCAGCATCATGATGGGCCAAAAAGTGGCAATGGAAAAAAAATACGTTTTGGATCGACTCAAAAACGCAGAAATACCGAGTTAACTTTTTGTAGGTTCGGGTGTTAGTACATTGCTCTAAAGCAATGCCCAAACCTACTTTTTGCAAATCGGATATTTGATTTGCAAAAGCCTATATAAATAAAAGACCCGGCTGTTAAAACTCATTTCACACCATTTGGACGCAGGCGCAAAGGGAAAAGAGCAAATCTGATATCCGTTTTGAGGAGAAATCCGATTTGAAAGGTAAGTTTTTGGTTGTTTTTATGTTTTAATCAATTTTTCAATTAGATTCTTTTAATTTTAAGTAGTTTTTACAATTTGTTTTTCAAAAGTAGGGTTTTTAATTGATTTTTATTAAAAACTAGAGTTTACAATGAATTTTTATTAAAAACTAGAGTTTACAATGAATTTTTATTAAAAATTAATTTTTTTAAATGGATTTTGATTAAAAACTAGTGTTGTTGATGTATGTTTATCAAAAACTAGAGTTTGTTATGGATTTTTGTGAAAAAGTAGGGTTGTTTTTGGATTTTTATTAAAAACTAGGGCTTTTTTACAATAATTTCATTTATATTATGTAATTTTAATTAGATTAATTGGTTTTTAACTTTAATCAGGTATTATGGCTGAGAATGAAAATGCACAAATGCCAAATGCTCCACCACCTCCGCAGCCAAACGCTCCACCGCCTCTACAACCACCAATTGAAAAATTAATTGGTGAAAAATTGGGGCAATTGAGGGGCATTTGCACTGAAGTTTATAAGACAGTCCCTCGATTGAGTGATATGACAAACACATTGAAGGAAATAATTAAAAATATAGAAACCCTCTCCACCCAACATAATGCCTTTCATTCATGGTGAAAAGACATGAGGGAATATTATGCATGTGGATTTTCTTACGATGATGTGAAAGATCTCAAAATAACCAAAGCCCAAATAGCCTCTTTATTCA
This sequence comes from Sequoiadendron giganteum, assembly GCA_007115665.2. Classification (NCBI taxonomy): domain Eukaryota; kingdom Viridiplantae; phylum Streptophyta; class Pinopsida; order Cupressales; family Cupressaceae; genus Sequoiadendron; species Sequoiadendron giganteum. The sequence goes on from CM021106.1 coordinate 388,117,640, forward strand.
TTAACCCTCGCATTGATTTGCCAGTGAATGTTAATAAAACAAAAATTTCTATAAAATGGTGTATGAATAGGGACATTGTAGATAACTTTTGGGATCGTTGGTGTATGGTTTTTGATAAACCACCGAACAACAATTCTAATATACCATTTTACTTTATTAAAAAATTATATGTTGAGTTTTTGTTAGGGCATCATGTCAATTACTTTGACATTAAACCCTTCTAGGGCGTCGGTGGAGGTATGCCCCAAGATAGACTAGGGGCAGTTAGAGTAGTCTCACGCCCAAATGTTCCCCTTACTCCCCTTCCTCCGCCACCTCCAATAGATCATCCAAAGATTATCTAGGATGCAGCCACACATACTATTCAGGTTTTTCACTCTTTGAGTGGTCATTTGGTTTCGCATGCTTCTATAGTAGCTCAACCACATTTTGGTGATATTGGTGAAGGCTTGAGTGCTGTTGCATCCTCCTCCTTAGGTCCACATGTTTGTGTGCCACATACTTGCACTATGTGTCGCCAGGTATGCTTGGGTCCTCTTGTACAACCCGCTGAGCATCCCTTGGACACTTTTGATTATGACCTCCATGATGTGGACATTATAGATCAGTCGTAGGGGAGTGGAGCACACCCTACAAAGTCCTCTCCTACTAGAGAGGGGGATGCTAGAAGAGTGACACAAGTAAGATTTAAGTTGTAATTTCATAACTTGCATTTTTTTTAAATGAATATTAATAAGAGATAGTATCAAGTACTAATATTTATTTGCATGGTCTATTTAACGGTTGATGTCTGAGGAGGACCTCACACAGGTGACTAATAGCACCCTTAAGGCCATTTCATTTGGTTTGGACACACACAGAGTATATATTTTCGCACTCACTTGTTTACATTTTTTATTATATACTTGCTTGTCATTTGAATTGTCATTAATTTGTGAAGCTTGATGTGTTGGAAGTGGTCTATGAGTCTCTCCATAGTAAGCAGATGCTTCGTACAATGAATGCTACCTTTCTTGTTCTCATTCCTAAGAAGGAAGGGGCTGACCGACTTGATTTCTTTAGACCTATTGTGCTCTGTAATGTGGTGTATAAGATTATTACGAAGTTGATTGTTGAGAGGCTCAAATCTTGCCTATCAGTGATCATTTCGGAGGAGCAAGGCGGCTTTGTGGCTAATCGTCAAATTTTGGATGGGGCGGTGGTTGCGTCTGAAGCCATTCATTCCATGGCTACCTCTCAGGATAGGTCTATGTTTATCAAGTTTAATATGGCTAAAGCTTATGACAAAGTTAAATGGAGTTTTCTTTAGAAGATTCTTTTGGCCTTTGGTTTTTCCCCTGAATGGGTGAGCTGGGTTTTGAGTTGTGTGACCTCTTCCTCCTTTTCAGTTATTGTGAATGGGGAACCTTCAGAGCTTTCTGGGGCTACTAGGGGCCTTCATCAGGGAGATCCGCTCTCACCTTATTTGTTTATTATTATGGCTGAGGGGCTTGGTCGGCTTCTTAAATCTCAGGTCTCTTATGGTTTGATTCATGGGTGGAAGCGGGGGATGGACTTGCCAAAGCTTTCCCATCTTCAATTTGTGGATGACACCTCTCTTATGGGATTGGCTCGTATTAGGGAGGTTGAATCCTTCATGAATGCTTTGGATGACTATCTTGCGGCTTCGGGATAGAAAGTCAATGAGCAAAAGTCGTCAATATTCTTCTTTAATACTCCTCTTGCCATCCAACAACGGATTGCTGCTATTTTGCATTTTGAAATTGGGTCTCTTCCCTTTGTCTACCTGGGCATTCCTCTTGTTGTTGGCCATCAGCCTAGGTCCTCCTGGCAGTTTTTGCTTGATAAGCTTCGGAGGAAGGTTACTCATTGGACTCATCGCTGGTTGTCTACTGTTGCTAGGGTGACTCTTCTCAAGTCTGTTATCCAGGCCCTCCCCACCTATAGGTGCTTTGTTCAAGTGGCTCCTATGTATTTCCTTAAGGAATTTGATGCTCTTTCTCACCAATTTCTTTGAAGCGGCAATTTGTTATCCCCCAAGTGGAGCCTTGTTAAGTGGGATTCTGTGTGTAGACCAAAGCAGGAGGGTGGGCTTGGTTTACGCTCTGCCATTTTGAATGGGAAAGCTCTCGCTGCCAAGCTGTATTGGCGATGGTGTACCAATCAACATCAGTTATGGGCTCGTATTCTCAACCATAAATATCTTCGGGGTGTTACCTCTTTTGAGGTTCCTCACTATGCTCTAGAAGGGAGTGGTTCTATGATTTGGAATACTTTGAAAGTGGGGGAGCAACTGATTAAGGGTGCACTTTTTTGGATTTGTCATTCAGGGTCACAGGCTCTTTTTTGGGCAGATTCTTGGGATGGTCACCCTTATATTCTCTCTTCTTGTCCTCACCTCCAGTCCCTATGCGATGTTTTTATTGCGGCCGGTTGGGATACTGTGGAGCATTATAAGGTGGCGCAGCATGGTGGCTTGGCTATTAGTTTTTGCTGGAAACACCCTTCTGAGGGGGAGAGGCGAGAGCTGTTTGAGCTTTTGGCTTACCGTGCCTGTAATTCTTTGAGTGGCCCAGATGTTTTGGCCTGGGATGGCTCTGATTTGTCTGGAAAGTACTCTGTGGTGGCTGGTTATAAGAAATTGGGTAGACAGTTATTTGGGGACACTGAGGTCCCTTGGTGGAAGCAAGTTTGACACAAGCTATCTTGGCCCAAGTGCAATTTTTTCATGTGGTTAGTGGCTCAGAACTGGTTTCTTACTTGGGATAATTTATGTAAGCGGGGTTTTCATGGCCCCTCTATGTGTTTTTTATGTCATGGTAGTGAAGAGAGTGTCTCCCATCTCTTCTTTCATTGTGCCTATGCTAGGGAGATTTGGCATTTCTGGTGGGGGGTGTGGAATACATCTTGCTGGCATGCTTCCTCTTTGGCGGAGTTTGGGGAATGGTGGGGCAAGGCCCCTGTTTCTACCACCTTTCTTCAGGCTGCTTGGGCTCTTGGGCCCTCCTTTATTATCTGGAACTTGTGGTTGGAAAGGAATAGGCGGATCTTTCAGGATTCGATTTTGAGGGCCCCTCATCTCTGGTGGAAAATTCTACATTCTCTTGGGGAAACCATTGCGGCTAAGTGTGATATGACTGTGCCGGTGGATCCTTGTGACGTTGATTGTTGTAATCGTCTTCATCTTCCTCCTTCGCAGCGTCAGCTCATGCGTAACAGATGTAGACATCCTACCCCGAAAGTGAATAGGGAGGGGAGATGGACTCCTCCCCCTCATGGTGTCCTTAAAATCAATTCTGATGGCTCTTCTCGGGGAAACCCGGGGCATGCTGGGATTGGGGGTGTTGGCAGGGATAGCTATGGCAAGGTCCAGTTTATCTTTTCTGTGTATAAGGGCCTCCATACTAATAATCTTATGGAGGCTCAGGCTATTTTATTGGCTGTGGAGCGGGGCAGTCAACTGGGTTGGCGAAGGATCATTTGTGAGTCTGACTCACAGGTTGTGGTGAACTTGCTGAAAAGGCAGTGTTTGGATGATGTGAGCTGGCAACTGACTTTGATTGTGCAACAAATTCTCACCCTCTGTGCTTCTCTGGAGTATATTACTTTCACTCATATTCCTCGAGAATGGAATGGGGTGGCTGATTGCTTGGCTAAATGGGCGTCAGATCATATTCAAGATTGGAATTTGGTGGATTGGGGCCAATTACCCCCAGATTTGTCTCAATAATTGGATCGCTTGGTGGAGCTTGATAGGGCCATTTAATGCCCTTGCTTTGTAATGTTTCCTTGATTTAATAAAATTTTTACTCTCCTGGATGTTAAAAATTGTCATTAATGAAATTATATAATAACTTATATGTTTATCTTTTTTTCCTCTTGTAGGAAGTACCTAGTGCGAGTGAGGTGCAACCTTGTCCAGACTATGGAGGTGAAACTTTAGATAAGGGGAAGGTAATTGAACTCAAATTGGATTGAATTAAGATTTTTAAGATCTTATATTGATTATACATACATTGACATAGATTGGTAGTTTCATATGTACTTGTCATTTTTATGTACAGACAATTATGAGCTATACATCGTTGCTGACAAATGACACACCACCTAAAGGATTAGGTATTGGAACACCTCAAGGAGTAGGTGTTGAAACACCTCAAGGAGGAGGTGTTGAAACACCTGAAGGAGATAAAAAAAAAGATCAACCTAAAGTGGAATGTGTTTTTTTTATTTTGTGTTTGGTAAATATGTTCCTATTACCAATAATCGTATGCTAACTTGGATCAATTTTATGTTTTTGTTCACATATATAGATTGGCATTTCAAAAATTGGTTTGGTATATTCTAGGACTCATGACCCTTTGAAGAGACGTATATTTCAGGTAATCAAGATTTCAATTTTAGAGTTCAATTAAAATTCAATGTATATTGATTTTGATGTTAATTATTCGATTTTAAATTATATAGTATAATTAATCTCAATTGTGGTTTGAATTTTTCTTGTGCAAATACCTTTAGAGCTAGAGTGCTTCTAAGAGGCTCCATTTTGATGATCCACCAGTAGTTTAGGATGAGATAGACGTTTTGGCATGTAAATTTTGAATACATATTAAGATGGCATATGCCACATTTTGTAAAACTTTATCTGATTTGGCGTCGATGCCATTTTTGTATATGGACATACACTTGATTATTGGATAATTTGATATATAGAAGTTGAAAATCGAAATTTAATTTGTTCCTCATGTGCATGATTAAACTCTTTGAAAATTTTATCTTGAGCAATGGTTAAATATCAATGTACAATAGCATAAAAAAGAATGGTTATATTATGTAGTTTATATTTATATCGCTGATTACATTGTATTACACATCTTTCAAACTCAAATCATTACTTCACATTGCATAAATAACAACTAGATGTTCATATATGAAAAAATTTCAATTAAAATATAGTTTTTACAAAGTCAACTAAGTAGTTATGCAATTACTTTACATTGCATAACTAAAAACTATGAGTAGTTGTCAATTGCATTTGCTTGTCATGGAATTCTATGAGACCATATTTCTTTGAAGCTTTTTTTCAAATAGTCCACTGCCTTGTCTATGCTACCACATTTTTCATACATGTCTACCAAATCTTTTTATCAAATAGTTCACTCTAATCCTTTTATCACCCCTAAAAATGTGTTCCTACTGTTGATGTTATTAGCAGCATCAGACTGCTTCTTCCAGCGATCACCTTAAGTTGTAATAAATTAAATGATAGCCTATGGATATTTAATTTATACTCATTTAATTTAAATAGATGAGGTCGACCTTCTTTGATTTTATTTTGTAATTTATTATTTTCAAGAGAGGTCGACCTTCTTGAAGAGTCACCTTATTTTTTATAAATAGAAGGTGATGTTTGTTCATTTCCTCAATCAAGTTCATTCAACATAATTCGCATTCCAAGTATAAGTTCACTCTTGAACAACATTGCTTCATCTTGTAGCAGCAAACCGATTTCAAGGAGAAGCATATCCAATTGTATTTTTGCATCTAGGAGAGGTGCTATTATTCATTGTATCAAATTCAGCCATGAGTTGGGCCTGAGTTGTAAGCAGATGTCTGCTCTTATTCCTTCATTATATAAGAGATATTCATGTTCTTTCTGCTCAATCCTCGAAGAAGGAAGGAAAAAGAGGAAAGAAAATATGCTTCAAGAGGAATAGAGATAAAGGGTCAGATGGTGCTCCTGCATTTAAGAAGAAGTGGGACCTCTCTAATGTTTAATGCCTTAGATGTGTCAAGTTTGGTCACTATGCGAAGGATTTCCCTACCAGGCCTAATCAACATGCTTCATTTGTGGATGTGATTGATATCTCTCGCCAGAATGATTCTAGTGAATTTCTACTAAAGTCATGGGCCTATGTTCAAGCCATGAAGGTTGTGTACTGATCTGAGCGCAAGAGCAGCATTTCATACTTCCACCCTTTAGAATATTTAAGAGATAAGTATTATTTGTTTTGATTGTAATTACCCTTCTAGGCTAAAATTCAGCTTGTTGAGTTGTGAAAATATGATATTATTTACTTGGATTGTGTGTGACCAATAAATAGTGATCACTGGGATAAGATTCTTTAGAATTAAGAATTATTCATTGCAAGTTGTATCATGCTAATGTGTGAAGATTGTCTTTTGTTATGCTAAGATTATCTCTTCCTAATATGAGTGCAAGATAGGAGTCTAGAAGATGTAGTAGGGTTGAAATAAAGGTGTTTGACTAGTTTTTCACAATAGGCTATGGTCTCATGGCTTTTTTTTACACAAAAAACAACATTGGAGTTCGATTGGAGGCTGAAAAATACTTGTAAGGGCATCAATAAATACTATTCTACAACTCGTATGACCAAACCAATTGTTCCATCACATACGAATGGGTATGCTTAGGTTAGGTATGGTTCCCTTTTGCACCCAAACAGACTGAAGCAGTCTGAGCTACATTCGTTCAGTGAAATCCCTTAAGAGTCCAAAGTGTAGAAGGGCAACAATATTTGATGAACTGTTACTCAAAAATAATGATGCTTACAGACTCTTCGTCTGAAGATATGGAATCATGTTGGGACCATATACAATAACCTCTCTCTATTTTTTCTATATCGAAGGCGTTTTCCCATGGTGATGAGTTTTCAATTGAGGGAAAAGTTGTCAAATGCAAGCAGTGTGAAATTGCAAAGTGGTGCAACTTTCAGTCTCTAACTCATACAACCAAACAAACCATTCCAACACATTTGGATGGGTGCGTTTACACTACGTATGGTCATCTTTTACACCCAAATACGCCGAATCACTCTGAGCTACACTGGACCAATGATTTCCCTTAAGAGTCCAAAGTGCTAAAAGGCAACAATCTTTGACAGACTATTTCTCGAAAACCATGATGCTTGCAGACTCTTTATCTGAGGATATGGGATTGTGTTGAGACCATCTACAATAAGCTCTCTTCATTTTTTCTATCTCGAAGGCTTTTTCCCATGGTGATGAGTTTTCAGCTGAGGGAAAAGTTACCAAATGCAAGCAGTGTAAAGTTGCAAAGTGGTGCAACTTTCAATCTATAACTCATACGACCAAATGGCTTGTTCCAACACATCTTGATGGGTACATTTATGCTAGGTATGGTCCTCTTTTGCACCCAAATATGCCAAATCACTCTAAGCTACATTGGATCGACGATTTCCCTTAAGAGTCCAAAGTGCTAAAAGGAAGCAATATTTGACAGACTATTTTTCGGAAACCATGATGCTTACAGAATCTTCCTTTGAGGATATGGGACCGTGTTGAGACCATCTACAATAAAATTTCTTGATTTTTACTATCTCAAAGGAATTTTCTCATGGTGATGAGTTTTCAGTTGAGGGAAAAATTGCCAAATGCAAGCAGTGTAAAGGTTCAAAGTGGTGCAACTTTCATTCTCTAACTCGTACGACCAAACAGACTGTTCCAACATGTCTAGATGGGTACATTTACGCTAGTTATGGTCCTCTTTTGCACCCAAATATGCCGAACCACTCTAAGCTACATTGGACTGACGATCTCCCTTAAGACTCCAAACTACTAAAAGACAACAATCTTTGACGGACTATTTCTCGAAAACCGTGATGCTTATAGAATCTTTGTTTGAGGATATGGGATCGTGTTGGGACCATCTACAATAAATTATCTCAATTTTTGCTATCTTGAAGGTGTTTTCCCGTGGTGATGAGTTTTCAGTTGAGAGAAAAGTTGCCAAATGCAAGCAGTGTAAAGTTGCAAAGTGGTGCAACTTTCATTATCTAACTTGTATGACCAAAAAGACTTTTCCAACACATTTGGATAGGTGATTTTACGCTATTTATGGTCCTCTTTTTCATCCAAATATGCCGAATCACTCCGAGCTACATTGGACCGACAATTTCCCTTAAGAATCAAAAGTGCTAAAATGCAACAATCTTTGACAGACTATTTCTCAGAAACCGTGATGCTTACAAACTCTTTGTCTGAGGATATGGGATCATGTTGGGATCATCTACAATAACCTCTCTCGGTTTTTTCTATCTTAAAGGCGTTTTCCTTTGCTGATGAGTTTTTAGTTGAGGGAAAAGTTGCCAAATGCAAGCAGTGTAAAGTTGTAAAGTGGTGCAACTTTTATTATCTAACTCGTACAACCAAATAGACTATTCCAACATGTCTGAATGGGTGATTTTACGCTATTTATGGTCCTCTTTTGCACCCAAATATGCTGAATCACTCTGAGCTACATTGGACCTATAATTTCCCTTAAGAGTCAAAAGTGCTAAAAGGCAACAATCTTTGACGGACTATTTTTCAGAAACCGTGATGCTTACAGACTCTTCGTTTGAGGATATGGGATCGTGTTGGGACCATCTACAATAAAATCTCTTGGTTTTCTCTATCTCGAAGGCGTTTTCCCGTGGTGATGAGTTTTCAGTTGAGGGAAAAGTTGCCAAATGCATTTAGTATAAAGTTGCAAAGTGATGCAACTTTCATTCTCTAACTTGTACGACCAAAAAAAATGTTCCAACATGTTCGGATGGATATGTTTACACTAGGTATGGTCCTCTTTTTCACCCAAATATGTCGAATCACTCCGAGCTACATTGGACCAACAATTTCCCTTAAGAGTCAAAAGTGCTAAAAGACAACAATCTTTGATGGACTATTTCTCGGAAGCCATGATCCTTACAGAATCTTCGTCTGAGGATATGGGATCGTGTTGGGACCATCTACAATAAGGTTGGATCAATATTTTTCAATTCCTAACTCTTGCATCAGAAAAGTCTTACCCAATCAAATTGAATCAATTACATGGGAAATAAAATTCACATGAAATTTTTAAATTTTTGTTTTTCGAAAAAGTGGCAAGCCACTGTAATTTATTATATATAAATAAGAGATATTACAAAACTTGGTTCAAACGAGCATAGTGACAAGAAAGAACTAGGAAGAAAACCTCTGGTTGTAGCTTGGTTAAGTACAAAAATCTATTTGCATTTGACACGTATTTCAAAAAACATCACTAGATATAGATTATGCCTATACACAATTATGACCTTTTTACATTATTTCACATTACAAAATTCAATTCTTACAAAATCTGCCTATTTGAAACATTTAGGGCAGTCTTCCACAAGAGTAGTATGTTGGCATTTTGGAGTGACAAGCATCTGTACAAACCATCAAAGTAGTAATTAAACTACATACAATAGAAAATATTCTTAGAATAACCAATCTATATTATTGTAATTTGTCACATATCTCTCCGAAAGGATCAAAGCTAACTATTGTTGTAGTGTGTCCATGATCAATAGTGCCAGGAATATCACAAAATTTGTCAAATGATAAATCTATATTGTTACAACAAAAAATATGATTAGACTAACAAATCTATATTAATCTAAACAACCTGAATGATGATGAATTGTTAATGCAAACTATAAAAGATGCTTTCAATAACCAATCTATATTATTATAATTTGTTGCATACCTCTTTGAAAGGATCAGAGCTGGCTATTTTTGCAGCAGGTCCATGATCAATTGTGCTAGGAATATCTCAAAATTTGTCAAATGATAAATCTATATTGTCACAACAAAAAAGATGTTTAAGCATTGTACCTTCCATTCTTGAATATTCTATTCAAGTGTTCGTGAAGGGTCATCTCTTTGCTTAAGAGTATCCAGTATTGTTTCATGATCAAAATTACTAATTGTCCATAGTTGTTTTGTCTTTGGTTTGGCATGATGCTTCAAAAACTTAACATTTGTTGCTATAACAAGGTGTGAATAAATGAGAATGGTTTTGTGTTTCTCATAGTATTCAAATGCAGGTATGCCATTCTTTCTAATCATGTATGTTTGCAACCAAGTTCCTAAAACCACAACTGAACCTGTAGGATACACAAACCCATCATCATCTTCCATCGATTGTGTTAGCTTGTGATTTACCCACACACATCGAGCCAACCAAAAATATGATCTCTCTTCATTCCCCTGCGGTGCAACAACTGCAAAACCATGTCCTGGATGTAGTAGATCTAAAATTCGGTCGTAATCAAGTGAACTTTCCATTGTGTAATTTATCATGGATATAGTTTGAGATAAAGGAGTTAGATAATATGGAACCCATGTATCCAACCACTCACTTGACTCGCATTGATCCCACTCACACTGAATACAACTCTGAAAAAATCAAGCCAATTGTCATGTCCAAATGGTCCATGTGCTTGCATCTGAGCTTTAAAATGAATGCATCTTTGAATAATATTTGATTGTATGACAATCCAATCTGCATCCCACTGTACCCTCCTCAACCAACCAAAATAATTTGTGCACTATTGAATCAAGTGTCCCTCCCTATGACAATGTTGAACTACAACAATCAATAATAGAACGTGCATCATTGAATTTTTCTCCTAAAATCTTCAACTGCTCCTTAACTAGAGCTCTCTTTACACATGCACCTACTCCATCATGCTCCCCTTTCCCATGCCCAGCTTCAAAAAAACTCCAAATATTAGGTACACCCCTCTCTACATGCATTCTACTCAACCAATAAAACATGCGAGCATTCTTGAATTGACTTGTGCAGTAATCTGGCCAAATGAGATGTCGACCCAGTGCTATATCATGCTCTTCCAAGAACTCAAAAAATCCTCGAAACAATGTTGGAAATACTCGGACGAGTGAGATTTATCATCACTCATATAAAAATGATACTCTCTGATTATCTTTCGATCCTCCTATGTACTATCAGGTGCATGTCTAAACGTTATGTGGATAAAAATAGCAATCTGAATGGAATTGTAACACTGAGATTGAACCTCATTTTGTGGTTGCAATGTGTAGTTTTCTACAAAAACAACCACTGATATAATAGTTTCAATCGGAAAAGAGTCCTTACATATCCTGAATTGTTGATCCAACCACTGAGACCTATGACTATGCCTTGCATATTTGAAGAAAATATTATCCTTAAAATCTAAAATAAATCAGCAACACTACATTCTTTTGTAACCAATTCGCATCTAGAACCTTCACCTCCACTCTGCAAAGTATATTTGTCTATCTCATATCTCTTTTTCTCAACAATATTCTTTCCAAATTCATGTTCGGAACCCTCATGAAAACATTGAACAAACTTTGACAAGCCACCACATTGTGAGCACTTCGCATTTAAACAATCACTTTTATAGAAAAAGGAACCATCATCCCTAGAACATAAATATAGATCTAGCGAGTTCCCTGATGATTTTAGAAGATGCATTGCACCACATTCCTGCAACATTTCATTAGTATGCAAAGTAGAACAGATATAGCATAATAGTTCATGGTACATTGAAAATTCCACATGGTATTTGCAACAAGTATTACGAATCTTAAGAGGCACACAATAAAATGGCTTCAAACCTTCAAAAGTTCTTTTCGAGATTTCCATATTTGGATGTGTTTGAATAAATTTGTTGAACAACATTGTTTGGCTTGATTCCAATAAATTTTTAGGATGCGGTGTACGGTCTCAACTGCCAATTCTTAACTTTAAAACATCCTTTGCATTGGGTGATACTCTAGAGTTATCATGCCAAAATTGTTGAATTGCCTGCTTTACATTATCAGTTAGCTTCTTATCAACACGTGGAAACCTCCCGACAAAATCCCATGTATCATTTTGAAGAGGATCATCTATTCTTTCTCTTCTTGCAAGTGCTCTATCCAAATTTTTACAATTTAAGTCAAAATCAATACAATTTTGTCTCATAAAGTGAGCCTTTTTCAATTGATGGCTTACTAGGGTAGTTGTAATGACTCTTCAAGAAGCTCTCTTATCTTTTTCCTTGTTATTTTTTCCAATAGACTTGAGAGAATTACAAATATTTTTGACAATAATAGAATTTTTTCGGTCCTCTTGTTCACACAAATCTTCAATTTGGCTAGCAAAGGTCTCATTTTTTGCATCTTTAGCAATTGTACAAAAATTTGGCATTGCTCGGTCAATGTCTTATCCCTAAAATATTGGTTGAAAAGTATTCTAGCCCACAACCGAACAGTTCGTGTTGACCTCTTGCCTTCAAAATTGTTTATAATGTTATCATCAATTTCAACTAACCATCTAGGGGTCCTTGAAGGTCTGGAATTTGGAAAATGTCTTTCTTCCACACAAGTTTCTTCATTTCTTATGTAATCTAGTGAAACATAATTTACACTTGCTTCAATATTATGTTCAACATCTTCATTTCCAACATTTTCACCTTGAACATTTTCAATATCAATTTGAATAATTTCATTCCCAATTTCAATATCATGTTCAACATCTTCAATTCCAATATTTTCATTATCAACTTCAATATTTTCATTCTGAATTTCAATATCATGTTCAACATCTTCAATTCCAACATTTTCACCTTGAAAATTTTCAATATCAATTTGAACATTTTCATTCCCAATTTCAATATCATGTTCTACATTTTCACCTTGAACATATTCAATTTCCTCTTCACTTGAAAGACCATAGGGCTCAGGTTCACCAATATTTAGCATACCTTGTCTTTTCTTCCTATGACCTTCTCTATCTCTTTGTCTATATCCTTCAATTTTTTCTTTTGTCAGCTTTCTCTTACGTTTTTGCTTCCGATGACTGCTGCTCCCCATTATACCAAATAAAAGATGCTAAAAAATCATTATGTATGACAAATTTGAGTACAAGATGCTCCAAATTTTTTTTATCTTTGTCTCTTCCTGTCTGAAACTGTGCATTTGTCGCCTGCAAAGTGATGCAAACAGAATGTAGGGTTCGTTGGAATGCACAAAAATGACCCACATGGGGTTTTTCTATGGCCCACAAATCCGATTTATAAAAAATGTTCTATAACGGTAAGATTTTAGCTCTACACATCAAAGTTTCACAAATCATATATCCAATTTGTACACACATAAACCTAAGGGTTAATGGTAGAGAGTGGGAGAGTGGAAGATTGAGAGAGGGAGAGGGAGAGAGGGGGGAGAGTGGGAAGGAAAGAGGGAGATTGGGAGGGATAGAGTGAGAGGGAGAGTGGGAGAGTGAGAGGGAGAGGGAGAGAGGGAGAGATAAAGGAGGAGGCAGGAGGAGAGGAGAGGATAGAATAGAGAGAGAGAGAGAGAGAGAGAGAGAGAGAGAGAGAGAGAGAGAGGGGAAGAGTGGGAGAAAGAGAGAGTGGGAGAGTGGGAGAGAGATAGAGGGTAGAGGGTTAAGAGTTAGAGGGAGAGGGAG